>QRFJ01001516.1:307091-332602 GCA_006176705.1 Cocos nucifera | reverse complement strand
CCATGTCCGATAAAAGGGAGCTTAGTCATTTTGCCATGAAGACATGATTCACAAATTGGATATGACTCGAAAGTCAATGGACTCAATAGCCCGATTTTTTTCAATTTGTTAATCCTATCTTCTGCTATATGACCTAGCCTTAGGTGCCATAGATACCTATCGTTTGGACTATCCCTAGGTCATTTTGATCTTATGGCATTCACATTTTGCTCGATATTAAAGATATATACATCAATGTGTAATTGATAGAGATCGTTAATGAGGAAGCCACTTGCAATTTTATTTTTTTCATAAAGAACATTACAATGGTCCCTAAGAAAACTAATTACATAGCCTTCTTATGCTAAACATGAAATATAAATCAAACTTCTGCTTGCAGTAGGCACATAATAACAATCCCTAAGTACTAAATCTAAGCCAGACGGTAGTTGAAGAGGGTAGGTTCCCACGATCACAGCAACAACTCTTTTTTCATTTTCGAGGCATAGGATCATCTCACCATCCCTCAGCCTCTTGCTATCCTCAAGACCCTATATAGAAGTGCACAAATGAGCACTAGAACCAGAGTCAAGCACCTAATTGGATGCAGAAGAAACTGTAAGGTTAGATTTAATAATGAGTATACCTCCAGAAGGACCTATCTCCTTCTTATTTTTCAGGATGGCCAGGTATATAGGGCAGTTCTGCTTTCAGTGGCCGTCAGTATTATAATAAAAATACTTTTCTTTGTCAGCAGCCTTCTTTTTCAGCTCTGCCTTCTTTTTCTTTCCACCTTCCATCTTCTGCCTTTTCATAGACTTTTTCTTCTTTTCAAAAGACTTTCTCTTGGAAGAAGTCCATTCCATAGCAAGTACTGAGCTTTTAGAATCTTTCATAGAAAGCTCAGTAGTAACCAACATGTTCATAAGCTCGGCCAGAGTACTCTGAAGTTTATGCATATGGTAGTTCATGATGAACTGCCCATACACATCAGTCAAGGATTGTAGAATTATGTCATTCTGCAAACCTTGGTCTAACTTTACTCCGAGCTTCTCAAGCTCTTCCAAGTCCTTGATCATCATTAGATAATGATCTTAGATTGACTGCCAATCATGCATTTTAGCCTTAAACAATCATTTAGTGATCTGATATTTGGTTGCGCGACTCTGTTTACCAAACAACTCTTGTAGGTGAGCCAACATTTGGTGGGCAGTCTTGATATCTTTATGTTGGTGCTGAAGCTTATCAGATATCAAGCCTAACATGTAGTATCTGATCTTGTTATCTTTATCTATCCATTTATCAAGAGACGCTCTCTGTTCAGTGGATGGATGGACTAGTAAGGTGGGGGGATCCTGATCCAATATATGAGTTAACTTCTCAGAATCCAAAATGATTTTGAAGTTTCAGAGCCAATCCTTGTAATTAGGTTCGGTCAGTCTGTGGGTGTCCAGGATACGGGCTAGTGGGTTGGATGCAGATATTTTTCTATAGAGAGTTAAAGTTTCTAGTTAGATTTTATAATTAAGACTTGAATAATTTATTTAGAATTTTAATTTTTAAATAAATTAGCTCCCACTATTTTCTTGGATCCCTGCACTCTCTCTGTAGAGATGTGAAAATCTTCACGACTAATGATTTCTAGTAGGTGGTGCAGTCCCACCGACTGACTCATCATCTCATCTAACAGTTATTGGTGATGGGTTAGCCAATGAGTGAACAACTCTTATCCAATGATTTTCTAATCATGGTGCACCTAGGCTTGGTCTCTAATTCATGAATCTCACCATGCCCAGAATATTGATTCACTCCTTAGTTAAGTCAAACCCACCATTTGCATAGATTGGATTCCTAATTGGGTCTCTCACCGTAACCAAAATATTAAGCCCAATCCATCCTCCAGCCCATAGCATCCAATGCCTAATAGACATGGTTGCATCTTCTCGGTGCAACTGAACCACTGTGACCAGTCGAGAATAATCAACCCCGAAAAAGACCCGCATATCTACAATGGTGTAAGATCTTAGACTTAATCTTTTCTTAGGAAGATTTGATTTAGGTCTCTTTAAACTTGACTTGACATAGTCATAACCATTATGACTAACCTAGTGGCATGGGTTAGCTTGGATTATTAGCCACCTCTGATCAAGACTGAGCCGACTAATATGGCCAAGTAAGTGAGATTGGTGGAAGAGATATACCATTAACTCGACAAGAATGCATTCGAGTCGAGTTGCTTCCAATTAAAAATTAGTCGATCGTATCTACCAAACTTACCATAGATATCAAATTGTTGAGCCAGAACCAATCAGGTTAGCCTACAATCCAGACTTTAACCACTGAGCCTAATTAGGTCTTAACTTGATCGATCACTCAGGTGACTTGACCTTAACCCAGACTTAATCCTATTAGGCTGATCAATTTAAGCACTCTTGATCCCATCTAACCGACTCTTGATTCAGTTTGATCAACTGCTAGACCTAATTGAGCTACTCAAGTCCGAATCCAATTTTATGAATATGTCTTAGATATGAAAATTCTTAATTTTAGATCTAACATATTTCATAATATTAATTCTTAATTAAGTATAGGATTCATAAACAAAATATGTAAACAAAATTTTAGGATTTTAGGATCTAGGATTTTGCAGAAAATAAGTTTATAATTTTTGATTAAGGACGAACACACAGCACCCCTACACATCATAAGAATATCCCATCGAATAGAAGGAGAGGGCATTTAAATCCTACTTTGTTCTTATAACTGGACGGCGAAGGGGAATGCCTTAATCAGAAATATGATGAATCTATAAAACTAGTTAGATCTATATCATATATCACATATAAAAATTGAGCTAACTTAAAAATAAGTTTTGCATACATCTCATGTATCATATCATGCATGTTTTTAGATATAAATTATCTCATAAACATCTAAAAAATAAAATTTAAATTTGATCATATCAAATTAAATTTATTCAAGTCAATTTTGTAGAACTATTCTACAACTAGTCTAAACATCCATCTATCATATCTCATATGAATAAAATTAAATAAATTTATTTTCTATTTTTTAGATCTAATTATAATATTTATAATATTAAAAAATAATAAATAAATAGATCTAAAATTATATTTAATCAAATTAAAATTATAATCATCCTAGACTATACATAGAATAATTTTATTCTTAGTCTAGTCATGCATCTCATACATCTTAGATCTAGATTATTTAATTTCTTAATTTTTAATTTTAAATCTAATCATATCTAATGTGACATCTAAAATTATCTAATTATCAGATCAAAATTATATTAAAATTAGATCTAAATAATTATGGAACCTAGCTTTGATACCAATTGAAGGAAAAATCCCTATTTTTTAGGTCAGGTTCATTTAGATCTAATTTGATCAAGAAGGATATTTTAAAAATTTTTCTCTTAAATCCAAATCAAATCTAAGATTCTTCAGATCTAATTTTATCAATCTAATAAAATAAAATAAAAATAAATTAAATTAAATCTAATTTAATTATACCTATTTATGGGTAATCCTATTATGCTATGATGATCCTGATGTTTCCTTGAGGTTCTGGATGTAGCCACGCAAGCGCCTGACCTCTATTGATATCCACTTAGGTAGGATTAGGAGATCTTCTCCTTCTTAATCTATACTCCAAAGATCAAATCTAGATCTGATCTTAAAGGTCTTTAAAATACCTTTTGAAGATCAGCTATTGTCTCTTGCAACAGTGCTGCCTTCTTCCTTTCCTGTCGCCTTTCTCTTGCTCAGATCACACCAAACTTGCACCCAAAGCCTCTTGGGCATGGTGAGGAGAGAGAGGATCTGAAGGTGGTGTGGAGAGGGAGGGAGAGAAGCCTTATGGCATGGACAAGAGGCAGAAGCTCTGAATCCTAGGCGCAGATAGGGTTTATATAGACCCTACTGCACTATGCAGTGCCACATCATCTCGATCAATCATCGATCTTTATGCAATCAGATCTAAATCTAATTGGTGGGATGATATTATCTAATCCAATCAAATTAGAGTTCCTTACAAACCTCCTTAGGTGGCACCAAGACTGATCAAAGAAGACTCTTTGGCGCCACCCAAGTATAGAGCATGAAGCAATTGGAGTCCCATCCGTATGGGACTCCAATCCTTATCCACTTTGAGAGGTGTGCACCCTTTGCCTTTCTACTATTTAGTAGGGGGACAAGGGTCAAAGCTCTCTCCTATGGGTGCATGATACATGGGCAGATGTCTAAGTGTCAAAGGTCAACGTTTGACCAAAGTCAAAGGATAAGATTTAGCAGATGACGAAAAATGGCAGGTGTTGTCTCAAATTTATCTCATATATTAAGACAATCCTTTTTTGACCTGGACAAGCTTCAGTTAAATGAAGTAATGGTTCCTGAGTAAGCCTAAACACATTTGGCTCAGTCGAGATAAGCTTTAATGATTGTTGAAGGAGAATATTAGGCTCAATCGTGTGCTAGCATGATTTTCTTGAACCTAATTGAATCTTATTCAAATCAATTGAACTGGGTTAGTCCAATTGATGATATCTAGATCCAAACCCTTATTTGTGTGATTCAGTTAGGTTCAGTTCCATATGGTAATGGGATATGTCATGATCTCTATCATCGAAACACCTTCCAATGGATTAAAACTTTTTTATTCAAACAACTAGTATGATCGATCGTCTAAATCATTTTAATTGCTTCCAAAATCCACCTATGACACCTAACAGTATATGGTGGCAACCCATCAGAACTGAAAGTGAACCTCTCGGTATAGTTACCTGTGTGATTAAGTTCCTCTATCTTGAGCTCCGATCAGATTAGGGTTAAGGTGATCTCGTCAAATCCTAATTTTTGTCATATGAATTAATCATTCAATTCAAGTTCGATGTGGAAATCCCAATAGAAACTCTTTCTATTATTTCACTATGCCATGACCATGAGCTTATGGACTTGATTCTTACGATCATCATAGAGCTACTCCTCATCTACCGAGGTAGATAGATCCATTATTGGTGCAATCAAATTTCTACAATGAACATGCTATAGCCAACATACACCTCAGGATTTCGAATGGCTAGGAGATCGAGTTATGGTATAGTCAAACTATAACACCCTCAAGATGAACTGCCGATGCACCTCACGTCAAAGAACCAGATACGCCTACTACAACTTCGAGCCAATCATCGATGAGAAGGTAGACTTCCTCATGACTGCTCGAGGTGGTCACGCTCAGTGCCCTCGTTCTCTAGCGAGTACCTGTACTCTTGCTCTGGTGTCTCTACATCGTAGACTCAAGACTCATCTATCCTAAAGAAGTGATCGCACACCAACCTTTCAGATCAATCACCATCCTCATGATGATCCTATGGTCGGGAGCATTTTATAAGTTAATAATGAAAATTCATGTCTTAAATTTTCAACTCTTGAAAATATGAACTATCATTACCATTAACTCATGGAATGTATCATAGACACTTTCAAATACACACTATGATAGAAAATAACCTATTTTATTATTTATAGTCAAAATTATAATTTTTTTCTTATATGTGTATTACAAGTGTCAGCCAATTTTGGCTTTTAGGGCACACATATCTAACACTTTTTTCTCCACATCTTTGGTCTATGAGGTTTCAACTTTTGCTCATGTTAGGATAAAGTTCTCTTCATGCTCCTAATAGGCTGTAGGGGCACATTAAGGCCATTATCGGAGCCTCTCCTCTCACCTCATCTAAAATAAACGAGGCTTTCAACTTTGCTCATGTTAGGATGAGGTTCTCTTCCTGTTTCTAATGGACTGTAGGAGCATATTAGGACCATTGTCGGGGCCTCTCCCCTCACCTCATCTAAAATGAACGAGACCTTCGACTTTGTCCACGTTAGGACGAGGTTCTTCTTCTATTTCTAATGGACTGTAGGGGCACATTAGGGCCATTGTCGGAGCCTCTCCCCTCACCTCATCTAAAATGAACGAGGCCTTCGACTTTGCTCACGTTAGGATGAGATTCTCTCTTGTCGTAATGGATTATAACACATTAGGGCCATTATTGGGGCCTCTCCCCTCGCCTCGTCTAAATAAGCAATGCCTTCGACTTTGCTCATATTAGGATGAGGTTCTCCTTCTATTCCTAATGGACTAGGGGCACATTAGGACTGTTGGTAGGGCCTTTCTCCTCATCTCGTCTAAAATGAATGAGACCTTTGACTTTGCTCACGTTAGGAAGAGGTTCTCCTCCTATTTCCTAACGGACTGTAGGAGCACATTAGGACCGTTGTCAGGGCCTCTCTCCTCATCTCGTCTAAAATGAACGAGGCCTTTGAACTAGCTCATGTTAGGATGAGGTTCTCCTCCTATTTCTAACATGACAATAGAGACACAAATGGACCGTTGAATGGGCCTCTCTCCTCCTCCTATCTTAAATAATCGGAGGTCTTCATCTTGCTCATGTTAGGATGAGGTTCTTCTCCTGTTCCTAAAATGGCAATGGGGCATAAATGAACCGTTGAATGGACCTCTTCCCTCCTCTTGTCTTAAATAATCGGAGGTCTTCGACTTACTCATGTTAGGATGAGTTTCTCCTCCTATTCCTAACATGGTAATAGGGGTACAAATGAGCTATTGAATGGATCTCTCTCCTCCTCCTATCTTAAATAATTGAAGGTCTTCGACTTGCTCATGTTAGGATAAGGTTCTCATCCTGTTCCTAACATGACAATAGGGACACAAATGGACCGTTGAATAGGCCTCTCCCCTCCTCCTATCTTAAATAATCGAAGGTCTTCAACTTGCTCATGTTAGGATGAGGTTCTTCCTCCTATTCCTAACATGACAATAGGGGCATAAATGGACCGTTAAATGGGCCTCTCCCCTCCTCCTATCTTAAATAATTGAAGGTCTTCGACTTTCTCATATTAGGATGAGGTTCTCCTCCTATTCCTAACATGAAAATAGGGGCACAAATGTGCCGTTGAATTGGCCTCTCCCCTCTTGTCTTAAATAATAAGAGGTTTTCGACTTGCTCATGTTAGGATGAGGTTCTCCTTCTATTCCTAATATGGCCACTTTTGATTGCTTCTTTTCTGTCATCACATAGTTTTTACACCAAAAAATAATAATGTTAAAATGGAGGAGTTTTATTGAAGAAAAATTACCCATAGTACATTCTCAAATTTTCTGAATTCCAAGGTCGTGGGAACGTTATTCCTCTGTGCTCCTTCAGGCGATGAGTTTCGGACCGGACGACCTCTTGTATTTCATATGGGCCTTTCCAATTTGGGGCAAGCTTCTCCTAGCTCTAAGGCTGAGAGATGGTGGTTCATTGAAGCACTAAGTCTCCTACTCTGAATATCTTACCTTTGACTTTGGAATTATAGTATTGGGCCACCCTTCGGCTGTAGGCCATCATCCAAACCTAGGCTTCCTCATTTCTTTTTTTTAGTAGATCGAGGTTGACTCTGAGATTCTGTGAGTTATGTTGCTCATTGAAGGCCACGACCCATGCTAATGGGAGCTTAAGCTCAATTGGGATGATTGCCTTCATTCCAAAAGCTAAGGTGAATGATGTTTTTCCAGTCGGTAGCTTTTGAGTAGTTCGATATGCCCAGAGGACTTGGTAGAGTTCGTCTGCCCAGGCCCCCTTGCTCTATCGAGTCTTGTCTTGATGCCTTGCAGCAGGATCCGGTTGGTCACTTCAGCTTCCCCATTTATCTGTGGGTGAGCTACCGATATGAAGTGATGGAAGATGTTTAGATCTTCGCAGAACTCAGCAAACCTCATCCCAGCAAACTATTATCCATTATTTATTATGAGAGTTTGGGGCAGACCAAACCAGCAGATGATTGACTTTCAGATGAAGTCCTATGCCTTAGCCTAAGTAATTTTTGCTAATGGTTCGGCTTTGACCCATTTGGTAAAGTAGTCGATCGCAACCAGGAGGAACTTTCATTGTCCGAATATTATTAGAAAAGGGCCAAGTATATCCATTCTCCATTGCACAAATGGCCAAGGTGCGCTTAGTGAAGTAAGCTTGGAGATCGACTGTCTTTGTATGTTTGCATTTCTCTGACAATGGTCACATTTCTTGACATACTCCATAGAATCATGGTACAAAGTCGGCCAATAGTACCCTTGCCAAAGTAGTTTTTGTGATAGGGATCTGGCTCCTACATGACTTCCACAAATTTCCTCATACATTTTTCATAATGCGAAGTTGGCCTCTGAAGGTCAGAGACATCTCAATAGCGGTAGCGAATATGACCTTTTATACAACTTGCCCTCATACAAATTGTACTAGAAGGCTTGATTTCTGAGTTTTTAAGCTTCTTTCGAATCATGAGGAAGAACTTTCTCTTTGAGATAGGCAACTAACGGATCAATCCAGTTTGGCTCGAGCTCCGTCTGCATAACGAGCTATGATTCCTCTAAACTTGGATATTTTAGAATTTTAAAAAATATTTCTTTAGATAGTTCGGCTGGGACTGAAGTGGCCAATTTAGAGAGAAGGTCGGCTCTTATATTTTCTACCCTCAAAATCTATCGAATGCCAAAACTATCGAAGGCTGGAGTCAAATCTTTTACTTTCTCAAGGTATTTCATCATACTTTTCTCCCAAGCTTCATAGTTGCCACTAACTTGGCCGACCACTAATTGAGAATCACTATAGACTTGAAGTCGATCTACTTTTAACTCTCTTGCTATTTTTAACCTAGCGATCGGTGCTTCATATTCAGCCCCATTATTTGTTGTAGAAAATTTGAAGCATAGTGCGTACTCGACGATGATTCCCTCAGGGTTGATTAAGACCAATCCCACACCTGCTCCAATGGAGTTGGACAAATCATCCACGTATAGGGCCTAAAAACCTTCGAAAAGGTCGGCACTTTCTTCGGAGAGGCTCGGTTGCAACCATGGAATGCCGATCTCATTCTGTTCAAGCTCGGCTTCATCTAGAATGATACATTCAACTATGAAGTCGACCAGAGCCTGAGCCTTGATTGTTGGCCGAGGTCGATAGTTGATGTCGAACTCTGTTAATTCAATGACCCATTTTGCAATTCTTCCGAAAGCATCCATTTGATGAAGGATTGCTCTGATTGGCTGGTCGGTGAGGAGCATTATAGCATATCCTTGGAAGTAAGGTCGAAGTCTTCTTGTTGCAATCAGAAAAGCATAAGTCAATTTTTCCAACTTTGTATACCTGGTCTCGGCATTTCTTAGGATCTGGCTTATGTAGTAGACTGTTCGCTATACTTTCACCTTTTCTTTGACTAGGATTACCACTAGCATCATAGGGGAGATGGTGAGGTAGAGAAATAGCTCCTCTCTGGATTCAGGTTTGGCTAGTAGGGAGGCGAGCCGAGGTAGTTCTTGAGCTCATCGAATGCCTTTTGGCATTCTTGAGTCTAGTGAAAATCTTTCGATTTCCTAAGAATTTGGAAGAAGGGCATACAACATTTGGCCAATCTTGAGACAAAATGATTCAAAGATGCTACCTTTCTAATCAGGTGCTGAACTTTCTTGATGGACTTCGGAGCGGCCATCTACTGGATAGCTCCAATTTTCTTCAGATTGGCCTCGATCCCTTGCCTCGAGACCATGAATCTCAAAAATTTTTTTGAGGCTACCCCAAAGGGGCACTTAGTTGGATTCAACATCGACGTAGACCTCCATATTATGGTCGATCTGCTTCTTGAAGATTTTATTGACCAAGTGCTAATAAGTCATGCCTACATTCTTAAGTCCGAAGGGCATGACCTTGTAACAGTAAAGACCACAGTTAGTAACAAAAGCAGTCTTCTCCTCATCCTCTGATGCCATTCAAATTTGGTTGTAGCCAGAGAAGGCATCCATGAAGGTGAGGAGCTCATAGCCTGAAGTCGCATCCATCGACTGGTCGATTCTGGGCAAAGGATAGCTATCTTTTGGACAGACCTTATTCAGCTTCTTAAAGTCGATGCACATCCTTCACTTGCTGTTGGCCTTCTTGACCAGGACCATGTTAGAGATTCATGTCGGATAGCTGACTTCTCGAATAAATTCAGCATTGAAAAGCTTGTCGACTTATTCTGCTATTGCCTTCTGTCTTTCTGGTGCGTGACCCTAAACTCTTTGTTTTATTAGTCAATGTTTGGGGTCAACGGCCAGCCGATGTTCCATAACCTTGACGTCAATCCAAGGCATATCCATCGAAACCCAGGAAAAGACGTCGGCATTCCTCCATAAAAAGGTGATGAGCTGCTCTCGATCTTCATCTTTCAGATTGGAGCCAATTTGGACCGTATGCTCTGCATTTTCGTCATTTAGGAGGATGGTCACAAGATCTTCTATGGGCTCATCCCATTCTTCAGCAAGGTCATCATGGACATCTAGCCTATCAATAGGACAAGGGTCGGACTGTTCTTCCTTTTGCAAGGCAATTGAGTAGCAGTGCCTTGCAGAGCTTGATCTCCCCAGACCTCTCCGATCCCATAACTTATCGAAAATTTCATCTTCAAATAATAAATTAACACCACCGCCCAAAGTGTATTTAGACCAGGTCGGCCAAGAATTGCATTGTAAGTAAAGAAAGCTTTTACTACCAGAAAATCTACCTACACTCTGGATTGTCTTGGATATTGCCTTGCAACCACAGCTAGAGTAATTACACCTTCAACTAGTATTACAGCACCAGCGAAGCCTAGTAGTGGAAGGTTTATTGGTCTAAGTTGACTATTAGATATCGATATTTTGGAGAAAGTATCATAAAATAAGACATCAGCCAAACTTTCATTATCAACTAGGATACGACGTACATCATAGTTTGCTATATTTAAAGAGATTATAACCGCATCATTATGTAGGAATTGTACTCCCCGTGCATCTACCTCAGTGAAGATTATGGGTTCTTTAGCCCTCTATCTTTTCACCGATCCTCTAGATCTGCTGGCCTCTTCTCATCGAAGTCCTCTAGAGATAGTGTTAATGATGCCGAGCGATGGCCGATCTCCTTGTTATTCCTCCCTCCTTGATGGTTCAAGCTGTGATAGTGGCCTCGATCAATCTTCTCTTGCTTCAAACCGGTGTCTGAGGAATCGACCTAGCCGACCTCTCTTGATGAGCTCCTCGATCTCCTCATAGAGTTGAATGCATTCTTCAGTATCGTGATCGTGGTCATGATGATACAGATAGTATTTATTAGAATTATGCTTGTCAGGATGAGTGCACATCCTTTCTAGTCTCGATAGTTGCTCCTTGATCTCCATCAATACTTGCATTTTTGGAACATTGAGGGGGGCATAGTTTTGAAACCTTCTGGGGGGAGAACTTCTTCGTGCCCTTCTATCGGGGCTTCTTTGACGATGAGCTTGAGGAGGAGTTCGGGCTCGCTTGCACTTGGGGGGAGTCCGTGAGCATGGCCGAACTTCATTCAGCCCTCCATCAGCTGTGGGTTTATTAGACTCATCTGCTTGTCACTCTCCTGCAGCTTCCTCATCCTTCAACTTGAAGGCTTCTTCCCTCCGGGCATATCCTTCAGTCCGAGCTAGCAGATCAGCAAGGTCCCTAGGGTACTTTTTTTTCAGGGATAACAACAAATCATTCTTCTAAAGGCCGTCCTTGAGTATGGCCATTGTAATAGATTGGTCCAGATTTTGAACCTCCAATGCAGCAGTATTAAACTAGGTGACATAAGCTCGGATAGATTCTCCCTCCTGCTTGATATTCATCAAAAAATCCAATCCTCGGTAGGGATGCCGGCTACTAACAAAATGAGCCACAAACTGATGGCTCATCTGGTCAAAGAAGAAGATCATACTCGACTTCAATGCCAAGTATCAGTTTCTTGCTACTCCCTTTAAGGTAAATAGAAAAACTCGGCATAAGATGGCGTCTAGTATGCCATGGAGTAGCATCATGGTCTGGAAGGCCTCTAGGTGATCGATTGGATCAGAGGTTTCATCATAGCTTTCAAATTGGAGAAGCTTAAAGTTCGATGGAACGGGCTCTTGCATAATTCAGAGAGAAAAAGGGGGATTGATGTAGATGTCATCATGGTGAGCCGGAGTGATGTGGCAGAGTTCCTCAATCTATCAGTCCATCTTTCATAGTTTCTGATCGAGGACGTCATCTTGATCGTAGATCTTGGAAGGCTTCTGACTGTAGATAGGAAAGGTCTCTTCCGAAGAAGAATCATAATCCGAACAAAGATCTTCTGCTCTTTGTTTTTTCTTTCCAGGGGCGACGGGTATGCTAGCCCAAGTGCTCCTCCTTAGGATCGATTCCTAACATCTCGATGGTGGGTTTCCTGGTGGAACCACCATCGGGTGTTGCCGCATGACCTACACCATTTCAATGAGGCTTTGAACCCACTGTATCAGCAAGTTAAACTACTCCGGATCTACCATGGCCGTTGATGGAGGAAGAGGTTGAAGCACCGATGATGGAGCAGGGATGGATGGATCTAGCAGCAGAAGCGATAGATCTTCGGATAGTCACCTTCTTTGGAGGCATTTTTTACGATTGAGGGAGAGGATGGAGATGAACCTTAAAGAAGAAGATCCATAGGATCGATTGAGCACTCCTTTAAAAATAAGGATACCTCAGGAATAGAGGGGCCTTCCTCTAGCACCAATTCTGTTGGTGTAGAATCTAGTTGATACCGGATTGAGCTGGAGTTGAGGAAGACGAGATCGCCATCAGTGACCTGCAAAATAAAGTCCCATCCGGAGTCGGTAGTGGTGGCTTCGATAGGATCCTTCGATGATTAAGTCAGCTCTTCTGGCCAACAAAAATGGAGTGCTCAGAAAAGAATTCAATAAAGTTTTGGAAAAAAGAAGAGAGCTTAAAGAAAACATATCTGGAAGGTCCCTTTTATAGATGGAGCTTGTAATAAACTGATAGTAACAGTCGTAACCGTCTGGTAGTGGGCCGCTCGGGGCTACATAGAGTTTATTATGGAGAGAGGTGTCGCCTGTAGCAGATTGATAGTGACAACCATCACCGTCTGATAGCAGGCCGCTCAGAGCCACCATCACCTATAGCAGACTGATAGTGACAGCCATCGTCGCCCAATAGCGGGCCACTTGGGGCCGCTATTATCTATAGTAGACTGATAGTGACAGTCGCAATCGTTCGATAGCAGGCTGCTTGCAGCCACATGGAGTTTGTTACAGAGAGAGGTGTCCGTTGTTGTGATGTGCCCATTTATTAAAATTTAATAGTTGAATTTCAGAGGAAGCAGGTGTTGGTTGATGAAGAGCTTTGACATATATCAATTCTAAAGGATTTTGGACTCCTAAAGGGAATATGGCTAGAGGGGATCATCCGAGAGGAATGCTAGTTAAAATCTAGAAGTAATCCACTGAAGAAATTCGGATGGAGTTTGACTGATGGAGAAGTCCAGAAGGAGTCCAATTGATGGAGAAGTCTGATCGAAGGAGAAATCTGGAAAAAGTTTGACTAAAGAAGATGTCCGAATGGAGCTCGACTGATGGAGGGGTCTGCTTGAAGGAGATCTTCGAAAGGAGTTCAGCTGCAGGAGGAGTCCAACTAAAGGAGAAGGCCAAAAGGAGTTCAGCTGCTGGAGGAGTTCGGAAGAAGTTTGGCCATTGGAAGGATCCAACTGATGGAGAAGTTTGGATGGAGTCTGACTGATGGAGAAGTCTGGATGGAGTCTGACTGAAAAAGAAGGTCGAAAGAAGTTCAACTACTGAAGGAGTCCGGAAGGAGTTCAACTACTAGAGGGGTTTGACTGATGGAGAATTCCGATCGAAGGAGAAGTCTGGATGGAGTCCGACTGATGGAGAAGTCCAGCTGAAGGAGAAGTTTGGAAGGAGTTTGACTGAAGAAGAAGTTCGGCTGGGGTTTGGCTGCTGGAGAAAGAATTTTCGATCAAAGCTCTTCCATGATTATCAGTTACATTAGGCTAAGCATAAGATTGGACTTCGATGGGAGCAGGGTTTATCCCCAACATTATTAATTAATGAGGTCTATGGGAGTTGCGCATGGACCATAGGATCCAGCTACCACAGAGAGCTGTGGTCATGATTTGAAGGCTGTGGACATAGTCAGAGTCTTGTTGGACTCATATTGGGAGATAGAGTCATGTTAGGACTCCCGTGGATAGTTGATGTGAAGATTCTTATCTTATTTAAAGGCTTGAGATATTATGGAGAGTAGTGGTACATTGAGAGGTTCTGGCACCCATCGAGAGGAGCTCGATAGAGTGCCAGTGGAGCATAGAGAAGCATAGAGAGGCTCTAGCAGCCATCGAGAGGAGCTTGACAGAGCACCGAGCATGTGAGCAAGCAAAGTAGACGCAGGCAGAGCATCAAGGTAAAGCAGAGCATCGGATAGAGCAAGACAATGATCGTGTGTGTAGTCATTAGGCATGATATTGAGGCTTTCATAGGAAGCATCCAGGAGCATCAAGGACCCCGGTACTGGCAGGCTTGTGCGAGGGTCTCCTTGGGGATTCTGAGAGAGCTTTTATGAGGGTAGCTTCTAGTTGAGAGAGGTTATGTATAGCAAGTTGTGAGTAGATATTCTCCTCTTGTACTTATTTTTTTCTCATAGTGAAGCTTGCATGCCCCATAGAGCTAGAACTTGGGCTAATCCACATAATTATTTTTTTGTTTTATTTTATCTTTTTTTCTACTATTAACAAAAGGATATCGAATCCTGAGGTAGTGGTGTCCTGGCCAGACATCCCTAACAAGTGGTATCAGAGCAAGTTGATATCACAATAATTGATATTAGAGTGAGTTGATATTACAACAATTGATAATAAAGCCAAATTGGTACTAGGATAGGTAGCGGCGGTGGTGATTAAGATTAAACATGGAGAAGACAGGCACAATGAAGATGGAAATCAATCACGAAGGGTTGATTGATGCTCTCTTATGTAAGGAGGAGCCATCTACATGGAAGATGCTAGCAGGAGCCCAGTGCAAGGTGAAGCTCCAGGTGGAGATAGATCGGGCATGAGATGGAAGACTTGGGAGATGTCGCCAGTTTACTTCCTCAAACAGGTCTCGAGTTAGGTGGAGCATGGCACATGACGGAGATAGAATCGGGTGGCCTGGATCAACTTTCATGTTTGCCCATCCAAGAGTAGCAGACGATTGCTGTTAAAAACATGCAGGATCTCATGCATATATTTCGAAACCTTTTTAAATTTACAAGTAGTAGAAGATATAGATTAAATAATTTAATCTATAATATGCATGTGATCTAATCACTAAACCCTACATCTAGGACCTATGACATGTCATGATGCAAACATAAATCTAAAAATAAAATAAGCATGGTTGGTATTGATCAAATGAATACCTAGGTTTGGAACTATTCTAGAAATCCTAGATTATATCTAGATCATGAAGAGATCAAATCTCTTACCTTCATGCGGGCTGAGAACATCATGGCTAAAAACCAATGTCATCCTTTATTGCTTAAAGCCACACACACATCCGACCTCTATAGGTAATCCACACGAGGCTGCAACACAGATTAGAGGTTCGTCAAATGAAGATCCGCTCGAAGTGCTAGCTTCTCATGGATCCCACTTGATGGTTAATCTAAAATTGTTGTTCAAAAATTTTAGATACTCCAAAAGATGAAGAACAAGAGGTGGAATAAGGAAGAAAATAAATCTTTGGATCTTCCAAAAATTAGAAAATAAGAGCTAAACAAAATTGTCCTAAGAGAAGATAGATCTTCTCTTTCAGCATATCAATCTTTCTAAACAAAATTGTCCTAAGAGAAGATAGATCTTCTCTTTCAGCATATCAATCTTTGATGTCCTGAATGCATCTCCATGCCAGGACAAGAGGAGACCTTCTCCTCCAAAATTTTCCACATTTCTAGATCTCTTTTTCTTTGATTTTTCTTATAGAAAAATTATACAAAAATTGAGAAGAAAGGATTCTCAAAAGAACCCTAAGAAAAAACTATTTCCTCTTCTCTTTCTTCTCATCAGGACATGATCAAATCATGTCCAATAGAGACCTTGATGCCCCAACAATTTGGAGCATCCATCTTCCATGCCCTCTCCCTCTTTCTCTCAGATTTCTCTCATAGAAAAATTCATACAAAAAAAGAGAAAGGAAAAAACTTGAAATAAAACTCCAAGGAGAAGACAATCATCTCTCTTACCTTTGTCTTTATAAGACATCAACTTTTGATGTCTTAATTGAAGGCTTGCGTCCAACAATCTTGGTGCCTTAATCTCCCATGCCTCCCCACCCTTTTCTTTCTATTTTGCCATGGAATAATATCAGGTTTTCATGTCAATAATATGAAAGGAGGCATCTCACAATTTAAATAAGAAGACTAGGTCAAAAGACCTAGTCAAACAAGGAAAAACAAAGTGTTTTAGGGGGCATCCAACTCTTGGACGCTGTTGGATGCCCCTTCCTAAAAATCAGGCATGAGCACCAGCAAACCCATGCACAAGAGAGAAAAAATAAGTGATAAAAAAAATATGGGTGGGAGTGGGATTATTTCCAAAAGAGGAGGGAGGAGTTTTGGTTTGAAGGGACTCTATCAAATACAATCAAACTCAAAACTTATTTTCAAATTTGACCAAGTCAAATTCATTTCAAACTCTTCAAAAATTAGGCTTAGAATACATTTCTTAGATAGGAAGAAATCACATGAAATATCTAAAATAAATAAGTGGGCATGGACCTTTCTTAGTGGTGCAAGGGAAGAAGAGAGGAGTCCTAGTTAGAGTAGGACTCTCCTATTTTGACTAGGTTAAAAACTTTTGAATCCAAATTAAAATAGTTTTGAGTCAACCTAATAAATAGACTATCCTAATCCAATTAGTAGTATAACTAAATCAAATTTAATAAATTTAAATCTGGTTTAATTTCTAATAAAATTAAAAATTAGGTGCGCTCAAGTTCTAGTCTAACAAGGATTTATTCTCCCTTGCAATTGGCTTATCCAATAAACCAATTAGACTTAATCCAATTAAGTGCAAACTAATTCAAGTTAAATCTAATTCAATTAGATTTGATTTTAGTTTGATTTCTTAATCATATTAGCCAATTAGCAATCCAATTCCTAATCGATCCTCCTACAACACTTGCATTAGGTTAAACATCAATCATATTGATTGTTTGACCTTAAAATGATTCTCAATCATCAATTAACCATCTGATCAGGTAACAACCTCTAATGTATGTAACCTCATAGGTTTGAACCTAAGTCGGTAGTATAGGAATCAATTTCTGTACCAATCGAAATGACCATCTAGCAATGGTACCCGACATCCGGATAGGTCGAATATATGCAAAGCAATATTCTTAGAATACTGGCCTATGGTTACTGCATAATTTATTTCTTTGATCAATAGTGCTCTAGATGACTTTGAGTAAGCTATCAATACTCATATTAGTTATCCATATTATGTTTTAAAATTTTGCAAATCTTGTGACTCCTCACGAGGATTACTCAGGTCTAAGTTTTGCTAAATTGAAACACAGTGAGACATTCTCTTCCTGAACTTAATCAGGAGTGGTCAATTCCATCTTGACTCACAAACCAACTCTACAAGTACTTGATTGTACCTAAAAATCTTTCGTTACTATATTAGAAATACAGGTTGGTTGGCACCAAAGTACAATGAGTTGCTTGTAAGTCACCGTAGTGATTGCAGGTCGGAGGGATACTTATATCCATTGGCCTTAGCTAGCTACTATTGACAGTAGAGTACTACATTGATCTCATTCAGTGTAGATATACTCCTACATCCCACCTTCATGTCATACCAATATCGCCATACCACTTAGTTATGAGGACAACCAACGCATATGACATACAACAACCTATACTTGATAAGTTATCATCATTATTAATAACTTATTATTTGATCATGAATAAATTAAGAACCATTTGATAAATCCTTCTTTATCAATTTATTATGGTTCTAAGAACTTCATCATAAGATAGAAGTTTATTTAAAAAAGATAGAACTTTTATGATGAATAAGCTAAATAACTATTATTATTTAATAATTCATATACTGATTTCAATCATCTACAACTTAGATGGTTAGCTTTAGGATATATTTTCTAACAACTTTCACTTAGACTAAAGTCAATAAGAATAGTATCAAATACCTATCTTCCACTTGAGTTCATAGAACTCCTTAGTTTTGAGGCTTTTAGCAAATGGGTCGATCAAGTTCTTTTTTTTCGTCGATCTTCAAAAGGTCAATGTCATCCTGATCAAAATCTAAGGTAATAGTGATGCAAAATATGCTGGTCTTTTGATTATTTATTCTAAGCTATGGCTCTAGTGCTATGATAGGATTGGACCATTGTTGGAGGGTGCCACTCCTAACCTGCAAATGAACATTAGCAACTACACAATCTATATAGCAGCATCAGATGGTATGATGTACTCTACATCACTAATAGAATAGGCTACAATATTCTGCTTGGAATCTTTTCAGTAGATTGCTGCTCTAATTAAGATAAATACACGATCTGACACTCTCCTACTATCATCTTTGTTTGACTAAAAAAATAGAATCAAAATATTCCATAAGTTTTAAGTCAGTTTCTCCGTATATGAATCACTAGATTTTAGTATTTTTCAAATACTTAAGGATTGTCTATACAATCTTCTAGTGGTTCTCACTTGGATCAAACTGGTATCTGCTTACTATCTCCAATGAGTATACCATGTCTGGTCTAGTACATGGAGAAATAAGATGATAGCTAAATCTTTATTTCTTATAATGCTAGAATGTCATTCTCAATTCAGAGAATGTCATCTACAGATAATCATAAGAAATAACACTACAGAACTATTTGCCCATTTATAGATGCAGGGTCCATCTTCATTCATAATGAAGACACATGTTCAAAATGCATGTAGCCAAATGGACTTTATAGGTCTATACCTTTTCGTCTACACCACTTTGATCCTTTTGAAAATCTATCTACATTCAATAGATTTTATCCCTTTAGATGGATCAACTAGTGTCCACACACTATTGATCTTTATGGACTTCAACTTGGATTTAATGGCTCCAAGCCACTTCTTAGAGTTAGACCTCTACATTGCATCCCTATAGGTGATCGGATCCTTATTGTTCTTATCAAGCTTAATAGAATTACCATCCCAGATCTAGATACTGAAGTATCTATCCAGCTAACACGGTACTCTATCGATCTTCTTAAAAATGCCAAATTAATGGGCTCTTAATTTGATTTAATCAAATCCAATTCTATAAGTTTAATAGATTGTGTCAGTTCACTCTACCGATCAAATTTCCTCAAGTTCAACTTTACAGGCATCAGTTCCTTCTCTAAGGGACTCTTTTCCAAAAAGAATGCCTTACTGCTGAGAATAATTTTTGTTCTTCAGTATGGTAGAAATAATAACCTTTAAACACCTATTGGACCAAAATCCAAGTTTATCTGTGTGCAATTGTTTGACATAGGCCGATCAATCCCAAACCTGAAGGTGAGAGAGTCTAGGTCTACGCCTGATCCATATCTCATATGGAGTGTTTGCAATAGATTTATTCAGAATAATTTTTAAGTAAAACAAATAGTCACAAGAGCATAACCCCTGAAGCAGGCAGACTAGTAAACCCCACCGTGGATTGAACCATATCTAATAAAGTTTGATTTTTTCTTTCTGATATATTATGATTCAAAAGAAGTTTACTGTGAGAGAATCCTATTCTCTCCTAGATATGTCAAAAACTCACTGGATAAGTATTCACCTCTTCGATCTAATCAAAGAGTTCTAATACCTTTTCTAGTTTATTTTTTTATTTTATTATTGAATCATTTGAATATTTCAAATGATTTAGGCTAGATGCACCCATGTTTAGATAGGTTGTCTATTATCTATTGAAATATAAATATTCTTGAAATTATCTAACTTGGATATTTATTAGATGTGTGCATTATACTAATAGGCTGTGTAAATGTTAAATATTATTTATTTATTATCCATGTATTATTATAACATCATTCATAATGATATTACAATAATCTCTATTTATAGATAACTGATGATCATCTTTGGTCAAAAAGCCATCAAAGATTATATTCATTATAAACGATAGACAATAGTGATAGTCACTTTAAATGATAACATTTGAAAATAAGCTCGACAATTCCTAAAGTTAGGATTGGAACAAAACTTTCATCCCCAACGTTCAGGTATTTCTCATTATTTTCAAACATTCCACTACCCGTAGTCATTGCAATAAATTATATAGGACTACTGGTATCCAATACCTAGATAGTAGAATTATAAATAGAAAAATTTTAAGGTGTTATCATATAACATCCTTGATAAGCAACTCTTTGCTCCTTTCTCTTGTTCAGCCTGTTATGGTCAAGGAAAGCAAGATATTTAGAACAATATTTCTTCCTATGACCCTACTTCTAATAGTAGAAGCACTCTGCCTAATTTGGATTAACCTAGGATATTTTATTTTTACTAGACTTAGAAGCCCCAGCATGAACCCTTTCATGCTGCTGAACCAAATTTAACTTTTGATACTAATTATCAAAGTTGGATCCCATAAGTCAATCACTGTCTATCAGTGAATGGAGCAATTAGGGTTTAGCCTTAATCTATAAGAAAAGAGAATAATGATCCAATGTATATGAATTATTTTAAGCCTAGAGACTTAGACTTTAGTCTAAAAGTTCTCCCACTATTTTTTTTTGAATTGGTAGCCTCTACCTCCAATTTGAGAAATTACTTTAATTTTCTAGTAGGTACTAGAATCTACATAGACTGTACACAAGCTTGACTTTAGCCGGTCAATCCATGTGCATCTATAGGTAGGTTCTTTAATCAATTATTTCTCTAAATAATTTCAAATAATTTAATTTTATCCCAAAAATCTAATCAGTAGGCTTTGGCCTCCACTATAAGGATCTGGTTAGGTCCAACCATTAACGTGACCATACTTGGTACATCTAACCAATAAATAATTAAGCCCAATTTTGATTGATCAACCTAACCACCATTAGAGAGATACTTCTAAGTCATCATATTATGAATGATAATTCCATTAGTCAATAAGCACCAATCCTTTGGGCCTCCAATGATTATTGAGTAAATGAACCCATTATCATCCAACTTAATGGGAGGCTATGACTCAATTATCCTCATAACTTTGTCATTTTAAGGATCTAATAATTTTAGAAAATTTAAATTATTAGTGATTTAAGGATAGAGAAGATATGGAGCAAATTGCTGTCACTAACTTCATCAAGTCAAATCCTCCCACTAACTTCTCAAGTCATTGATGAAAACTAGGATCAATTTTAGTCCGTGGGCACCTAGATCAGTCTCATTGAATAAAATCAGTCTCACTGATTTTCTTTGTGACATGGGTTAGCACGAATCAATAAGCAATCTAATCAACAACTAATTAACCATATTGGTCAGGTAAGTAAGATCGGTAGGAGGGTCTGCCAAGGTTTGCCTTAGACATCATCAAAAATGGCCTGGTAAGCAGGCTGCCAATTAAAAATCACTAGTCTAAAAATGCTAGACTAACCTTAGATATCGATCAATTTGTCAATTTTGATTTGGTCTGCCTAAAGACTCAGGCTCGACCACTGAGCCACGATTAGTATCTATTTGTTAGATGTATGCACTTTGATCAACTACAACTATTGAATTAATCTATAGAAAAAAAGTGATCTAATCCTAAATAACTATTAATTAGGTTTGATCAATTTTTTAACTTAGTCCATATTTAATCTAACCCTAGGTCTAACCCAGTTAATGACCTGATCAAAGCTAACCCATTACCCTTTAATCCATATTTTATGAAAATATCTTAGGATCTTCAAATCACAAACCTAGATCCTAAACATTCACTTAATTCTCAATAAAGTTCAAGGCTTATGGGTTAGGGTTTAGAACCTCAGAACTACATTCTAATTTAATTATTTAAAATATTTTTAAATTTTATAAATAATTTACAATGAATCACATTCATTTCATGATTTTAAATCTGATTTGTTTTATTATTTAGATCATTTCTTAGGATTTCAAATCTAAGATTTTGTAGAAAGTAAGTTCGCAATTTAATTTCTATAAGGCATATATGTCATACATATACAAACTACATTCAAACTAAAGTTATATATCAAGCATATGTATAAAAGGAGCTAGATTAAAATATGAAATACATATTATTCAGATCTCATCTAAATAATTAAAATCAAATCATAAACCATTTAATTTTAGATTTAAAAATTTAAAATAAATCATAAATTATTTTAGATCTTATCTAACTTATTTATAATTTAGGAAGCATGATGTGTGCTAATTTATAGCTATGGCAAGTGCACCAGTCGATCAAGTAATAAAGTGAATGAGTAGAGTATCATCCCTAGAGGATTGGAAAATAAGTACTAAAAAGCTCTTTCCTATGCTTTATTTAGAAGATCGATTTATGAGAATAAGAAATTAAAGAATAAAATAAAAAAAATAATTAAAATTTTTTTAAAAAAATAGAGAGAGTGTAAATTATTAGAATTTTAAACTCAAGAGCAATGGATTACTAAGGCAATCGATTCACCAACTCAGTCAATACAATATTCAAGTTTTTAAATTAATTTTATTTTATGTGATGATGGAGTCTCCTAATTTATTCACTACCCTTTGGTCCAGACATAGCAAAACTATCAATATTTATTAATTATCCTTTGGTTCAGGTATAATTTAAATAAATATTAATGCATTAAGTTTTGTGAAATCCTCTAATTAAAATACGCTGCGTCCAAAGTGCACTAAAATTCCTGCATGCATATGAATTCTAATTTGATTCATAATACAAGGTATATAATCAAGAAGCAATAACATAGATGTACTTGGTCTGTAACATCTATGTTCATCAAATCAATTTAGAAGATAGCCAGTAATCTAAAAGCATTAAGATTAAATTTATATATTTTTCATGAATAAAATTTTAAAATAATCACACTGAATATTACATCAAAAGAGGGGCTACACCTTAGTAAAATAAAATTTAGTTCATGATAACAAATTCAAAAATAGTGAATAAAATAAAAAGCATAGAGAAATTAGACTATTTGATTGCTAAAATTGATTGTTCGTTGCTCTTGGTGTGGAGAACTTGGCGAAGAAGAAGATGCTCCTTGATCGATGTCTTGATTATCGAAAAAAAAATAAAAACCTTTTTTTATTTCTCACAAATCACTCTTCTCTTTCTACCTCTCTCCTCTCTTTTTCTTTTTATTTTTTTTCTTTCTCACTTCTCTCTCTTTCTCTCTATCTCTCTCTCTCTGTCTCTCTAATTTTTCACGACAACAGTAGGTTTTTATAGATAAAGAGTTTGATTTTTTCTCAAAATCCATCAAAAATTAGGTTTAACACTCCCAAAATAACTCAAATTAAGATCTGAATAATTCTGCCCGTTAGATGTTGATCAAACGGTCCAGAAACCACTCAAAAACCCCTTAAAATAACCCAGATCAAGTCGGATTTCATGCCAGCCATTGGATCAACTGTTAGATTAAATCTGGACTGTCCTATCACGTAGAAAGAAAGCTTCTGATCTTTAGTTTAACATCGGGATGAATCTCAGTCGTTGGATCTCGATCGGAAGCTGTAGATGCCATTCATCAGTGCCTTCTTTTCAGCCGTCCGATTGAGTTTCAGTGAAAGGCGCCCATTGGATCAAACAAAATTCCTAAATTACCCTCCATAGACCATGTGCGAGCTCGGTGTTGCATGGACCACCGCATTCTTCAGCCAATCGGAGCACGCCTCTTGCTGTGAAATTCTCGAATTGCCCTCCAGATGGTCCATCGTGCGTCGCAAAAAATGCTGACATCATCCTAACATCAACGTTGCATCGGTGGGTCGGTCTGCTATTGCGATTGAACCGGGCCAAACTGCTGAGCCAATTTTCTGAACCAGTTTGAACCGAATTGGGTTTTTTTTTTTTTTTAAATTCAATTCTGGGCTCGTTTGAAGTCCGTTTTGCCTGAAATTTATTTCATCTGAATCAGAAAAAGAAGATCTTCACATTGGTGGCCTTTTTTCCTACATAAAATTAATAAAAGTATAAATTTCTAAAGAAATAGATTAATTTATTTTATAATTTAATATTTTTATTAGTATATTTTTACCACTTATCACACCCTCCAACTTAGTCATTACTAGTCCCTTAGCAATGTTTTATTTAATACCATGTTTCAATAAGATTATCCATCATAAAGATAAAATCTAGGATTAAAGGTCAAAAAGTTTAAAAAATACTGCTAACTAAGCATTGAGCTTCAGAAGCAAATTTTTCAGTCATTATAATTAAAAACTTTCTTAGAGTATATCAAAGATCTATAGCACTTGTGTTCGTGATGACTAACTTTAGCATTTCAGTATTAAATTAAAAGAACAAAAGTATCCTCTCTTATCACCTATTTTGGTCAATTTTCTATACATTCTCAATTTTATACTCATGAATTAAGGTAGCTTTCACACTTGCCTTCCCATTTTTTTTTTTTTTTACTGTGCTGAGCATCCTGGCCTTCCCTTCTCCGTTTTATGTGAATTTTCACACTTGACCTAGGCGTAGAGACCTAGTTACTAGGCTTTGGGCAATTCCACATATACTCTATCTTTTGTACTTTATTTTTAGGCAGGTAGCTCTTTCCTTAAATTCAAGTTTCTTTGATTAGAATGTATATTAATTACCAATTTTTAGTGATAATTGAATCCTCAGTTGGCCTTATAATCAATACCTACTTTGCCTTATTAGTGTGCATGTGCAATCAGAAGTGCTAATAGTCTTTTAATGACCTAAGTAGGCTGCTAAAAGTTGACCAACTAATCTACTTCTTTAACTCGTTACATTCATTAGCAAATAATTCTATCTTTTATCACTTGTCCAGTCTATCTTGCTCAAGATTTTCTTCTTGACACATGATTTTTTTTTTTTAACTTATTCTACATTATCTTAAAGGAGAAAGAAAAATAAAGGATGCAATAAAGGATAGGAAGGAATACACCTGATTTGGTTCAGTCTGGTTCTTTGGAGCTTTGAAATTTTGCTTGAGCTCTCATTGATTTTTCTGCAAAATTGAAAATACACACCAGAGCAGTAAAAGAGCAACAATAAATTACTAAAAAATAAAAGAAAAAAAAATGATCAAAACTAAAAAGAAAAGAAATAACCTATCTAGTAGTTCTGATTTATAGTCTTCAGCTTGACTTTCTTTGAATTTTAAAGTGGATCAATCTGGTGCCACTTCAATTGGAATACTTTCATGTTTGATCGAGTCCTCTTTCAATTTGATATTGCTAACTTTTATAGTCTCAAACCTATTTTCTATAGAATTCTCATATAATGGATTATCAATAATATCAATTAGAAAATAAATTTGATTATCATCAGTATGTTTAGTATCTTTGAAAATATTAAAAGTAACTTGTTCGTCTTGGACTCTAAGAATTAATTTTTTTTGTTGAACATCTATTAAAGCTCCTCCAGTAGCTAAAAAGGG
>QRFJ01001516.1:51483-306091 GCA_006176705.1 Cocos nucifera | reverse complement strand
AGATAAAGAGTTTGATTTTCCCCCAAAATTTATCAAAAATTAGGTTTAAGACTTTCAAAACAACTCAAATTAAGATCTGAATAATTCTGCCCATTAGATGTTGATCAAACGGTCCAGAAATCACTCAAAAACCCCTTAAAATAACCCAGATCAAGTCGGATTTCATACCAGCCATTGGATCAACCGTTAGATTAAATCTGGGCCGTTCGATCATGCAGAAAGAAGGCTTCTGATCTTTAGTTTAACATCGGGATGAATCTCAGCCGTTGGATCTCGATCGGGAGCTGCGGATGCCATTCATTAGTGCCTTCTTTTCGGCCGTCCAATCGAGTTTCAGTGAAAGGCGCCCATTGGATCAAACAAAATTCCCAAATTATCGTCCATAGACCATGCGCGAGCCCGGTATTGCATGGACCACCGCGATCTTCAGCCAATTGGAGTGTGCCTCTTGCTATGAAATTCCCGAATTGCCCTCCAGATGGTCCACCATGCACCGCAAAAAATGCTGACATCATCCTAATGTCAGCATTGCATTGACGGGTCGGTCTGCTGTTGCGATTGATCCGAGCCAAATCGCTGAGCCAATTTTCTGAACCGATTTGAACCAAACCAGGTTTTTTTTTTTTAAATTTAATTTTGGGCTTGTTTGAAGTCCGTTTTGCCTAAAATTTATTTCATTTGAATCAAAAAAATAAGATCTTCACATTGGTGGCCTTCTTTTCTGCATAAAATTAATAAAAGTATCAATTTTTAAAGAAATAAATTAATTTATTTTATAATTTAATATTTTTATTAGTATATTTTTACCACTTATCAAAGCACATACTAGAACAATCTCTCCAATGTTAGGGGTAAATCTTACAGCAGGACAACCTTATAATCAGTATGTACGATCCGATATTATTTAGATCTAATCTAAATAATCTAAAATAGTTCTAACATCTATTTATTTTAGATTTAAAATTAAAAAATGAATCAAAAATTTTCTTAGATCTAATTTAACTTATTCATGATTCAATTTATAGATCAGTACATACTAGGACAACCTTTTCATTATAAGAAGTTAACCTTACAATAGGATAACCTTATGTCAGTATGTGCGATCTTTAAATTCTTATTTTTAGATTTATTTTAATGTAAACATGATCATGTCATAAAAGAACCTAGATGCTCTGATACCACTGTTGAAAACATGTAGGATTTCATGCATACATTTCAAAATTTTTTCAAATTTACAAGCAATGGAAGATAGATTAAATAATTTAACCTGTAATATACATGTGATCTAATCACTAAATCCTACATCTAGGACCTATGACATGTCATGATCCAAACATAAATCTAAAAATAAAATAAGCATGGTTCGTATTGATCAAATCAATATCTAGATCTAGAACTATTCTAGAAACCTGAGATTATATCTAGGTCAAGAAGAGATCAAATCTCTTACCTTCGTACGGATTGAGAATACTATGGTTGACAATCGACATCATCCTTTGTTGCTTGGATTCATATATACATCTAACCTCTATAGGTAATCCACATGAGACTGCAACATAGATTGGAGGTTCGTCGAATGAAGATCTGTTCGAAGTGCTAGCTTCTCGCAGATCCCTCTTGATGGTTAATCTAAAATTATTCTTCGGATCTTTTGGATACTCCAAGAGATGAAGAACAAGAGAAAGAATAAAGAAGAATACCAACCTTTAGATCTTCCAAAAATCAAAAAATAAGAGCTAAACAAAATTATCCTAAGCGAAGATAGATCTTCTCTTTCAGCACATCAACCTTTGATGTCTTGAATGCATCTCCATGCTAGGACAAGAGGAGACCTTCTCCTCCAAAATTTTTTATATTTCTAGATCTCTTTCTCTCTAATTTTTCTCATAAAAAAATTATACAAAAATTAAGAAGAAAAGATTCTCAAAAAAAGCCTAAGAAAAAACTATTTTCTCTTCTCTTTCTTCTTATCAGGACATGATCAAATTATATCAAAAAGAGACCCTGATGCCCCAACAATTTGGAGCATTCATCCTCCATGCCCTCTCCCTCTCTCTCTCTCAAATTTCTCTCATAGAAAAATCCACACAAAAAATGAGGAACAAAGAAACTTGAAATAAAACTCCAAAGAGAAGACAATCTTCTCTTTTACCTTTGTTTCTACAAGTCATCAACTTTTGATATCTTAATTGAAGGCTTTCCTCCAATAATCTTAGTACCTCAATCTCCCACGTCTCCCCACCCTTTTTTTCTATTTTTCTATGGAATAATCTCAGGTTTCATGCTAATAATATGAAAGGAGGTGTCTCACAATTTAAATAAGAAGACTAGGTCAAAAGACCTAGTCAAACAAGGAAAAACAAAGTGTTTTAGGGGGCGTCCAACTCTTGGACACCCCTTCCTAAAAATCAGGTGTGAGCACCAACAAACCCATGTAGGATGCCCCTTCCTAAAAATCAGGAATGAGTACCAGCAAACCCACGCACGAGAGAAAAAATAGGTGACAAAAAAAATCTAGGTGGGCATGGGATTATTTCCAAAAGAGGAGGGAGGAGTTTTGGTTTGAAGGGACTCTATCAAATAGAATCAAACTCAAAATCTATTTTCAAATTTGACCAAGTCAAAATTGTTTCAAACTCTTCAGAAACTAGGCTTGGAATACCTTTCTTAGGCATGGAGAAATCACATAAAAAACTTGAAATAAATAAGTGGAAGTGGACCTTTCTTAGTGGCGTAAGGAAGGAAGAGAGGAGTCCTAATCTAACTAGGAATCTTCTATTTTGACTAGGTCAAAAACTTTTGAACACAAATCAAAATAGTTTTGAATCAACCTAATTAAAAGACTATCCTAATCCAATTAAAAATCTAATTAAATTAGATTTGATCAAATTTAAATTTGGTTTAATTTCTAATCAAATTAAAAATTAGATGCACTCAAGTCCTGGTCTAACAAGAACTTGATTTTCCTTGTAATTAACTTATCTAATAAATCAATTAAACTTAATCCAATTAAGTTCAAACTAAATTTAGTTGAATCTAATTCAATTAGATTTGATCTCAATCTGATTGCTCCATCATATTGAGCCAATTAGCAATCTAATTGCTAATTGATCCTCCTGCAATACTTGCATTAGGTCAAATATCAATCATATTGATTATTTGACCTTAAAATGATTCTCAATCATTGATTAATCATTTGATCAGATAATAATCTCTAATGTGTGTGAATCCATAGGTTCGAACCTAAGCCAATAGTATAGAAACCAATTTCGGTACCAATCAAAATGGCCATCTAGTAATGGTACCCAACATCCGGATAGGTCAAATGTCTGCAAAGCAACATTCTTATAACCCTGGCCTGTGGCTACCATATAATTCATCCCTTTATCCAATTATTCTCAAGATGACTTCGAGTAAACTATCAATACTCATATCAATCATCCATATTATATTTCAAAATTTTATAAATTCTGTGACTCCTCACGAGGATTATCCAGGCCTAGATTTTGCTAAATTGAAATACTGTGAGACATTCTCTTTCTAAACTTAAATAGGAGCGGTCAATCCTATCTTGACTCACACACCAACTCTATAAATACTTGACTATACCTAGAAACCTTTCATTCTTATATTAGAAATATAGGTAGGTTGGCACTAAAGTACAGTGAGTTGCTTGTAAGTCACCATGGTGATCTAAGATCGAAGGGATACTTATACTCATTAGCCTTAGCTAGCTACTCTTGATAGTAGAGTGCTACATTGATCATGTTCAGTATAGATGTACTCCTACATCCCACCTTCATGTCATACTAGTGTCTCCATAGCACTTGATTACGAGGACGATCAATGCATATGACATACAGCGATCTATACTCGATAAATTATCATCCTTATTAATAACTTATCATTTGGTCATGAGCAATTTATGAACCATCCGATAAATCCTTTTTTATCGATTGATTATGGTTCTAAGGATTTCATCATAAGATAAGAGTTTATTTAAGAAAGATAGAACTTTTATGATGAATAAGCTAAATAACATTATTATTTAATAATTCATATACTGATTCTAATCATCTACAACTTAGATGATTGACTTTAGGATACATTTTCTAACAATTATCCC
This sequence comes from Cocos nucifera, assembly GCA_006176705.1. Lineage (NCBI taxonomy): Eukaryota > Viridiplantae > Streptophyta > Magnoliopsida > Arecales > Arecaceae > Cocos > Cocos nucifera. The sequence goes on along the minus strand of QRFJ01001516.1, from coordinate 301,965 downwards.
AAGACATGGGGGCGAGAAGATCCAAAAGCTCTCAAAATTAGGTGGAGGCCGAATGTTGACTCGAGGTGGAGATTGTTAGGATTTGATGCCTCAAATTTGATTCACTGCAAAGAAGAATTAGTATCAGCATAGCAGTCGGACTGGCTTAGATATATGTCAAGCTGGCTTAGACTGAGATTGAGCCAACTTAGATTGCAGTCGAGTCGGCCCCCTCAGGCAGATAGAAAGTAGGTATTCAAGCGAGATGCAGTCAAGCCAGCTCGACCTTTGACAGAGCCAGCTCGATGGAGGTGAGTAGAACAGGATGGAATTTTCTATTTGGATTTGGATTATGATTAATCAATGGAGTCTATGGGAGTTGCATGTGGATCACAGGATCCAGTAGCTATGGAGGGCTACGATCATGATCTAAAGGCTGTGGATACGGTCAGAGTCTTGTTGGACTCGTATTGGAAGATAGAGTCATGTTAGAAATCTTGTGGATAGCTGATGTGAAGATTCTCATCCTATGTAAAGGCCTAAGATATTGTGGGGAGAAGTGGCATGCTGAGATCCTCTAGCAGCCATCGAGAGGAGGCCTTCATATCCCTTGTAAGGATCTTCAATCACGTCAGCATGAGGTCCTCCTCCTATTCTTGATATGGTTAATCTTCTATTTAAGAATCAAAGGCCTTCATTCATGTTAGGACGAGGTCCTTCTCCTAATTCTAAAGTAGTTAACCTCCTGTTTAAAAATTGGAGGCCTTCATATCCCTTATATGGGTCTTCACCAATGTCAGCATGAGGTCCTCCTCCTATTTCTGACGTGGTTAACTTCCTATTTAAGAATTGGAGGCCTTCACTTATGTTAGGACAAGGTCCCTCTCCTATTCCTAACATGGTTAATCTCCTGTTTAAGAATCAAAGACCTTCATACCCCTTATAAGGATCTTCATCCATGTTAGGATGAGATCCTTCTCCTGTTTCTAACATTGTTAACCTTTTATTTAAGAATTGGAGGCCTTCACCCATGTTAGGATGAGATCCTCCTCATGTTCCTAACATGGTTAATCTCCTATTTAAGAATCAGAGGCCTTCCTATCCTACTTCATTTGAAAATGAAGCTTGACATGGTTATTTCCTGTTACAAGTCAATTTGCATAAGAGACAAGAATGTTAAGAATAAAGAATTTTTATTGAAGTGTGGTTACCGATAGTACATTCATAGATTTTTCACATTCCAAGATCGAGGTATTGTAGCTCCTCCTAGCTCCTTTATGTGGTAAGTTCCTAGTTGGACAACTTTCTCAACTTCATAAGAATCTTCCCAGTTTAGAGCAAGCTTGCCTTGATTTTATGGCTGGGAGATGTCTACTTGATGCAGCACCAGATCTCCTGAAGGGAAATCCTGATTTCCCGGTCCAGGTTCGTCCAGATCTGATTAGATCAAGAGATATATTTCAAAAATTTTCTTTTGATCTCAATCAGATCTTGATATATTTCAGATCTGATTCTTATTATTTTAATAAATAAAATAAAATAAGATAAATTAAATCAAATTTAATTTACCTGATTTGGGTAATCCTATTACCCTGTTGATGATCCTGATTGTAGCGGAAGGTTCTGGATCTAAGCCACGCAAGCGCCTGACCTCTACCGATATCCACTCGGGTTGGATCTGGAGATCCTCTTCTTCTCTATCACACCTCCAAAAATCAGATCTGGAGGATCTTCAAAACTATTTTGAAGATCTGCAGTCGTCCTTTTGCAGCAGCGCAGCCTTCTTGCTTTTGATCACCTTTCTTGATCTGAATCGCACCAACCTAAATCCAAAACACTTTTGAATGTGGAGAGCAAGGGGAGAAGAATCTATGGCATGGAGGAGGAGGGGAGAGGCAGCCTTGGGGCGTGGGGTTTCTCAATTGAATTGCATTTACTTAGAATTAGGGTTGGGCGCAGGGTCTTATTTATAGACCTCTTGTGATCCAACTCCTCTTCCTCTCAACCAATCACAACCCTTTGTGAAATCAGATCTAAATCTGATTGGTTGGAATAGAGACCCCTGGATTCCTCCTTAGAGGGCACCTAAGACCAGTCAAACTGGATTCTTAGTAGAACTCTGATTGGAATCCAAAAGGGAGGTGGAGTCCTTGTCCAACAAGGACTCCTAGGCGCCTCCTACTTGGGCTCACGCCACCCTTGGCGTGCGCCCTTCTCCTTGCCAGGTTCTGGCAGGGGGACAGGCCCCCACCAGCTCTCCAATAGGTGCATGACATGTGGTCAAAAGTCAAAGGGTCAATGGTCAACATTTGACCAGTCAAAGGTAGACTTTTGACCAAAGTCAAAGAACAAGAAATGGCAGGTGACCAAAAATGGTAGGTAATGTCTTACAAATAAGACAACCTATTCTGACTTGGACAACCTCCAGTCAGACCATATGAAGGCCTCTGATTGAGCACAAACTCCTTTGGCTCAGTCAGGACAACTTATTTATGATAGTAAAAGAAGAACGTTAGGTTCAATCGAGTGCTAGCACGATTTCCTTGAACCTAATTGAATCTCATTCAGATCAATTGAACTAGATCAGTTCAATTGATGATCACCAGATTCAAACCCTTGTTTGTGTGACCCAGTTAGGTTCAATTCTGTATGGTAATGGGATATGTCATGATCTCTATCATAGACATCATCGAAACTCCTTTCGATGGATCAGAACTCTTCTGATTCGAACAGCTAGAATGATCGATCATCTAAATCATTCTAATTGCTCCCAAAATCCACCAGTGACACCTAGCAGTATATGGTGGCAACCCATCAGAGCTGAATGCGAACCTCTTGGTGCAGCTACCTGTGTGATTCAGTTCTTCTATCTTGAGCCCCGATCAAATTAGTGTTAAGGTGAACTCGTCAAACCCTAGTCTCTGTCATATGATGTAATCATTCGATTCGAGTCCAATGTGAAAATCTAAATAGAAACTCTTTCTATTATTTCACTCTACCATGGCCATGGATTTCTGGACTTGATTCTCATGATCATCATAGGGCTACTCCTCTACCACCGAGGTAGATAGATTCCATCTTGATGCAATCCAGTTCCTACAATGAACATGCTATAGCCAACATACACCTCAGGGTTCCATATGGCTAGGAGACCGAGTAATGGTGTAGTCAAACTATAACACCCTCAAGGTGAACTGCCGATGCATCTCAGGTCAAAGAACCAGACACACTACTGCAGCATCGAGTCAGTCATTGACGAGAAGGTAGACTTCCTAATGACTACTCGAGGTGGTCACGCTCAGTATCCTCGTTCTCTAACGAGTACCTGTACTCTTGATCCGGTGTCTCCACACCGTAGACTCAAGACTCATCTACTAAAGAAAAGCGATCGTACACCAATCTTCTGGATCAATCACCATCCTCGTGATGATCTTATGGTCAGGAGCTGTTTATGAGTTAATAATGATTATTCATGTCTTAAATTTTCAACTCTTGAAAATATGAATTATCATTACCATTAACTCAAAGGATGTATCACAGACACTAAATACACATATGTGATAGAAAATAACCAATTTTATTGATTATAGTCAAAATTATAATTTTGCCCCTAGAAGTGTATTACAAGTGTCAGCCAATTCTGACTTCTAGGGCACATATATCTAACAATCTCCCACTTGTCCTAAAGCCAATTGGCTACAAGTCTAAGTCCCATCTTCTCAAGGTGGGCTTCGATCTTCTGCTGGCCCAACGGCTTTGTAAGTGGGTCTGCCACATTATCTGCGGAGTTGACTCTCTTGACCTCAACGTAACCTTTTTGAGGTAATCGTGGATGGGGTGGTATCACCGTTTGCTAGGAACTTCTTCCAGCACAAACAGTCTGCCAGATGTCGACTTTCGATCATCTATATCAGACATGAAATCCGAGTCTGTGTATCCTTGAACTTGGAGTTCTCCGTTACCAAAGACCAACATCATATCCTTAGTTCTTCTCAAGTACTTAAGGATACATTTCACAGAAGTCCAGTGTTCTTCACCTGGATTTGACTGATATCTGCTTGTGACACTCACAGCATGGGCTATATCAGGTCGTGTACATAGCATGGCATACATGAGGCTCCCTATTGCAGAAGCATAAGGGATCTTGCTCATGCGTTCTATTTCCTCAGGTGTGCTGGGGCACATCTTCTTGGAAAGATGAATACCATGTCTGAAGGGTATTAATCCCCTCTTAGAGTTTTCCATACTAAACCTCTTTAGTACTTCCTCTATGTACATCTTCTGTGAAAGTCCTAGCATCCTATTCGGTCTATCCCTATAGACCTTAATTCCTAGAATAAAGGATGCTTCACCTAGGTCTTTCATGGGGAATTCCTTGGACAACCACATCTTGACTGATGTCAACATGGGAATATCATTCCCAATAAGGAGGATGTCATCCACGTATAATACGAGGAAGACAACAACGCTCCCACTGACCCTTTTGAAAACACATGGTTCCTCTTCATTTTTGATGAAACCAAACGTTTTGATCACATCATTGAAACGAGTGTTCCAGCTCCGAGATGCTTGCTTAAGTCCATATATGGACCTTTGCAGCTTGCAAACCTTGTGATCAGTATCACTGGATGTGAAACCTAGCGGCTGTTCCATATAGATATCTTCCTCAAGATATCCATTTAAGGAATGCCGTTTTCACATCCATTTGCCATATTTCATAATCAAAATAGGCTGCAACAGCAAGCAATGTGCGGATGGATTTTAGCATAGCTACCGGGGAAAAGGTATCCTGATAGTCAATGCCTTCGCGTTGACTATAACCTTTTGCCACCAGTCTAGCCTTGAATGTCTCCACATTCCCATCTGCACCAATCTTTCTCTTGAAGATCCATTTACACCCAATAGGTACTATACCTTCTGGTGGATCTACCAAGGTCCAGACTTGGTTTGAGTGCATCGAGTCGATCTCTGACTTCATTGCCTCAAGCCATTTCTCAGAGTCGATATCTGATATCACCTCGTTGTAGGTTTTGGGATCATCTCCATGAGCACCATTACCTATGAGGAACATTTCCTCTACATCCTCTGAAATAATACCTAAGTATCTTTCAGGGGGACGGGAAACTCTTTCCGATCTACGAGGTGGAGGAGGTAGTGTTCTTATTGGCTCAACATGATTTGGTTCCACTTGGTCCTTAGCTCGTTCTGCTTGTGAGACTTTCTCATCAAGCTTAATCTGCTTTCCAATGCCACTATCTTGAATAAACTATTTTTCAAGAAATATGGCATGTCGACTCACAATCACATTGTGGTCTTCTGGAATGTAGAAATAGTATCCTAATGACTCTTTAGGATATCCTATGAATCGAGCTCTAAAGGACCTAAACTCTAACTTGTCCGCTTGTTGTCTTTTGACATAAGCCGGACAACCCCAAATTCTGAGATGACTCAGACTTGGTTTCTTACCATGCCATATCTCATACGGTGTGGTAGGAACGGTTTTAGAGGGAACCCTATTCAGTAAATAGATTGAAGTTAATAATGAGTGTCCCCAAAGGAAATCAGGGAGGTCTGTGAAGCTCATCATGGATCGAACCATATCCAATAGAGTCCGATTTCTCCGTTCTGAAACCCCGTTGAGTTGAGGTGTTCCTGGTGGAGTCCATTGAGAGACTATGCCATTTTCCTTAAGATAGTCTAGGAATTCCCGGCTAAGGTATTCACCTCCTCGATCTGATCGAAGAACCTTAATGGGTTTTCCAATTTGTTTTTCTACTTCATGTCTGAATTCTTTGAACTTTTCAAAGGCTTCAGACTTGTGTCTCATAAGATACACATACCCATACCTAGACAGATCATCGGTAAAGGTAATGAAGTAGACAAAATTGCCTCTAGCCGGCACATCGAATGGGCCGCACAGATCAGTATGTACTAGGGCAAGGAGATCTGTGGCCCTCTCCCCATGTCCAACAAAAGGGAGTTTAGTCATTTTGCCTTGAAGACAAGATTCACAAGTTGGATATGACTCAAAAGTCAATGGACTCAATAGCCCATTTTTCTCCAATTTGTTAATCCTATCTTCTGCTATATGACCTAATCTCAGGTGCCATAGATATCTGTCGTTTGGACTATCCCTAGGTCGTTTGGCATTCACGTTTTGCTCGATAGTTAAAACAGGTACATCAATATGCAACTGATAAAGACCATTAACAAGGAAACCATTTGCAATTTTATTTCTTTCATAAAGAATGTTACAATGGTCCTTAAAGAAGGTGATCACATAACCTTCTTGTGCTAAGCATGAAACAGAAATCAAATTCCTGCTAGCTGCAGGCACATAATAACAGTCTTTTAAAACTAAGTCTAAACCAGATGGTAATCGCAGAGGGTATGTTCCCACGGCTACTGCAGCAACTCTTGCTCCATTACCGATGCGTAGGATCATGTCTCCATCCCTCAGCCTCCTGCTATCCTCAAGACCCTGCATAGAAGTGCACAGATGAGCACTAGAACCAGAGTCAAGCACCCAACTGGATGCAGAAGAAACCGTAAGGTTAGACTCAATAACGAGCATACCTCCAGAAGGACCTTCCTTCTTGTTCTTCAGGGTGGCCAGGTAAGTAGGGCAGTTCCGCTTCCAATGGCCGTCGCTGTTGCAATGGAAAAACACTTTCCTTTGCCATCGACCTTCTTCTTCGGTTCTGCCTTCTTCTTCTTTGATCCTTCCACCTTTTGCTTTTTCACAGACTTCTTTTTCTTTCCATAAGACTTTCTTTTGGAAGAAGTCCGTTCCATAGCAAGAACTGAGCCTTTAGAACCTTTCATAGAAAGCTCAGCGGTAACCAGCATATTCATCAACTCAGGCCAAGGAATTTTGAAGTTTATGCATGTGGTAATTCATGATGAATTGCCCATATGCATCAGTCAAGGATTGCAGAATAATATCGTTCTGCAAGTCCAAGTCCAACTTCACACCGAGCTTCTCAAGCTCTTCCATGTCCTTGATCATTGTCAGACAGTGATCTTGGACTGACTGCCCATCACGCATCTTAGCCTTAAAAAGTCATTTTGTGACTTGATATTTGGCTGCGCGACTCTGTTCACCAAACATCTCCTGTAGGTGAAGCCAACATTTGGCGAGCAGTCCCGATATCTTCATGTTGGCGCTGGAGCTCATCAGACATCGAGCCCAACATGTAGTATCTGGCCTTATTGTCTTCGTCAATCCATTTTTCCAGAGACGCTCTCTGTTCAGTGGATGGACGAGCTGGTAAGGTGGGAGGGTCCTGGTCCAAAACATGTGTTAACTTCTCTGAACCCAAAACAATTTTGTAGTTCCTGAGCCAATCTTTATAATTAGGGTCCAGTCAGTCTATGTGTGTCTAGGATACGTGCCAGTGGGTTGGACGCAGACATATTTCCTATAGAGAGTCAAAGATTCTAGTTAGATACTGTAATTTTGACTTGACCAATTTATTTAGGAATTTTATTTTTAAACAAATTAGCTCCCACTATTTTCTCGGATCCCTACACTCCCTCTGTAGAGATGCGAAAATCTTCCGCGATTGATGATTTCTAGTGGGTGGTGCGGTCTCACCAACTGACTCATCACCTCACCTAACAGTTATTGGTGATGGGTTAGCCAATGAGTGAACAACTCTTGTTCAATGATTCTCTAATCATGGTGCACCCAAACTTGGTCTCTAATTCATGAATCTCACCGTATCCGGAATATTGATCCACTCCTTAGTTAAGTCAGACCCACCATTTGCATAGACTGGGTTTCCTAATTGGGTCTCTCACCGTATCCGGAATATTGAGCCCAACTCATCCTCCAGCCCATAGCATCCAATGCCTAATAGACATGGTTGCGTCTTCCCGGTGCAACTGAGCCACTGTATCCAGCCGAGAACAATCAACCCCGGGAAGGGCCCGCACGTCTACAATGGTGGAAGACCTCGGACTTAATCTTTTCTTAGGGAGAATTGATTCAGGTCTCATTAAACTAGACTTGGCTTAGTCATAACAATTATGACTAACCTAGTGGCATGGGTCAGCTCGGATTATTGACCACCTCAGATCAGAACTGTGTCAACAGATATGGCCAGGTAAGTGAGACCGGTGGAAGGAATATGCCGTTAACTCGCACAAGAACGCATTCAGGTCGAGTAGCTTCCAATTAAAAATCCAGTCGGTCGTCTATGCCAAACTTACCTTAGACACCAAATTGTTGAGTCAGAACCAATTGGGTTAGCCTACAATCCAGACTCTAACCTCTGAGCCTAATTAGGTCTTGCTTGATCGTGACTCGATCTTGACCCAGACTTAATCCTATTAGGCTGGTCAATTTAAGCATTGTTGATCCCATCTAACCAACTCTTGATTCGGTTTGATCAACCGCTTAGACCTAATTGAGCTACCCAAGCCCGAACCCAGTATTATGAATATGTCTTAGATCTGAAATTCTCAATTTTAGACCTAATTAATATTTCCATAAACTTAATTCTTAATTAAGTTGGGTTCATAAACAAAATATGCACAATAAATCCTAGGGTTTCAGGATCTAGGGTTTTGCAGAAAGTAAGTTTTGGGTTTCTGATTAAGGACGAACACGCAGCACCCCTACACGTCATAAGAACACCCCATCGAATGGAAAGAGAGGGCCTTTAAACCCTTCTTCGTTCTTATGACCGGACGGCCAAGAGGAACGCCTTAATCAGGAACATTCAATACTACAAAAACAATATCAGATCTATATCATATATCTCATATATAAAGTAGATCTAATCATGGCATATTTTGCATACATCTCATGTATCATAATCATGCATGTTTTCAGATCTAAATTATCACATAATAATCTAAAAAATTAGATTTAAATTGATCTAATCAAAATAAATTCTAATCTAGATAATTATGTAGAACTATTCTACAACTAGTCTAGTCATGCATCTATCATATCTCATATGATATTTAAAATTAAATAATTTTTATTTGCTGTTTATCAGATGTTATTATAACACTTATAATATCAAAAAATAGTAAATAAGAAGATCTAAAATTTGATGATTTAATCAGATTAAATCAAAGACATGCAAAACTATTCTATAGAACTATTCTATTCTAGAACTAGTCATGCATATCTTCATGTTCTTAGATCCAAATCATTTAATTTTAATTTTTCTGATTTCAGATCTGATCACATCTCATGTGACATCTGAAATCACTTTATTTTCTAATTAAAATAAAATTAAAATTAGATCTAAACAATTTAGAACCATGGCTCTGATACCAGTTGAAGGGAAATCCTGATTTCCCGATCCAGGTTCGTCCAGATCTGATTAGATCAAGAGATATATTTCAAAAATTTTCTCTTGATCTCAATCAGATCTTGATATATTTCAGATCTGATTCTTATTATTTTAATAAATAAAATAAAATAAGATAAATTAAATCAAATTTAATTTACCTGATTTGGGTAATCCTATTACCCTGTAGATGATCCTGATTGCAGTGGAAGGTTCTGGATCTAAGCCACGCAAGCGCCTGGCCTCTACCGGTATCCACTCGGGTTGGATCTGGAGATCCTCTTCTTCTCTATCACACCTCCAAAAATCAGATCTGGATCTGATCTGGAGGATCTTCAAAACTCTTTTGAAGATCTTACAGTCGTCCTTTTGCAGCAGCGCAGCCTTCTTGCTTTTGATCGCCTTTCCTTGATCTGAATCGCACCAACCTAAATCCAAAACACTTTTGGACGTGGAGAGCAAGGGGAGAAGAATCTATGGCATGGAGGAGGAGGGGAGAGGCAGCCTTGGGGCGTGGGGTTTCTCAATTGAATTGCATTTACTTAGAATTAGGGTTGGGCGCAGGGTCTTATTTATAGACCTCTTGTGATCCAACTCCTCTTCCTCTCAACCAATCACAACCCTTTGTGAAATCAGATCTAAATCTGATTGGTTGGAATAGAGACCCCTGGATTCCTCCTTAGAGGGCACCTAAGACCAGTCAAACTAGATTCTTAGTAGAACTCTGATTGGAATCCAAAAGGGAGGTGGAGTCCTTGTCCAACAAGGACTCCTAGGCGCCTCCTACTTGGGCTCACGCCACCCTTGGCGTGCGCCCTTCTCCTTGCCAGGTTCTGGCAGGGGGACAGGCCCCCACCAGCTCTCCAATAGGTGCATGACATGTGGTCAAAAGTCAAAGGGTCAATGGTCAATGTTTGACCAGTCAAAGGTAGACTTTTGACCAAAGTCAAAGAACAAGAAATGGCAGGTGACCAAAAATGGCAGGTAATGTCTTACAAATAAGACAACCTATTCTGACTTGGACAACCTTCCAGTCAGACCATATGAAGGCCTCTGATTGAGCACAAACTCCTTTGGCTCAGTCAGGATAACTTATTTATGATAGTAAAAGAAGAACGTTAGGTTCAATCGAGTGCTAGCACGATTTCCTTGAACCTAATTGAATCTCATTCAGATCAATTGAACTAGATCAGTTCAATTGATGATCACCAGATTCAAACCCTTGTTTGTGTGACCCAGTTAGGTTCAGTTCTGTATGGTAATGGGATATGTCATGATCTCTATCATAGACATCATCGAAACTCCTTTCGATGGATCAGAACTCTTCTGATTCGAACAGCTAGAATGATCGATCATCTAAATCATTCTAATTGCTCCCAAAATCCACCAGTGACACCTAGCCGTATATGGTGGCAACCCATCAGAGCTGAATGCGAACCTCTTGGTGCAGCTACCTGTGTGATTCAGTTCTTCTATCTTGAGCCCCGATCAGATTAGGGTTAAGGTGAACTCGTCAAACCCTAGTCTTTGTCATATGATGTAATCATTCGATTCGAGTCCAATGTGAAAATCTAAATAAAAACTCTTTCTATTATTTCACTCTACCATGGCCATGGATTTCTGGACTTGATTCTCATGATCATCATAGGGCTACTCCTCTACCACCGAGGTAGATAGATTCCATCTTGATGCAATCCAGTTCCTACAATGAACATGCTATAGCCAACATACACCTCAGGGTTCCATATGGCTAGGAGATCGAGTAATGGTGTAGTCAAACTATAACACCCTCAAGGTGAACTGCCGATGCATCTCAGGTCAAAGAACCAGACACACTACTGCAGCATCGAGTCAGTCATTGACGAGAAGGTAGACTTCCTAATGACTACTCGAGGTGGTCACGCTCAGTGCCCTCGTTCTCTAACGAGTACCTATACTCTCGCTCCGGTGTCTCCACACCATAGACTCAAGACTCATCTACTAAAGAGAAGCGATCGTACACCAACCTTCCGGATCAATCACCATCCTCGTGATGATCCTATGGTCGGGAGCTGTTTATGAGTTAATAATGATTATTCATGTCTTAAATTTTCAACTCTTGAAAATATGAATTATCATTACCATTAACTCAAAGGATGTATCACAGACACTAAATACACATATGTGATAGAAAATAACCCATTTTATTGATTATAGTCAAAATTATAATTTTGCCCCTAGAAGTGTATTACAAGTGTCAGCCAATTCTGGCTTCTAGGGCACATATATCTAACATCTCCAACCTTAAAGGTTTTACTTCTGACTTTAGAATTATAGTATCGGACTATTTTTTGTCTATAGGTTTCCATCCAAGTTTGAGCTTTCTCTTACTTTGCTTCCAATGGATCAAGATTTGCTCTGAGATCCTGTAAATTGCTTTGTTCATCAAAACTTTCAACTCATGCTGAGAGAAGTCCAAGTTTAACCGAAATGACTGCTTCAGTCCCAAAAGCCAAAGTGAATGGAGTTTTCTTAGTAGACAATCTCTGAGTGGTTATGCAAGTCTAGAGCATGTGATAAAGTTCATCTACTCATGTTTCTTTCGCCTGCTTAAGTCTTGCTTTTATCTCCTACAATAAAGTTCTATTAGTTACCTCGGCCTTGCCATTTGCTTGAGAATGGGCCACATATATGAAATGATAGAAAATATTCAAGTCCTCACAAAATTCAGCAAATTTTTTTCCTATAAACTGATGCCCATTATCCATAATTAAGGTTCGAGATAGGCTAAGTCTGCATACTATTGACTTCTAGACGAAGTCCTACATTTTAGCTTCAGTGATTTTTGCCAAGGGTTTAGCCTCAATCCACTTCGTGAAGTAGTCCACTACCACCAAAAGAAATTTTCGCTATGTAGATGCTATAAAAAAAGATCCAAGTATATCCATTCTCTACTGTGCGATTGGCCATAGGGCGCTTAATGGTGTGAGCTGGAAAGCTAGTTGCCTTTGAATATTGGCATTCCTCTGACACCGATCACATTTCCTTACATACTCAACTGCATCTTATTGCATAGTTGGCTAATAATATCCCTATTGAAATAGCTTGTAGGATAACGATCTGGCTCCGAGATGGTTGCTACATATTTCTTCATGAACTTTTCTTAGGACATAATCGGCTTCAGATGATCAAGGGCATTTGAGGAGCGGTAGGGAATAAGATCTCTTGTATAACTTGTTCTCATATAAGACATAGTGGGAGGCCTAATTTTTCAATTTTTGAGCTTCTTTGGGATCTCTAAGGAGGATGCCATCTTTAAGATATAAAATTAACGAGTCAATCCAACTGGGCTCCTGATCCACCTACATTACGATCTAGGATTCCTCTAAACTTGGATGCTGAAGAACTTCAAAGAAAACTTCCTTGGGCAACTCATTTAGAGCTAAAGTAGCTAGCTTGGGTAGAAGATCAGCTTTAGAATTCTCTGCTTTTGGGATCTGCTGAATGTCAAAACTACTAAAGGCTGAAGTTAAACTTCTCACTTTGTTTAAGTATTTTTTTCATACTTTCCTCCCAAGCTTTGTAGCCACCATTGACCTACCCTACTACCAATTGTGAGTCACTATAAACCTTCACATAATTCATCATTAATTTTTTGGCTATTCTTAATCCTGCATTCAAAGCTTCATATTCCGCTCCTTTGTTAGTTGCGAAGAACTTGAAGCATAACATATATCCAGTAATAACCCCTTTTGGATTAATAAGAATCAAGCCTACACCTACTTTAGAAGTATTTGATGAACCATCAACATACAGAGCCTAGAAATCTTCGGGAAGGTCCACTTTTTCTTCAAGAGAGTTTAGCTGTAAACTAGAAGTGCCGACCTCTTACTGCTCAGGCTCAGCCAGATCAGGAATGGTGCATTCCATCATGAAATTAGCCAGTATTTGAGCTTTGATAGATGGCCGAGGTTGAAACTTGATGTCGAATTTAGTGAGCTTAATCACCCACTTTGCTATTCTTCTAAAAATATCTGGCTAGTGAAGAATCATCTTTATTGGTTTATTTGTGAGGATTGTTATTGTATGCCCTTGGAAATAAGGCTAAAGTTTTCTTGCCGCAATCAATAAAGCATAGGTTAGCTTTTTCAATTTGGTATATCTGATCTCTGCATCTCTCAAGATCCGGCTTATGTAGTAGATCAATTTTTGAACTCTTCCCTCTTTCTGATTAAGACAGCTTCAATGGCTGCAGGAGATATTGCTAGGTACAAGAATAACTCTTCATCAGGTTTGAGCTTGGCAAGAAGAGGAGATGAGCTAAGATAGTTCTTTAGTTCCTCAAATGCTTATTGACATTCCGAGGTCCAGCAGAAGTTCATCGGTTGCTTGAGCACCTAAAAGAAAGGAATGCATTGTGTCACCAACCTTGAAACGAAGCAATTCAGAGTCGCGATCTTCCCCATCATGCACTGAATTTTTTTTGTTGTCTTAGGAATAATCATCTCCTAGATAGGTCGGATCTTCTCTGGGTTTGCCTTAATGCCATGTTTTGACACCATGAATTCTAGAAACTTTTTCGACGTCATCCTAAAAGCACATTTGGTTATATTTAATATCTCTTCTAAGTTGGCAATATGATTTATTGAAGATTGGCTTTTGACTAGCATATCATTTACATAGACCTCAATGTTGCAGCCAATCTGCTTCTTGAAGATCTTATTCACTAAGCACTGGTAGGTTGCACCTACATTTTTGAGTCCAAAGGGCATAACCCTATAACAATTAAGACCACGGTCAATAATAAAAGTAGTTTTTTCCTCATCTTTTGGTGCCATCTAGATTTGATTATAGCTAGAGAAGGCATCCATGAAAGTGAGGAGCTTATGGCCCAAGGTTGTATCCACTAGTTGATCAATTCTAGATAGAGGATAGCTATCTTTTGGGAAGGCCTTATTTAGATTAGTGAAGTCTATGCACATCCTCCATTTGTCATTTGCCTTCTTAACGAGGATTATATTGGCAATCCAATCTAGGTAGGATACCTTCTGGATGAATTTAGCATTGGGGAGCTTGTCTACCTCATCCACGATCATCTTCTATCATTCTGGTGCAAAGCTGCACTTCTTTTGCTTCATGGGTCGATACTTGTGGTCCATACCTGGGTGATATTCCATTATCTTTGCATCAATCCCAAGCATATTTGCAGGAACTCAAGAAAAGATGTTAGCATCTTCCACAAGAAAGTGACGAGCTACTTTGTAACTTCTTCTTGTAAATTGTGCCAATCTGAACCATAGGTCCTCATTTCCATCATTCAAAGAGACTGTGATAAGGTCGTCAATTGGTTCCCCCCATTCTTCGGTCAAATCATCACAAGCATCAAGTCCATCTATCGGACAAAGTTTTGGTGGCTTTCCTCCTTGTAGAGTAATTGTGTAACAATGATGTGCTAGGGCTTGATCTCCTCTGACCTCTCTAACTCCATATTATGTTGGAAACTTCATCTTCAAATAGTATGTTGACACCACAGCTCAAAGTGCATTCAACCCAGGTCGATCTACAATTGCATTGTAAGCAGAGAAAATCTTTACCACTAAAAAATCAACCTAAGCTTTAGATTATTTTGGATGCCAACCTGTCATAACTAGTATAGTGATTATTCCTTCAATCGGTACAGCATCATCGATGAACCCCACTAATGGGAAACTTATTGGTCCCATATAACCATTAGCTATAAATATTTTAGAAAAAGCATCATAAAATAAGACATCAGTAGAGCTTCCACTATCAATTTAGACATGACATATATCATAATCGGCAATATTTAAAGTAACTATAGTCACATCATTATGCAAAAATTGGATCCCTTGTATATCTTTGTTAGTGAAAGCAATGGATTCCTCACTTCTCTGCTTCTTTATTGACCCTGTCGATGTCCCCTAGCAATTATGTTGATGATCCCAAGTGGAGGCCAATCTCCTTATGGTTCATCCCTCCGAGGTGGTTCTAGTTGTGGTAGGGCTCTTGGCCAATCTTCCCTCTTTTAAGGCCGAAGTCGTAGAAATCGATCTAGTCGACCTTGTTTGATTAGCTCCTCAATTTCATCGTGGAACTAGATGCACTCTTCAATGTCATGATTGTGGTCATGGTGGTACAAACAATAATTATTTGGATTGCACTTGCTTGGATGAGGTCGCATCTTGTCTAGCCTCGAAAGTTGCTCCTTGATTTCCATAAGCACTTGGATTTTTGGAGCATTTAGAGATGAATAGTTGTAGAATCTTCTGGGAGGACTTTGCCACATCCTCCAGTCTAGGATTTATGGTCGGCAAGCTCAAGGTGGAGTTCAAGCTCACCAGCACTCTGGAGGGATTCTAGAATGCGACCGAGCTTCACTCGCCTTCTCCACAAGTGCGGGCCTGCTAGATTTTTCCACTTGCCGCTATCTTGTGGCCTCATCATCCCAAAGCTTAAAATCTTCTTTAGCTCGGGCATAGCCCTTAGCCCGAGCTAACATGTAACACTGCACCCCTACATCCGGATGACGGTGCCACACTCCACCCTTATCTAAATGTTAAGGAGATTTCTAAATTATAACTAAGTTGTAATATCATTTAAACCTGCTCAACACAAATTAAATCAAATTCTTCCTCAATCGACATATACAATTCAATTTAATCTCTTAATCTACTAAAGTAAATATCTTAATTTAACTCAATAATTTACATAAGCAAGTCCAAGGCTCCGTTCATAAAATCTTTCTATATACATTGTTTTACAAATCACTCAAAATAAAACAAACTCATCAATTTTTTATTTAATCATCTCAACTATATAATACATCTCTCAATAGATTATAAGTTTACAAGCTAACATCCCAAAAACATCTTTTGCTAGAGGTATTGATATGCATGCTGATGCAAACCTTCAAGCTAAGCTACGCCAAAACTGTAGGTAAAAAGAGTGAGGGGTGACTTAGGAAAGTCTCGGTGAGTGCATATCCAACTATCAATGAGTAAAATAGGATAACCATAATTCTTATAACATCATGCATAACTTGCTGCTAATAAACCTCCAAATATATGCATACCAACATAAATAAATCACATAATAGCTTTCTTTCAAAAAACACATATCTTTGCTTACCCTTGATGATACCACGGCAACATGTTTTCATAGGATTTCATGTGAGTATTTGTATCACAACCATGATTTTTTGATAATCGTATTACATTCACAATCACATATGAGCAGTCACAAGACACTTTTATATGGATAATCAAGCCACATTCACAATCACATAAGAGCAGTCCCACACTGATACACTCTCATATGGAGCAACCAGCACACCATAGCAACACACTACCACAATTAGACCAATCCCATGAGTAGCCTACCTTATCATCAAAAGGACAACACTCTCCCATAGGATTCCTTATGAGCGGCCTGCCTTCACACCAGAAGGACAACACACTCTCATAAGATTTGTATTTATTGAGAACAACACACTCTTATAGGTTTCTTATGAGCGGCCTGCCTTATCATCAAAAGGATAACACACTCTCATAAGTATATCATCCCTTTTGATGGCCCATCTCAGTGTTATCAGAGCAACACACTCTCATAGGGTTTACCATTTCTACAAGTGTCCATGCTCATAAACATTAATAAGCCTCAAGGCACATAAACATAAATCGATTTTGAAGTTATTAAACCATATAAGAGATCACTATGAAACATGTTTAAAATCACTAAAGTCATGCTATCAAAACCATGTGCACAATTACTTGCGTATACAATGTTAGATATGTGTGCCCTAGAAGCCAGAATTGGCTGACACTTGTAATACACTTCAAGGAGCAATATTATAATTTTGACTATAAATAATATAAAAAGTTATTTTCTATCATAAATGTGTATTTAGTGTCTGTGATACATCCCTTAAGTTAATGGTAATGATAATTTTTATTTTCAAGAGTTGAAAATTTAAGATAGGAATTTTCATTATTAACTCATAAAATGCTCCTGACCGTAGGATCATCATGAGGATGATGATTGATCCAGAAGGTTGGTGTACAATCACTTCAGTAGATGAGTCTTGAGTCTACGGTATGGAGACATCAAAGTGAGAATACAGGTACTCGTTAGAGAATGAGGACACTGAGTATGACCACCTCGAGCAGTCATAAGAAAGTCTACCTTCTCATTGATGACTGACTCAAAGCTGTAGTGGTGTGTCTAATTTTTTGACCTGAGGTACATCGATAGTTCACCTTGAGGGTGCTATAATTTGACTACATGACTCGATCTCCTAGCCATTCGGAATCCTGAGGTATATGTTGGCTATAGCATGTTCATTGTAGGAATTGGATTACATTAAGAGAGAATCTATCTATCTTGATAGATGAGGAGCAGCCCTATGATGATCATGAAAATCAAGTCCATAAGCCCATGGCCATGGCAGAGTGAAATAATAGAAAGAGTTTCTATTAAGAATTTCACATCGAACTTGAATCGAATGATTAAATTATATGATAGAAATTAGGGTTTGACAAGTTCACCTTCATCCTAATCGATCGGAGCTCAAGATAGAAGAACTTAGTCACACAAGTAGCTACATCGAGAGGTTCATTTTCAGTTTTAATGGGTTGCCACCATATACTGTTAGGTGTTACTGATGGATTTTGGGAGCAATTAGAATGATTTAGATGATCGATCATTCTAGTTGTCTGAATCAGAAGAGTTCTAATCCATTGAAAGAAGTTTCGATGATGTCGATGATGGAGATCATAACATATCCCATTCCATATAGAACTGAACCTAACTGGATCACACAAACAAGGATTTGGATCTAGATATCTACAATTAGACTAACCTAGTTCAATTGATTTGAATTAGATTCAATTTGATTCAAAAAAATCGTGCTAGCACATGATTGAGCCTAACGTTCTTCTTCTATTATCATTAAAAGTTATCTCGATTGAGCCAAATAAATTTGTACTCAGGTACCTTTAATTGGTCTGACTGGAGCTTGTTCAGGTTAGAAAAGGGTTGTCTTAATTTATGAGATAAGTTTGAGATAATACCTACCATTTTCATCACCTGCTAATTCTTGTCCTTTGACTTTGGTCAAACGTTGACCTTTGACACTTAGACATCTGCCCATGTGTCATGCACCTATAGGAGAGCAGATAGGAGCTTATCGTCTTACTAGATTTTAGAAAGGAGGGGGTGCACACCTAGGGAGGTGTGCGCTCAGGGATAGGGATGCCTGGAGTCCCATACGGATGGGACTCCAGGTTGCTTCTTGGTTTCTACTTAAGTGGCCCATAACTATAGACTTTGACCAGTCTTAGGTGCCATCTAAGGATGAATTAGTGGGGCTCTCAGCTGATTAGATCAGATGATGTCATCCCATCAATTAGATTTAGATCTGATTGCACGAAGCAACGTGATTGGCCAGGATGATGTGGCACTGCATGGCACAGTAGGGTCTATATAAACCCTATCTACACCCAACTTTAAAAGAGTTCTCTCCTAGCCACGCCTCAAGACTGCCCCTCTCCCTCCTCCATGCTATCTTCTGGTCCTCTCTCTCCTCTCCACGCCGAAGGTAAGTTGTGCTCTAGTTTGGTGCGATCCAGACAAGGAGTGATGAGAAAGGAAGAAGGCAGCACTGCTGCAGAGACGACAATAGATATTCAAAAAGGAGTTTTGAAGGTCCTCCAAATCAGATCTAGATCTAATTTTTGAAGAGATGATAAAAAAGAAGAAGATCTCTAGATCTAGCCTGAGTGAATGCTGGTAGAGGCCAGGTGCTTGTGTGGCTAAATCCAGAATCTCAGGCAATCATCAGGATCATCAAAGAATAATTAGATTACCCAACATCAAGATATAAATTAAATTAGATTTAATTTATTTTTATTTTATTTATTAGATCTATAAAATTAGATCTGAAATATCTTAGATCTGATCTAGATGCATAAGAAAAAATTTTGAAATATCTCTCTTGATTCGATCAGATCTGAACGAACCTGATCCAGAAAATCAGGATTTTTCCTTCAATTGGTATCAGAGCCAGGTTCTCTTAACTATTTAGATCTAATTTTATTTTATTTTTGATCTAATAATTAAATAATTTTAGATATCATATGAGATGTGATTAGATCTAAAATTAAAAAAAATAAAATTAAATAATATAGATCTAAGTTCTACAATATGCATGACTAGTTGTAAAATAGAATAGTTCTATACATAGTCTTACATAATCATGATTTATTTAGATTAAATTATGATTTTAGATCTATTTATTTTTAATTTTTTGATAATTATAAATATTATAATAAGATCTAAAAAATAAAAAATAAAATTATTTAATTTTTAGATCATATGAGATATGATGCATGCATGTTTAGACTAGTTGTAGAATAGTTCTACATAATTATCTAGGTTAGAATTTATTTTGATATGATTAATTTAAATCTAATTTTTTAAATAATTATAAGATAATTTAGATCTAAAAAATATGCATGATATGATACATGAGATGTATGTAAAATATGTATAAAGTTAGATCAATTTTATATATGAGATATATGATGTAGATCTAACTAGTTTTGTAGATTTATATTTCTGATTAAGGCGTTCCCCTTGGCCATCCGATCATAAGAACAAAATAGGATTTAAATGCCCTCTCCTTCCATTCGATGGGGTGTTCTTATGATATGTAGGGGTGTTGCACATTCGTCCTTAATCAGAAATCAAGAACTTACTTTCTATAAAATCCTAGATCCTAAAACCCTAGGATTTTATTTACATATTTTGTTTGTGAATCCTAAACTTAATTAAGAATTAAGATTATAAAATATATGCTAGGTCTAAAATTGAGAATTTTAGATCTAAGATATATTCATAAAATTGGGTTCGGGCTTGAGTAGCTTAATTAGGTCTAAGCAGTTGATCAAACTGAATCAAGAGTTGGTTAAATGGGATCAACAGTGCTTAAATTGATCAGCCTAATAGGATTAAGTCTGGGTCAAGATCGAGTCACGTAAGTGATCAATCAAGTTAAGACCTAATTAGGCTCAGTGGTTAGAGTCTGGATTGTAGGCTAACCCGATTGATTCTGGCTCAATAATTTGGTGTCTAAGGTAAGTTTGGTAGATACGACCGACTGATTTTTAATTGGGAGCTACTCGACTCGAATGCATTCTTGTCGAGTTAATGGCATATCCCTTCCATCGGTCTCACTTACCTGGCCATATTTGTTGGCTCAGTTCTGATCTAAGGTGGTCAATAATCTGAGCTAACCCATGCCACTAGGTTAGTCATAATGGTTATGACTATGTCAAGTCTAGTTTAATGAGACCTAAATCAAATCTTCCTAAGAAAAGATTAAGTCTAAGGTCTTCCACCATTGTAGATGTGCGGGCCCTTTCTCGGGATTGATTGTTCTCGACTGGTTATAGTGGTTCAGTTGCACCGAAAAGA
Source organism: Cocos nucifera (assembly GCA_006176705.1). Lineage (NCBI taxonomy): Eukaryota > Viridiplantae > Streptophyta > Magnoliopsida > Arecales > Arecaceae > Cocos > Cocos nucifera. The sequence continues at coordinate 281,206 of QRFJ01001516.1, read as the reverse complement.
TGCAACCATATCTATTAGGCATTGGATGCTATGGGCTGGAGGATGGATTGGGCTCAATATTTTGGATACGGTGAGAGACTCAATTAGGAATCCAATCTATGCAAATGGTGGGTTTGACTTAACTAAGGAGTGGATCAATATTCCAGGCACGATGAGATTCATGAATTAGAGATCCAAGTTTGGGTGCACCATGATTAGAGAATTATTGAACAAGAGTTGTTCACTCATTGGCTAACCCATCACCAATAACTGTTAGGTGAGGTGATGAGTCAGTTGGTGGGACTGCACCACCCACTAGAAATCATTAATCATAAAAATTTTTGCATCTCTACAGAGGGAGTGTAAGGAATTCCAAGAAAATAGTGAGAGCTAATTTATTTTAAAAAAAAATTTTTAAATAAATTGGTTAAGTCTTAATTATAATATCTAACTAGAAACTTTGACTCTCTACAGAAAAATATCTGCATCCAATCCACTAGCACGAATCCTGGACACCCATAGACTGACTAGACCCAAATTACAAGGATTGGCTTTCAGAACTTCAAAATTATTTTGGATTCTTGAGAAGTTAACTCATGTATTGGACCAGGACCCTCCCACCTTACCAGTCCATCCATCCACTGAATAGAGAGCATCTCTGGATAAGTGGATGGACGAAGATAACAAGGCCAGATACTACATGTTGGGCTCGATGTCTGATGAACTTCAGCACCAACATGAAGATATCAAGACTGCTCGCCAAATGTTGGCTCACCTACAAGAGATGTTTGGTGAACAGAGTCACGCAGCCAAGTATCAAGTCACTAAATAACTTTTCAAGGCTAAGATGCATGATGGGCAGTCAGTCCAAGATCATTATCTGATGATGATCAAGGAATTTGGAAGAGCTTGAGAAGCTCGGAGTGAGGTTGGACTTGGATCTACAGAATGATATAATTCTGTAATCTTTGACTGATGCATATGGACAGTTCATCATGAACTACCATATGCATAAACTTCAAAATTTCTTGGCCGAACTTATGAACATGCTGGTTACCACTGAGCTTTCTATGAAAGGTTCTAAAGGCTCAGTGCTTGCTATGGAATAGACTTCTTTCAAGAGAAAGTCTTTTGAAAAGAAGAAGAAGTCTATGAAAAAGCAGAAGATGGAAGGAGGAAAGAAAAAAAGGTAGAGCTGAAAAAGAAGGCTGCTAACAAAGGAAAGTGTTTCCATTGCAACAATGATGGCCACTGGAAGCGAAACTACCCTATATACCTGGCCACCCTGAAGAATAAGAAGGAGGCAGGTCCTTCTAAAGGTATGCTCGTTATTGAGTCCAACCTTATGATTTCTTCTACATCCAGTTGGGTGCTTGACTCTGGTTCTAGTGCTCATTTATGCACTTCCATGCAGGATCTTAAGGATAGCAGGAGGCTGAGGGATGGTGAGATGATCCTATGCATCGAAAATGGAGTAAGAGTTGCTGTCGTGATTGTGAGAACATACCCTCTTCGACCACCATCTGGTTTAGACTTAGTGTTAAAAGACTGTTATTATGTGCCTGCAATAAATAGGAATTTGATTTCTATTTCTTGCCTAGCATTAGAAAGCTATATAATTAGTTTTCTTAAGGACCATTGTAATATTCTTTATGAAAGAAATAAAATTGCAAGTGGTTTCCTTATTAACGGTCATTATCAGTTATATATTGATGTATCTATTTTTAATATCGAGCAAAATATGAATATCATGAAACGACCTAGGGATAGTCCAAATGATAGGTATCTATGGCACCTAAGACTAGGTCATATAGTAGAAGATAGGGTTAACAAATTGAAGAAAACTAGGCTATTGAGTCCATTGACTTTCGAGTCATCTCCAATTTATGAATCTTGTCTTCATGGCAAAATGATTAAACTTTCTTTTGTAGGATATGGGGAAAGGGCCACGGATCTTCTTGCTCTAATACATACTGATGTGTGTAGCCCATTTGATGTGTCGACTAGAGACAACTTTGTCTACGATGATTTATCTAGGTATGGGTATATGTAACTTATGAGACACAAGTCTGAAGCTTTTGAAAAATTTAAGAAATTCAGACATGAAGCAGAAAAGCAAATAGAAAAACCCATTAAAGTTCTTCAATCAGATCGAGGAGGTGAATACCTTAGTTAGAAATTCTTAGACTATCTCAAGAAAAATGTCATAATCTCTCAATGGACTCCACCTTGAACACCTCAACTCAATGGAGTTTCAGAATGGAGGAATCAGACTCTATTAGATATGGTCCGATCCATGATGAGCTTCACAAATCTTCCTGATTTTCTTTGGGGATACTGTTTGTTAACTATAATATACTTACTAAATAGGGTTCCTTTTAAAACCGTTCCTACCACACTGTATGAGATATGGCATGGTAAGAAATCAAGTTTGAGTCATCTCAGAATTTGGGATTGTTCGGCTCATGTCAAAAGATAACAAGCGGATAAGTTAGACTTTAGGTCCTTTAGAGCTCGATTTATAGGATATCCTAAAGAGTCATTAGGATATTATTTCTATATTTCAGAAGATCACAATGTGATTGTGAGTCGACATGCCATCTTTCTTGAAAAATAGTTTATTCAAGATAGCAGCATTTAAAAGCAGATCAAGCTCGATTAGAAAGTCTCATAAGAGCAACGAGCTAAGAGCCAAATGGAACCAAATCAGGTTAAGCCAATCCAATCACTATCTCCTCCACCTCATAGATCAGAAAGAGTTTCTATCCCCCTGAGAGGTACTTAGGTACTATTTCAGAGGAAGTAGAGGAAATGTTCCTCATAGGCAATGGGGTTCATGGTGATGATCCCAAAATCTATAACGAGGTGATATCGGATATTGACTCTGAGAAATGGTTAGAGGCAATAAAGTCAGAAATTGACTCGATGCACTCAAACCAAGTCTAGACCTTGGTAGATCTACCAGAAGGTATAGTATCTATTGGATGTAAATGGATCTATAAGAGAAAAATTAGTGCAGATGAAATTGTGGAGACATTTAAAGCTAGATTAGTGGCAAAAGATTATAGTCAACGCGAAGGCATTGACTATTAGGATACCTTTTTGCCAGTAGCTATGCTTAAATCTATTCGCACATTGCTTGCTGTGGCAGCCTATTTTGATTATGAAATATGGCAAATAAACATGAAAATGATATTCTTAAATGGATATCTTGAGGAAGCTCTATATGGAATAGCCGCTAGATTTCATATTTAGTGATGATGATCACAAGGTATGCAAGCTGCAAAGGTCCATATATGGACTTAAGCAAACATCTCGAAGCTGAAATACTCATTTTAATGATGTGATCAAATTATTTGATTTCATCAAGAATGAGGAGGAGCCATGTGTCTTCAAAAAGGTCAGTGGAAGCACTGTTGTCTTTCTCATATTGTACATGGATGACATCCTCCTTATTGAGAATGATATTTTCATACTGACCATAGTTAAAATATGGTTATCTAAAGAATTCTCCATGAAAGACCTAGGAGAAGCATCCTTTATTCTGGAAATTAAGATCTATAGAGATAGACCGAATAGGATGCTAGGACTTTCATAAAAGATGTACATAGAGGAAGTGCTAAAGAGGTTTAGCATGGAAAACTCTAAGAGGGGCTTGGTATCCTTCAGACATGGCATTCATGTTTTCAAGAAGATATGCTGAGCACACTTGAGAAAATAGAATGTATGAGCAAGATCCCTTATGCTTCAGCAATAGGGAGCCTCATGTATGCCATGTTATGTACATGACCTGATATAGCCCATACTGTGAGTGTCACGAGTAGATATCTATCAAATCTAGGTGAAGAACACTGGACTTCTATAAAATGTATCCTTAAGTACTTGAGAAGAACTAAGGATATGTTGTTGATCTTTGGTAATAGAGAACTCCAAGTCTAGGGGTATATAGATTCGAATTTTATGTTCGATGTTGATGATTGAAAGTCGACATCTAAGAGTTTGTTTGTGTACGATGGTGGAGCTGTCAGTTGAAAAAGTTTCAAACAGACAGTGATAGCAGATTCCACCATAAAAATAGAATACATCGCTATGTCAGAAGCTCCAAAGGAGGCATTCTGATACAAGAAGTTTGCCACAGAGATCGGAGTGATGCCATCAGATGCCATTTCTCTGTACTGCGATAACAATGGTGCCATAGCCCTTGCTAAGGAGCTGAGGTCTCACCAAAAATTCAAGCACATCGAGCGGTGATACCACCTCATCTGTAATTACCTCGAGAAGGATTACGTCGAGGTCAAGAGAGTTGACTTCGCAAATAATGCGGTGGATCCACTTACAAAGTCGTTGGGCCAGCAGAAGATCGAAGTCTATCTTGAGAAGATGGGACTTAGATTTGTAGCCAATTGGCTTTAGGTCAAGTAGGAGTTTATTAGATATGTGTGCCCTAGAAGCTAGAATTGGCTGACACTTGTAATACACTTCTAGAGGCAAAATTATAATTTTGACTATAAATAATATAATGGGTTATTTTCTATCACAAATGTGTATTTAGTTTCTGTGATACATCCCTTGAGTTAATGGTAATGATAATTCTTATTTTCAAGAGTTAAAAATTTAAGACAAAAATTTTTATTATTAACTCATAAAATGCTCCTAACCGTAGGATCATCATGAGGATGGTGATTGATCCGAAAGGTTGGTGTACAATCACTTCTCTTTAGTAGATGAGTTTGACGAGTTCACCTTAACCCTAATCTGATCGGGGCTCAAGATAGAAGAACTTAATCACATAAGTAGTTGCATCGAGAGATTCATTTTTAGTTTTGATGGATTGCCACCATATACTGCTAGGTGTCACTGGTGGATTTTGGGAGCAATTAGAATGATTTAGATGATCGATCATTCTAGTTGTCTGAATCAAAAGAGTTCTGATCCATCGAAAGAAGTTTTGATAATGTTGATGATGGAGATCACAACATATCCCATTACCATACAGAACTAAACCTAACTGGGTCACACAAATAAGAATTTGGATCTAGATATCATCAATTGGACTAACCCAGTTCAATTAATTTGAATTAGATTCAATTAGGTTCAAGAAAATCGTGCTAGCACACGATTGAGCCTAACGTTCTTCTTCTATTATCATTAAAAGTTGTCTCGACTTAGCCAAATGAGTTTGTGCTGACTTAGATATCTTTACTTGGTCTGACTGGAGCTTGTCCAGGTCAGAAAAGGGTTATCTTAATTTATGAGATAAGTTTGAGACAACACCTGCCATTTTCCGTTACCTGCTAATTTTTGTTCTTTGACTTTGGTCAAACGTTGACCTTTGACACTTAGACATCTGCCCATATGTCATGTACCTATAGGAGAGCAGATAGGGGCTTATCCCCTTGCTAGATTTTGGAAAGGAGGGGGCACACACTTTGGGAGGTGTGCACCCATGGATAGGGATGCCTAGAGTCCCATACGGATGGGACTCCAGGTTGCTTCTTGGTTTCTACTTAGGTGGCCCATAACTATAGACTTTGACTAGTCTTAGGCACCATCTAACGATGAATTAGTGGGGATCTTCTCTGATTGAATCAGGTGATGTCATTCTACCAATCAGATTTAGATCTAATTGTACGAAACAACGTGATTGGCTGGGATGATGTGGCACTGCATGGTATAGTAGGGTCTATATAAATCCTATCTGCGCCCAACTTAAAAAGAGTTCTCTTCTAGCCATGCCCCAAGGCTACCCCTCTCCCTCCTCCATGCCATCTTTTGGTCCTCTCTCTCCTCTCCATGCCTAAGGCAAGTTGGGCTCTAGTTTGGTGCGATCCAAGCAAGGAAAAGTTGATGAGAAAGGAAGAAGACAGCACTGCTACAGAGACAACAGCAGATCTTCAAAAAGGAGTTTTGAAGATTCTTCAAATCAGATTCAGATCTGATTTTTGGAGAGGTGATAAAGAAGAAGAAGATCTCTAGATCCAACCCAAGTGGATACTAGTAGAGGCCAGGCGCTTGCATGGCTAGATCCAGAATCTCAGGCAATCAGCAGGATCATCAAAGGATAATCAAATTATCCAACATCAAGGTATAAATTAAATTAGATTTAATTTTTTTTATTTTATTTATTAGATCTATAAAATTAGATCTAAAATATCTCAGATCTGATCTGGATACATGAAAAAAAATTTTAAAATATCTCTCTTGATCCAATCAGATCTGGACGAACCTGATCCAGAAAATCAGGATTTCTCCTTCATACAATACACAAAAGCTATTTAGAAACCATACTTATTTCCAAGTTTGTTTATAATTATGTAAGCTATGAAATACTAAGAAACAACCTTGCTTTTCAAATACACCTTTTTACATAGCAAAAATACTTTGAAAACATCATGGATAGATGGAATACACTCACCTCCAACAGCCACTAGCTTATTGGCTTATTCAATGCATTTTTTCAACTCGTTTTCTTTTCCCAAGTTATTAGAGATCAACTGCACAAGTTTTCTTCCCCTAAGCAACTATCTTCCTTCAACCTAACCCACCTCCCAATTACTTCTTCCCAACTAAATCCTCTTTGTTTACTATCTGAAAATAGAACTCTCTCTAGCTCTCTTCCCTTCTCCAACCTCTCTGAGGAACTTCAGAAAACTCCCCAACAGCTAAAGAACTGGTGATCTTTATTTTAGGAGAAATAATAGAATTTATTAGGTGTCATCCCATCAAGAAGCCAACACACCTCTCCCTCTCTCTTCTAATTATGTGGCTTACTCCAAGGAAGCCAGCTATTAAGTTACTACTAAAAGAAGCCATTTAAAAATCCACTTTCAAAATCTTATGGCCAGTACCGCTTTTCTATTCCCATTGATCGAGCTAGCTCGGCCCTAAATTGGGCTAGCTCGAATGTCACTCAGGTAAGCTTGAACTCAAATTGGGCTGACTCTCTTAGAAAAATAGAACACTCATTTTTGTGGCCCAAGACTCGGGCTGGCCCGATTTGGATTTGGGTCGGCTCGAACACTCTTGCTTTTCAAAACTTTACTTTTGATTACCATGCTTGTCTAATACTCTTTTTAGTTGCATTTATTAATTTTAAGTTAATTTTATTTTTTATTAAATTTAAAATATAAATATAAATAAAGAAAAATCCTTCATTTGGAATCAATAAAAATATCAAAAAAATCAAAATCCTTAAGAATAAGATACCGAAGTTTGGGTTCTAGTTCAAAATTTTCAAATTCGAAACTTTTAAAACTTTCTTTCTTCGGAACGAATAGATTAAAAGATCTTCAAAATTTATTAAAAATTATTTTATAACTTGCCAACACCTAAGGATCAATTATCACCACTTTTGATTTCAAGAAGATATATATTTTATATAGCCCTCCCTATAGGTGCTAGTTTTTTGACTTAGAAAATTTTCAGGACTCGAAATGACGGATAGTCATAATTTGCACTCAAATATACCTTGAATGAATTACTATGCCACACATAGCTAAACATAAATCTTTTTATTTATTATTTTGTTGGTTTGGAATGTCACATTTTCACCCTTCTTAAAATAATTTTCATCCTGGAAATATGTACTTTCTACTTTAAGTAACTTTTCGGTTTCAATTATGACATTGCTAGATATTCATCACTCAATCAACTTATGCTTTTGATAGAATCTCTCTTAGGAATAATTCCAAGCCCCTTCTCAAGATTTTTCATAATAATGAATCTTATTTTAAGTATTCAATATAATAATGAAAACTGAAATGCATGAACTATTTTTTTAAGTTCCTCAAAACTGAAGTATGCCCCATAGAGATAAAGCCACATAACAAATCATGCCATGCCAATACAAGTTTCTTTTCCAACTACTATTGACTGCATCTTGAAGCACCCATTCCAAGAAACTTGATAAGTAGTACAATATGATGCTAAATGATGTAGATAAGCCCCACTGGGCATAATGTGGATTCAGAGGTGCTATCTCATACTAATGCCAATGCTCATGCAATATGAGGATAAGATACACCCGATAGGTTGATCACCCCAATGGATAACCTTTTCCAAAAACTAAACAAACTAAAATTTCCAAAACTGAATTGTAAAACTCAACAATTTCAATTCCTACCTTCAAGCTTGCTCAAATATATATATAAACTGAAGAGTACCAAAGTTAGCTACTTTCCAAAGTAAGTCATTTTCATAATAAATTATAATAAGAAAAATACCAAAGCTAGATGTGAAAATCACTCACCTCAACAGGCTACTATTCCATTCTAGATTTACTTCTCATGCTATTTTACATAAAAGTTTCTCTTTGCAAACTATAATTTATCATGCTTCCACTGCGCTACTCTGATCTATTCACTTTGTTAATTTTTAATTGTATTTTTGACCTAATTCTTACTTTCAAATATTCATACCGAACATACCAACTCTATGTCATAAATATATGAATTCATCTTTTCATCTTTTAACTTAAAAACTTTACATTATAAACTTATAAATTTTGAAATTTTCAATACATCATAACCTTAACAATTGTCCTCTGATTCTCTATTCATCATTATTCATTAAATAATACCAACACATATTTCTCACATATATGCAATGCTAACTCAAGTAAAGAACATAGGAGTACACATACTTCACTTATGTCAAAAGCTGTCTACATTATAAACATACTCATTTAGATCATGCTCATTAATCCACTACTTAATTAATCAAGATATAGAACTACTAACAATTCATAGCATCACAATAAATTGCATCTCAATATTGATTTCTTGTTCTCCAACTTAAGCTTGTACTTCAATGAATTCAAACTAAAATGTTTAACTCATACCTGTTTCCTTCATCTTAGAATAACTAACATCATCTGCTACATGTTTTACTTTAGCCTATCTCGATTACTGGTACCAATCCTCACCATACTTGCTTGCACATCAGTAATCACAATAGACTTTGATTCAATTTATCTATTAATCAAGTCGACTCCAAAATCACTCAACCCACTTTATACTATTTACTAAGCAATCCAAGCACACTGATTATCATATACATAATCATACCAGTCTATCTTTACTAATCATAATCTTTTACTTATATTCATTAACCATAAATAATTTTTTTTATGTCCACTGATTACAAATGTTTGCTCATTTCTACTGATTATAAAACTTTGCTCATATCACCAATTAAACTTTTGCTCATCTCAATAAACCATTAACCATGGGTTCATCTTTACTGATCATAAACCTTTATTCATTTCCATTAATTACAAACCTTTGTTTTGATACCAAATATGTAACACCCCACTCTTAAATCCGGATGACAGTGCCATACCCCATCCTTATCTAAAGATTAAGAAGATTTCTAAACTATAACTAAGCTGCAATATCATTTAAACCTATTCAATACAAATTATATCAAATTCATCCTCAATCAACATATACAATTCAATTTAACCTCTTAATCTACTAAAGCAAATACCTTAATTTAATTCAACAATTTACATAAGCAAATCCAAGGATCCATTCACAAAACCTTCATATATATATTTTTTTACAAATCACTCAAAATACAACAAGCTCAATAATTTCTAATTTAACCATCTCAACTATATAATACATCTCTCAATACAATATAAGTTTACAAGCTAACATCCCAAAAACCTCTTCTGCTTAAGGTGCTGATACGCATGCTGATACAAACCTCCAAGCTAAGTTACTCCAAAACTGTAGGTAAAAAAAGTGAGGGGTGAGACTTGGGGAAGTCTCAGTGAGTGCATATCCAACTATCAATGAGTAAAATAGGATAACCATAATTCTTATAACATCATGCATAATTTGTTGCTAATAAACCTCCAAATATATGTGTACCAACATAAATAAATCATGTAACAGCTTTTTTTTAAAATAAACACATACCTTTGCTTACCATTGATGATACCACAGCAACATATTTTCATAGGATTTCATGTGAGTATTTGTATCACAACCATGATTTTCTAATAACTGTATTACATTCACAATTACATATGAGTAGTCACAAGATGCTTTCATATGGGTAACCAAGCCACATTCACAATCCAATATGAGCAGTCCCATACTGATATACTCTCATATGGTGCAACCAGCACAGCACAGCAACACACTACCATAATTGGACCAATCCCATGGGCAGCCTGCCTTATCACCAAAAGGACAACACTCTCCCACAAGGTTCCTTATGAGTGGCCTACGTTCTCACCGAAAGGACAACACACTCTCATAAGATTTGTATTTATTGAGATCAACATCCTCCCATAGGTTTCTTATGAGCGGCTTGCCTTATCACTAAAAGGACAACACACTCTCATAAGTATATCATCCCTATGGGCGGCCTGTCTCAGTGTTATCTAGGTTTCATCATAAACCTAATTGGTTACTTTCAATTATGTAAATCAATAATTCAAACCGCACTTAAAGGTAGGGCCATTTTCATTGATATAGAAATTTCTATACCAGAAATAATGGTATCTCCAATTATAGCCCCTCTGGGGTGTAAAATATATCCCTTCTCACCATCCCTATACTGTATGAGACAAATGTAAGCATTTTGATTAGGGTCTACCATTCTTATGAGCGACCTCTCCATACTCACAAACATCAATAAGCCCCATGGCATATAAACATAAGTCAACCTTGAAGTTATTAAATCATATAACATATCACTATGAAACATGTTTAAAATCACTAAAGTCATGCTATCAAAACTATGAGCATAATTACTTACATATGCAATATACCAAAGCTATTTAGAAACCATCCTTATTTCCAAGTTTGTTTACAATTATGTAAGCTATGAAATACTAAGAAATAGCCTTGCTTTTTAAATACACTTTTTTACATAGCAAAAATACTTTGAAAACATCATGGATTGATGGAATTCACTCACCTCCAATAGCCACTAGCTTATTGGCTTATTCAAGGCACCTTTTCAACTCTTTTCCTTTCCCCAAGTGATTAGAGTTTAGCTACATAGGTTTTTCTTCTTCCACAAGCAACTACCTTCCTTCAAACTATCTCACCACCCAATTACTTCTTCCCAACTAAATCCTTTTTGTTTACTATCTAAAAATAGAACTCTCTTTAGCTCTCTTCCCTTCTCCAACCTCCCTGAGGAACTTTAGAAAACTCTCCAATAGCCAAAGAACCGATGGTCTTTATTTTAGAAGAAACTATAAGATGTGTGCCCTAGAAGCCAGATTGGCTGACACTTGTAATACACATTCTAGGGGCATTTTTATAATTTTAATTTAAAATTAATAAAGAATTATTTTTTCTATCACATTATGTATAAAGTATCTGTAATACATTCTTTGAGTTAATGGATATGATAATGCATATTTTCAAAAGTTAAAAATTTAATACATATATTTTCATAATTAACTCATAAAATACTTCCAACCGTAGGATCATCATGAGAATGGTGATTGATCCAAAAGGTTGGTGTACAATCACTTTCTTAGGTTACATGGGTCTTGAGTCTATAGTATGGAGACACTAGAGTAAGAGTATAGATACTTATTGAGAACGATGACACTGAGTATGACTACCTCGAGCAGTCATACAAAAGTCTATCTTCTCATCGATGATTGGCTCGAAGCTGCCGTTGTGTGTTTGGTTCTTTGATCTGAGGTACATCGATAGTTCATCTTGAGTGTGTTATAGTTTGACTACACCATAACTCGATCTCCTAGCTATTCAAAATCCTAAGGTGTATGTTAGCTATAGCATGTTCATTATAGAAATTGGATCGTATCAAGATGGGATCTATCAACCTCGGTAGAGGAGAAGTAGCCCTATGATGATCATGAGATCGAGTCCTTAAGCCCATGGCTATGGCAGTGTGAAATAATAGAAAAGAGTTTTCTATTAGGGTTTTCCATTGGACTCAAATCGAATGATTCAATCATATGATGGGGTGTTGGGTTTGACGAGTTCACTTTAATCCTAATCCTATCGGAGCTCATGATAGAGGAATTCAATCACACAGGTAGTTGCATAGAGAGATTCACATTGAATTCTGATGGGTTGCCATCATATACTGCTATGTGTCATTGGTGGATTTTGGGAGCAATTAAAATTTTTTGATGATCCAAAAAATTCTGATCCATCAAAAGATATTTTGATAAAATCAATGATAGAGATTATGACATATCTCATTACCATACAGAACTAAACCTAATTGAATCACGCAAATAAGAGTTTGGGTCGGATATCATCAATTATATTGTCCAGATAGACAACCCAAGAGGAGGGGTGAATTGGGTTTTTAAAAATTTAAAGTAGATATGTATAGTGTTAAATGATTAAATCCTAAGTAAATCAAATGTGAGAGCAAATAGAAGACACAATCAAAAGCACACGCACAAACAAAAGAGTTTTATAGTGGTTTGGTGTCCTCCCAGCACCTATGTCTAGTCTCCAAGCAAACTCTTAAAAATTTTATTATAATCCCATAAGATTACAGTCGGATAGATTTTTTGGGCTCACTATCCAAAAATTTAGTTGGTTTTTCTCTAGGTTCACCAACCACAATCCTTACAAGAATCAGACAAACCATTCTAGAAAAACTAGAGGGAAGAAAAACTCCAAAATCCAAGTTTCTGCCCCTGTTAAAACTAAGTACATGAAAAGAGGAAAAAAAATTTTATAACTCGAAATGCCTCTTTGAATGAGTAGAAAAGTTATCCTTGCAGTTTGTTAAAAGCCTCTTTGAATGTGTAGAGTTAATGCACATGAGGGTTCTTCAAAGCTTGAGAGAACTAATTGATTGTAGATTGGGTATTCATTCAAGAACAGAGCATGCATTTTTTTTTTATCAATAAAAAATAATCTTTCTTCCTTTTATATCTACAGCATTCCTCTCTTCTAATGATGATTGCAGTTCAGAAAAAGTAAAATCTGACTATTGGAGAGCAGGAACTAGCCATTGGGATTAAAAAAATTTGATCTGAAATGCCTCATCAAAAGATTGTCGTCGAGTCTCAAGACCTCTCGATTTATCTCGAGACATCTCACCAGGTTACAAGGCCTCTTGGTTTGAACAGGAGAGCTCTTGCCTTCAGTCGCACAAGAAATCAGTTTTTTGAAAAAAATTGCTCACCTGAGATCGAGATGACTTGATTCTGAACGAGACATCTCACTAAAATCATGAGACCTCTCATTCTCAAAGCACAGAAACTAAGTTTTTATCTTCTGAGATTGAGACATCTCGAGTTTAACTTGAGACCTCTCAAAATCATGCCAGTCCACTCGAGAGCTCTTGAAAAAATTTTAAGACATCTCGAAGACTACTCCAAGGCAATTTTGAGGAAATTTTTGCACCAATCAAGGGGATTCGATTTTTATTTTAATTCTACTTTATGTCTTTCTTGCTTTGGTCAAAGAGTTCTCTTTTTTCTGACATTTGAATGAAGAAAAAATCTTGGATTTTTGGGTTAGGTTCGCTCAGATCTTGATTGGATCAAGAGAGATATTTCAAAAATTTTTCTTTTGAATCCAATTCAGATCTGAGATATTTTAGATCTGATTTTATAAATCTAATAAATAAAAATAAAAATAAATTTAATTTAATTTATTTTTGTATCTTATTGTTGGGCAATCAGATTACCCTATGATGATCTTGCTGATTGCCTGAGGTTCTGGATCTAGCCATGCAAATGCCTGACCTCTACTGATATCCACTCGAACTGGATCTGGAGATCTTCTCCATCTTTATCATCTCTTCAAATATCAGATCTAGATCTAATTTAGAGGATCTTCAAAACTTCTTTTGAAGATATGGAATTATCTCTTGCAGTAGTGCTGCCTTCTTCCTTTCTCGTCATCTTTCTCTTGCCTGGATCGCACCAAACTAGAGCCTAAATACCCTTGGGCATGGAGAGGAGAGAGGGGACCTAAAGATGGTGTGGAGGAGGGAGAGGGGCAGCCTTGTGGTGTGGGCTATCAGAGATCTTCTTTGAAGCTTGGTGCAGATAGGTTTTTTATAGACCTTGCTGTACCATGCAGTGCCACATCATCCCGGCCAATCACGTCGCTTCATGCAATCAGATCTAAATCTGATTGGTGGGATGACATCACCTGATCCAATCAGATGAGAGCCCCTCTTAATCATCCTTAGGTGATGCTAAGACTAGTCAAAGTAGAGTCCCTTTGTGCCACCTAAGTTGATTCCAAGAAGCAACCTGGAGTCCCATCTATATGGGACTCCAAGCATCCCTATCCTTGAGCGCATGCCTCCCTAGGTATGCACCCCCTTCTTTTCATTTTCTAGCAAGGTGACAAGCCTCTATCTACTCTTTAATGGGTGCATGACACATGGACAGATGTCTAAGTGTCAAAGGTCAACGTTTGACCAAAGTCAAAAGATAAGAATTAGTAGGTGATGAAAAATGGCAGGTGTTGTCTCCAATTTATCTCATAAATTAAGAAAATCCTTTTCTGACCTGGACAAGCTCTAGTTAAACCAAGTAAAGGTACCTGAGTGAGCACAAAACCATTTGGCTCAATCGAGATGACTTTTAATGATAATTGAAGGAGAACATTAGGCTCAATCATGTGCTAGCATGATTTCTTTGAACTTAATTGAATCTAATTCAAATCAATTGAACTGAGTTAGTCTAATTGATGATATCCAAATCTAAACTCTTATTTGTGTGATCTAGTTAGGTTAAGTTCTATATGGTAATGGGATATGTCATGATCTCTATTATCGACATCATCGAAACACCTTTCGATGGATCAGAACTTTTCTAATTCAGACAACTAGAATGATCGATCATCTAAATCATTCTAATTACTCACAAAATCCACCAGTGACACCTAGCAGTATATGGTGGCAATCCTTCAAAACTAAAAATAAATCTCTCGATGTAGTTATCTGTGTGATTAAGTTCTTCTATCTTGAGCCCCGATCAGATTAGGATTAAGGTGAACTCGTCAAACCCTAATTTCTATCATATGATTTAATCATTTGATTTAAGTCTAATGTAAAAATCTTAATAGAAATTTTTTCTATTATTTCACTCTACCATGGCCATGGGCTTATGAACTTGATTCTCATGATCATCCTAGGGCTGCTTCTCTTCTACTGAGGTAGATAGATTTCCTCTTAGTGCAATCTAATTCCTACAATGAACATGCTATAGCCAACATACACCTTAGGATTCTGAATGGCTAGGAGACCGAGTCATGGTGTAGTCAAACTATAACATCCTCAAGGTGAACTATCGATGCACCTCAGATCTAAGTACCAGACACACCATTGTAGCTTCGAGCCTATCATCGATGAGAAGGTGACGTTCTTATGACTGCTCAAGATGGTCACGCTCAGTGCCCTCATTCTCTAACTAGTATCTGTACTTTCACTTCGGTGTCTCTACACCATAGACTCAAGACTCTTCTATCATAAAGAAGCAATTGTACACCAACCTTCCGGATCAATCACCATCCTCATGATGATCCTACGATCAGAAGCATTTTATGAGTTAATAATGAAAATTTTTGTCTTAAATTTTCAACTCTTGAAAATAAGAATTATCATTATCATTAACTCAAGGGATGTATCACAGACACTAAATACATATTTATGGTAAAAAATAATTCATTTTATTATTTACAGTCAAAATTATAATTTTGCCTTTAGAAGTGTACAACAAGTGTTAGCCAATTCTGGCTTCTAGGACATACATATCTAACATTGAACACTTAAAATAAAATATATTAGTAATCATTTGCTTTAATATTTGGTTATCATCAAAATCACTTTGGGGGTTCAACAATCTCCCCTTTTTTGATGGTGACAAAATATTAAGCAAGCCATAAAAGGAGTGTAAGCAATATGTATATCATGAACTAATGAATGCAAAATTTTTGTGCTAAAGCTCCTCCATAATATATGCTCTCATGAAATGTACAGAATTTGAATAACATTTTTTTCATTTTGTATTTGTTCATTTCAATCATTTCATTTTCTAAAAGTCCCTTTTTAATGTTCTTTTTGTTTTGTTTTTGTTCATTTCAATCATTTCATTTTCTAAAAGTCTATTTTTGTGTATGTTAGTTTGAATTGATTATACATTTGCATATTTTTCCTTAATATTTTTCCTCCTTTTTGTCAGCATCAAAATCACAATAATGAGAGGATCATAAAACAACAAGAACATAAAAAAGATTGATTTCATTGCAAGATGTAATAATATATTGATAGAGATATATGTTGGTTTACAAATAATGAATCTCATACCAACATACCTAGATCGAAAGTCTAAACAAAAGAGATACTAGACCTAGTCTTCATCAAAGAGGAACTTAATGATGGATTCAAAGGAAGATTTGGGTCTAGTAAAGGACAAGTGAGGTGCAGGTCTAGGAGAAGGTGATGGTCTAGAAGAAGATGATGGTCTAGAAGAGGATGAAGTCCGACTTAAAATTTGCCACAGGATGGAAATAAGGACTTCAATCATGGTACACTGAACAATGATGTTCTCTTCAAGTCTCAATGCAATTCTGGCATTCTCGGATAAAAGTAGTTTAATCTAAGCTGATGTCTTATGTTGCTCCTCCAAAATTTCTAGCCTTTGGGATAATCCACTAATTTATTGGCTAAGCATTTTTGTCTGACCTTCAGTGGATATTCTTTGTTCTTCAATGCTTACAAGAAGTTGATGCCTCACACTGGACAGCATATTCATAAACCTTTCAGATACTTTCTGAATCACTTCTTCTACCATCCTTTCCATTAAAAGATCTTGATCAAAAGTTGAGGGAGGTGCTGGTGCAGGACAAGGAGGCTCCTAAGGAGAGTGTGGGGATCTTGGTGTAGTGAAAGAGGGTCTAGCAGTAGATGGTGATGATGGAGGGGGTGGTGATCTATGTTCTTTGGGCTCATTTGCAGCATGTTCATCTGCCCTCACCCATCTGTCATCCTTTTTTACAAACTTCATTCGATTTAATGTTCCTTTATTGATGAAGTCTGTGTGAGCTAACTTTTTGAAGTCTTCACCTTCTACATTGACTTGAAAGTCCTTGAAGATTAAGGTGAAGATTATTCCATAGGGTAAACAGGCCTTGCTTTTGCTGGCAGTATCCTTCAGTTGTTGAAGCATAAGAGAGGGAAAGTTGATGGGAGTTCTAGATATCATGAAGAACATGACACCGAGTTCTCTCTTTCCAACCCAGTCATGTCTTCCTACCTTAGGAAAGTCTATGTGATTGACAAAGGATTGCAGTAATCTCATCTCAACCAAGAGAAGATGTGAGACTAATTATAGATTTTCATCAATATTCTTCCTTTCTAAGATGCACTTGAGAGCTTCAATTTTGTCAAACAAGTTTAGATTGCTAATCCTTGTCTAGGCACTCTGAGAAGCTGCCCTATTTTTTTTTCATCTAAGAAAATGTGCAATCCTTTCAAAACAGACTCTACCTTCGATCCATGCTCAAAGCTAATGTAGTCAAAAAATTCTCTTATCAAGTCTAGATAAACATTTACCTCTAGGGTACACAGCTTTTTCCATCCTTGCTATCGGATCCAAGATCCAATATAAAAGTGTTCCCGATCTAGATATTCGATGTCCACATAGTGGCCCGTTGGAACAGTCCTAGTAGCAACGAAGAGATGAGCATGAAAAGAAGAAGAAAACGGAGATGATTGAGCTAAGTCCCACTGTCACTTAGCCCTAGCTTCAGTCGATGGCATGATGAAAGTTCTTCGAGCGATGAAGGATCTCTTCTTCGAAGCCATTGGGGCATAAGATTTGGAGGGAATGGACAAAAGAGGGTGATTCGGAAGGTTTTTGAGGAGAGGAGGGAAGTTTTGGAGAGTTTGGAGGAGAGGTTTTGGAAGAATGGAACGAATGAATGAAATAGGGGACCTCTCGAAGATCGATTAAAATGAGGGCCTACCAGAATCGAGAGCTTTCATCTTAAAGACAAGATGTCTCAAAAACTTTGAAAGCCTCATGTTCAGCATAAGAGGTCTTGAAATTCAGTCGAGAGGTCTCATGAATAATCTGAGACTTTTCGAGCATAGGAGGAAGAAATTAGAATAGAGGAGGAATTTCAAGCCAATTTTTTTTAAATTTTTTTTTTAAGATGGGATTAGAGATGTTAAGTATGATGGAAGGCGATAAAAAATGATCTAAAAATTTCAAGATTAAACATTTTTAAAGTGGATTACAAATACCAAGTTCACCTCAGATTTTTGAGAATCTATCTTCACTTAGAGGTTTTGTAAAAAAGTCAGCTAGTTGATTTTTAGTTGAAACAAATTCAAGTATAATGTTATTATTTTGAATATGATATCTAATGAAATGATGTCTAATTTCAATGTGTTTGGTTCTTGAATGTTGAATTTAATTTTTTACCAATTTTATGGCACTATTGTTATCACATCTAATAGGTATCTTGTTTTGCTTAATTCCAAAGTCTTTGAGTTGTTGTTTGATCCAGAGTATTTGAGCACAGCAACTCTTCATGCAACATATTCGGCCTCGGCTATTGATAGTGCTATAGAGATTTGCTTTTTGCTATACCAAGAGATCAAGTTCAATCTTTGAAATTGATAAGTGCCACTGGTACTTTTTCTATCTATTCTACATCCTCCATAGTCTGCATCAGTGTCTCCAATCAATTCAATGGAAGATTGTTTTGAGTATCAAGGACCTAAGTTGTGTGTGGAGATCAAATATCTAAAAGTTCTCTTAATAGCTAGTAAGTGTGATTCTTTAGGGTTAGATTGAAATCTAGCACACTTGCATACACTAAATAATATATCAGGCCTACTTACAGTTAAGTAAAATAAGGATCCTATCATACCTCTGTAGAGCTTTTCATTTACATTCTTATCATTTTCATCTTTGTAAAGTTTGCATGAGGGGCGCATAGGTGTGCCGATCTCCTTTTTATTTTCCATGCCAAACTTCTTGAGCATCTCCTTGATGTACTTTATTTGGTTAATAAAAATGCCTTCCTTTGATTGTTTGACTTATGGTCCAAGAAAAAAAATTTAACTCTCCTATCATACTCATTTCAAATTCACTCTGCATCAACTTAGTAAATTCTTGGCAAAGAATTTCATCAATAGCTCCGACTATGATGTCATCCACTTATATTTAAACTACAAGAAGGTTATTATTTTTTTTTTCAAAAATAGTGTGGTGTCTACACTTCCTCTAATAAAATTATTTTATAATAAAAATTTGCTCAATCTCTCATATCATATTCTAGGTACTTGTTTGAGTCCATAGAGTGCTTTATTTAACTTATATACATGATTGAAAAGTGAATGATTTTTAAATTTGGATGGTTGTTCTATAAATACTTCTTCAGTAATATAACCATTCAAAAAGATACTTTTCACATCAATTTGAAATAATTTAAAATTTATTTAACAGGTAAAAGCAAGTAACAATCTAATAGATTGTCTCTGATCTTGCTACAGGTGCATATGTTTCATCAAAGTCAATTCCTTCTTCTTGATTATATCCTTTAGCAACTAATCTAGCTTTATTTTTTACAACATTACCATGTTCATCTAATTTGTTCCTAAATACTCATTTTGTACCAATTATAGGATGATCTATGGGTCTGTTTACAAGAGTCCATACATTATTTCTTTCAAATTGGTTTAGTTCATCTTGCATGGCTGGCATCCAATTAGAGTCTTGTTCAACTTCTTCTATGGTTTTAGGTTCTATTTGAGAAACAAATGCAAGGTAATCAAATGTATCCTTAAAAGAGAATCTAGTTCTTATTCCTTGTGAAGGATCACTTAATATCAATTCTCTTGGGTGATTGTGTGCATACCTCCACTCCTTGGGTAGATCTCTATGATCATCAGATGCTTCATTCTCACCATCATTGCTTTGTTGCAAGATTATTATAGGTTTATTTTTGTCTTAAATGTTATTATCCTTCAAGTTTAGGTCCTTCATTCCATCTTCAAAAATTCCTGTATTATCATCAAGAACGTCTTCCTTTCTCGAAGATTGATTGTTAGCTTCATCAAAGATAACATGTATAGATTCTTCAACAACCAAAGAGTGTTTGTTGAAGACTTTATATGCTTGACTAGATGTAGAATATTCAAGGAATATACCTTCATCTATTTTAGCATCAAATTTGCCTAGATTATCTTTTACCATTACTATGAATAAAATATTTGCAACCAAAAATATGAAAATAATTAATATTATATATTTTTCTCTTCCAAAGCTCATAAGGGGTCTTCTTTAAGATCGGACGAATAGAAACTCTATTTAGGATGTAACATGCTATGTTGATGGCTTCAGCCCAAAAGTATTTGGGTAGATTTTCTTCATACAACATGGTACGGGCCATATCAACTAAGGTTCTATTCTTTCTTTCAGCAATCCCATTTTGTTGAAGAGTTCTAGATGCTAAAAAATTATGCTCTATGCCATGTTCATTGCAAAATTCTTCAAAATATTTATTTTTAAATTCTGTGCCATGATCACTATGGATACATACCATAGTAGAGTTCTTTTCATTTGTTATTTTCTTGTAAAACTTTGAAAACATTGAAAATGCTTTATTTTTGTGAGCTAAAAATAGAACCCAAGTGAAACAAGAATAATCATCAATAATTACTAGACCATACTTCTTTTCTCCTAGGCTCGTGGTCATAGTAGGTCCAAACAAATCCATATGAATCAATTCATGAGGCCTAGAAGTTGAAATCATATTTTTGGATTTGAAACATTCCCTAGTTTGTTTTCCAAATTGGCAAGCATCACAAACATGATCAACTTTGAAATTTAGTTTTGGTAGCCCTTTAACTAAGTCTTTATTTTGCAATTTATACAGAGTATGCATGCTAGCATGACCTAATCTTCGATGCCAAAGCCAACCAGTTTCTTTTATGTTAGCATTCATTGCAACTAGGCATTGGCCACTCTTCCTGGCAATTTCATCAAGATTCACCATGTAGATGTTTCCACGCCTAAATCCAATGAATTTTAAGCTATCATCCAAGGAACTAGATACTTTGCACAAAGAAGATTCAAAAGAGACTTTAAAATTTTTATCACAAAGTTGACTGATACTAAGCAAGTTATATTTTAAATTATCAACTAATAATACATTATCTATAAAGGTGGTAGGAGTAATTTGAATTTTATCATAGCCAATTATTTTACCTTTGCCATTATCGCCAAAGGTGACTACTCTCTCTTCCTTTCTTTTTAGGGTGATGAATTATTGCTTGTCACCCGACATATGCCTTGAGCAGCCGCTATCTAAATACCACTCCTATTTTGATTCTTGGGCTGCAAGGTATTCTTGCACAAATAATCAAGTGATAGTTTTAGGTACCCAAGTCTTCTTGGATCTTTTAGGATTAGTGGATATGGTTCCTTTTGGAATCCAAATTCTTTTAACGTGCTTTTCATTAAATTTTCTAGTATTGCATTCAAAAGTCTTGTGTCCTATCTTTTTGCATCTAAAGCAAATGGTATGTGAATTGCTATTAGAGATGGGTGCAGTGAAAAAAAATTTTAGAAACTTGGTTTTGTCTTTAGATCTATATCCTAGTCCGGCTTTATCATAAACTCCTCTTTGATTATTTAAAAATATTTACAATTTTTCATAGCTACAAGTAAATTTATCAACTAAAGGCTTTAATTTTTTTCAATTCATCTTTTAGGATTTTGTTTTCTTCTTGTAACTTATTGTGGCTACGAATTACCTCTTCCTTTTCTTTCAAGAGTGTTTGAGTCATTTCCTTAAGATTTCTATTTTTTGAGCTTATCTTTTTGAAATCTTTCATCAAGTCATAAAAAGCATCTTGAAGCTCATTAAAGATAAAATTTGAATCAAGAGTGGAGGATACCTCATCATCTTATGCCATGAAACATAAGTTTGCTTCATTTTAGTTTTCTTCCTCCAAGCTTGACTCGTCGCTATTGCTCCAAGTTGCTAACATGGCTTTATTTTTTATATTTTTTTGGCCCCTTCTTCAATAGAGGACATTCAACCGTAAAATATCCTGGCTTCTTGTATTCATAGCAAGTGGGCTGATCTCTTGCTTTTACTTTTTTTTTCTTCCTACTGGCTTCTCCTCTAATGAAGCTCCTCTTCTTGAATCCTTGTCTTCTTCTTTCCATAAATTTTTTGAATTTTCTGATCACCAAGGCCATATCTTCATCATTTTTCTCACTGGTGGATAGATCATCTTCTTCTTCATCAGCCATGGATTTCAACGCTATTGTTTTCTTCTTCTTGTTGTCTTCCTCATTGTGCCGACTCATAAAAAGCTCATATTTCATCAAGGATGCAATGAGCTCCTCCAGAGGTAGTGTGTTTAGATCCTTTGCCTCCTAGATGGCTGTTATTTTGGCTTCCCATTACTTAGGCAAAGATCTGAGGATCTTTCTCACCAATTCACTATTAGTGTAAACTTTACCTAAGCTTTTTAAACTATTTGTAATATCAGTGAATCTTGTGTACATGATAGTGATAGATTCAGTGGAGTCCATTTTAAATAACTCATATTGATGAACTAGCATGTTAATCTTAGTTTCTTTTACTTGATTTGTCCCTTCATGTGTGACCTCAAGTCTATCCTAAATTTTTTTTGCATAATTGCAAGTAGAGATTCAGTTAAACTCGTTTGCATCAAGGGCACAATAGAGTACATTTATTATCTTAGCATTTAATTAGATAAGTTTCTTGTCCATTTCATCTCAATCCTTCTTCGGCTTAGAAAAAGATGTGCCATTAACAATGACTGTGGGTGTGTGTGGACCATTGATAATGACACTCCATATGTCATAGTTAAGGGCTTGAATAAAAATACACATGCAAGATTTTCAATAGGTATAATTGGATCCATTGAAAAGAGGTGGCCTATTTGTGGATTGCTCTTCAGCAAGTAAACCTCCTAGTTGGGTTGACATGATCTTTATCTCTAGTTGAAAAAATCAACAATTAGTAGAGAACCTTAATTCGATACCAATTATTGCCTAGATAGACAACCCAAGAGGGGGGGTGAATTGAATTTTCAAAAATTTAAAGCAGATATGTGTAGTGTTAAATGATTAAATCCTAAGTGAATCAAACATGAGAGCAAATAGAAGACACAATCAACAGCACACACAAATAAGAGAGTTTTATAGCTAGTGGTTCGGTGCTCTCCCAGCACCTATGTCCACTATCCAAGCAAATTCTTGAGAATTTTACTATAATCCTGCAAGATTATAGTCGAATAGTTTTTCTGGACCCACTATCCAAAAATATAGTTGGTTTTCTCCTAGGTTCACCAACCATAACTCTTACAAGGATCAAACAAACCAATTTGAAAAAATTAGAGGGAAGAAAAACTCCAAAACCCAAGTTTCAGCCCCTATTGAAACCAAGTACATGGAAAGTGGAAAAGAAATTTTACAACTCAAAATGCACCTTTGAATGAGTAGAAAAGTTATCCTTATAGTTTGTTGAAAGTCTCTTTGAATGCATGGAGTTAGTGTACTTAAGGGTTCTTCAAAGCTTGAGAGAACTGATTGATTGGAGATTGGATATTTGTTCAAGAATAGAGCATGCTTCACTTTCTCTCATTTTTTTAATTAATCAAAAATAATCCTTCTTTCTTTTATATCTACAGCATTCCTCTCTTCTGGTGATGATTGGAGTTTAGAAAAAGTAAAATCCAACTATTGGAGAGTAGGAATTAGCCATTAGGATCGAAAAAATCTGATCTGGAATGCTTCGTCAAAAGATTATCGCCGAGTCTCGAGACCTCTCAATTTGTCTTAAGAAGTTTTGCCAGGTTACAAGGCCTCTCGGTTTGAACAGGAGAGCTCTCGCCTTCAGTTGCATGAGAAATCAGGTTTTTGGAAAAAATTGCTCGTCTGAGATCGAGACATCTTGGTTCTGAACAAGATATCTCGCTGGAACTACGAGACCTCTCGAGAATCCTATGAGATCTCTCGCTCTCAAAGCACAAAAACTAAGTTTTTTTCTTCTGAGATCGAGACATCTCGAGTTCAACTTAAGACTTCTCAAAATCATGTCAAAATTGCATTTGGGCATGCCAGTCCACTCGAGAGCTCTCAAAAAAATTTTGAGACATCTCGAAGATTGCTCCAAGAGAATTTTAAGAAAATTTTTGCACCAATCAAGGAGATTTGATTTTTATTTAAATTTCACTTTATGTCTTCCTTGCTTTGGTCAAAGAGCTCTATTTCTTCTGATATTTGAATACTTAAAATAAAATATAATAGTAATCATTTGCTTTAATATTTGGTCATCATCAAAATCACTTAGGGGATTCAATAAATTGGGCTAACCCAGTTTGATTAATTTGGATTTGATCCAATTAGTTCCAAGAAAATTATGCTAGCACATGATTGAGCCTAATATTCTTCTTTTATAGTCTTTTTGGTTCATCTCGACTAAGCCAAATTAGATTTGGCTCATCCGAAAGCTCGGTATGGATTTGTCCTAATCTAATAGGGTTTGTCCTGATCCGAACAAGGCTTGTCCTAGTCCGAATATGCTACTACAAAAAAAAGCTATGACAGTGGTTCATAACCGATGCTGTAGTCCAAAAAATTGCTATCATAGACTATGACAGCAATTTTCTAACTACTGCTACTGTGGTCGTCGTCGTAACTCTATGGTAGCGGTTATTTGAATCGCTGCCATAGATAGCCTATTGCAGTAGTTTATAAATCACTATAATAGATCGACCTATAGCAGCGATTATGTAACCACTATCATAGTTTATCTATAGCATTGGTTACATAACCGCTACCATAGTTAATCTATAATAATGATTTCTTAACCGCTGCCATAGATCTAATACAGTGGTTGACACCGTTTACACCAGAGATCTATGGCAGCAGTTAGCACGGATATGGCAGCGGTTATAAAACCACTGCCATAGATCTTGAATAATTAAAAAAATTAAAATTTTTATTTTTTTATATATTTTATTTGATAAATATAGATATATAATATAAAAAAAATAATAAACATAAAAATTATTTTAAAATTCTAAAATTTTATTATCGAATAAAATTTATTATAATATTTTTTTAAAAAAATAAAATACATCAAAAGTTTTCTAAATCTACATCATCATCATCGTCACCAAGAGCCGGAGCTAGAGCTGGAGCCGGAGCTGGTGCTGGAGCCGAAGTCGAAGCTGGAGCTAGAGCTGAAATGTGGGCCAACATATCCTCGAAGCCTGTGACTCCAAAATATGCGCTGAGCATCGACATCATGTCTCTCACGATACCCTCCAGATGAGATGTGCACTCCTCAGCCCGATCTATCTGCGTTGTAGCATGATCTACCCATGCCAATGCCTCCTTAAGTTTCTTCTGACTAATGACACCGAAAGTCTATGAGAAGACGCTCGCCTCGGACCAGTAGCTCGTTGGTGTATGTCCGGGCCTGCATCGGATCCTCCCAGAGTGCTCAGGCCCCAAGATCCAAGACAGATGGTCATGGGGCCCAAAGGTATCCGGGCCCTCGCTCGTGAGTGCATCTAATTGATCTTGTAATTATAAATTAAAATAAAATTTTATAAGAAATGCTATAATACTAATCGTATATACTAATATATTTAATACTTACAAAAATATGCCCGATCGCGGCGTTCATCGGCCTGCCTGTTGTGTTCGTGCGGCTGGATCGAAAGATCTCGCTATGACTGGGCATCACTCCATCTCTCATCAGCTATAACAAAGAACAAATTTATTAGAAAGATGATAAAAAATATGAAGTTAATTTATCTAGTAAGATTTAGAATTAATTACCTCTTTATGCACACGATTGGCCATAGACTCATGGCCTAGAGTGTGCATATACTCTTGGGCTGCATAGTTCTCCTGGTTCTGACGGAAGGTAGCCTAACAAGTATTCAAACAAATAATAAATATTTAAAAAATATTTAAATAAAACTTTAAGCATATTGAAAAATTTAAAAGTTAGAAATTTTACCTCAAACTCCTAGCTCCTCCAATATCTAACCATCCTCTCTCACTGACTCGGAGGATAGTTCTGTATCCAGGGAACAAGCTCCTTCAGAGTGTCTCATCGGTGCTCGAGCCATCCTCTGTGGAGCTTGACCTTGTAACCCCTGTACAACTCCCCGATCTTCTTCAGTCGGGCATCTCGATCCCTCTCATGATCGAACAAGTCATACCTCCTCTACATAAATTTATCAAAAATTAATTACAAAATTATTCTAATCAAATATATAGTGTAAATATATAAAATGCATAAATATAACTAAGATGCATATACTTACCCATATCTTCTCCCATACCTGGTCCCTAACGGCAGCATCCATCAAACGCCAGTCTCTGGGCTCTATGGGAATGATGTCCGACCACCTCACAAGCACTCCATAAAAGGAATGCATCTTCCGTGCGGTCTCCCATACCGACCTTCCCTTCGCATCATAATAGACCATCACTTGATGCTGGCGGTTCCACACGTGTGCCATACGTGTGGGACCATGAAATATCTGGCTCGATAATGCACATGCAATGCAAATACGTTATGCAAATATATAAGTGTACAAATACTATATAAAAAATAAAGTTATGCTAATATAATAAAAATGTATACTCAGATGCCTGCATAGTAGTATGTGTCTCAGATATGGGAGACGGTAGAGGCTCAACTATTGGTGGAGTAAATGCCGTCGGTGGAGTAGATGCTGTCGGTGGAGTAAATACCAACGCTAGAGATCCCTGAGCAGCCGATGCTGAGGTGGATGGAATATGGTCCGACTGCTCCTCGGATGCTGAACTACACGTAACCCACCGAGGGACAGGTGTGAAAGCTAAATGATATTTTGGTGCCATCATGATCTGTAACATTAATGAATATTAATCAATATAACATGTTGAACAATAATATTAGTATAGCATTAATAAATAGTCTTTAATATGTACACTAATCAATTGCTGGGTTTATCGTTATGCAATGCAATAAATAAAAGCAATAAGATATAAACATCCAAAAAATGTTATGCAATAAATTCTATAATATGAATTATATTAATAAATAATTAAGGATGAGCAATAATCGTAGATCCGATCTCTAGCGCAAATCTTGATGTTAATCCAGAAACTTGAAAGAAAAATAAAGTAGATGATGGTGGCATCTTAGGGCTTAAAGTTGGAACCTTAGAGAGACATATCAAATTCTATTCGCTCAGAAGTCGAGCCGGCTCCATACCTGAGACAGTCAGCTCTATGCCTGATACATACGGCTAGGGTCCTTCCCCAGCTGGCTCGATCATGGCCAAAGCCAGTTTGGCTGCATAACTGAGCCAGCTTGGCTGTGTGCCATCCCCTCGATCACTCCCTCTCTTCCTCTCTCGATCTCTCTCACCGACGATGGTGGTGAGGCTGAACCCCTCCCATCCAGCTTTTTCATCTCTCGATCTTTCTCTCTTTCTCTCTTAATCTTCCTCATCGGCGAGGTCGGACCCCATCCCTTCCTCTCTCACACTCTCGATCTCCCTCGTCGGCAAGGCCAGACCCCATCCCTCCCAGTGATGCCAACGAGGTCGGATCCCCTCCCTCCCTCTCTCGCTCTCTTGATCTCCCACTCTCCCTCTCTCGATCTCCCTCATCGTGAGGCCGGACCCCCTCCCTCCCAATGATGGTGGTGAGGCCAAACCCCCTCCCTTCCAATGATGGCGGTAAGGTCGGATCCCTCCTTTCCTTTCTCAAGTACAGATCCATTGGATATTCGGGTTTGGATCCGGTACCAGTAATTAAAATTTGGTCTAAATTTGAATATCCAAATTTTGATCTGAACCCAACCCATTGATAGATCTAGTCCACAGCCCAAGGCTACCACCACGTCATGGCCCAAAAATTATGGCATGCAGATAATTATAATATTTATAATAAATATTTATAATATTTATTATAAATATTCTATAAATTATTATAAATATACATGATTAATAAATAATAATATTATTTATTAATAATATTTATTATTTATAATATTTATTATAAATATTCTATAAATTATTATAAATATATATGATTAATAAATATTTATAATATTTATTATACTTGCAGCTATAAAGAGTGGATCGCACTGAAAGCTTCGAGGGTCGTCAATGATGATGCTAGAGGAGGATGATGGCATTAGAGGTAACTTACGAAATAAAAGTAAGATAGTGAGATAGAGAAGAGAGAGAAAAAGAGAGAGAGCAGGGGGCGGTCGGGGATGGGGGTCAGAGGAAGGGGGCACAGTGACGAGGAGGCTTGGAAGGCATAATGATGGGAGGTTGGTAACTGGGAGGGGGATGTGAGGGGTGGGGGGGCTGGGTGTGGGGTGGCGGGGGGCGGCTGGGGATGGGGTGCTGGGGGTGCAGGGAGGGGCGTTCATGGATGGGGAGAAGGAGGGGTGGCCAGGGGGAGTGTGGGTGGTGGGTGGTCGAGGGGGGGGTGGCTAGCAGGGGCGGCCAAAGATGGGGGCTGGGGGGAGGGTGGGGGGGCGGGTGGGGGGTGGCGGAAGGACGGCGGAGATGGGGGAAGGAGGGCGGTCGGGGAGGTTGGGGGTTGGGGGGCCAGGTGGGGGGTGGTGTATGGCGGGAGGGGCGGCCGGGGATGAGGGACGAAAGGGGGAGGGAGAAGGAGAGGCGACGCCAGTCGGGGGGGAAGGAGGGGCGATGTCGGTTGGGGGGGAAGGAGGGGTGACGTCGGCTAGGGGGGAAGGAGCCTCACCGATGATGAAGAGAAGGGGGACAGATAGAGAGAGATCAAGCACGCACGAGAGGAAAGAAAAAATTTGAAGAATTTTAACCTAACCTACGGCAGCAGTTATTAAACCATTGTCATAAATCTGTGGCAGCGGTTATCCAAAACCACTGGCATAGATCTACGATAGTGGTTCTATAATCGCTGCTGTAGATCTATAGCAGCGATTTTTGATAACCACTACCATAGGTTGGAAATAATTTTTTTTTATTTTTTTTTAAATATTATATAATTTTAAAATTTAATGTCCATCTTCACCATTCATTATCTAAATAATTATCATTAGAGTGTCATCACAAAAGGTCGTCTTGATCCAATGGCCTTAGCTTCATCGATAAAAAAATTTAATTTTGACGATCACGAACGATGATGTAATGATCTGATAGATGAAGAACTTCGATGGGTCTAAAAATCTATAACGATAATCTCGATGATGTTTGTAGCATACTATCAAAGTTTTACTTTAATCAGATATCATTATTATGGTCAATTTAGTACAGAATGATTTTGGCCGTTAAATTAGAAATAAGCAATCAAAGAATTAAATGGCATCTGATTATGAGATAATTTTTTAGTTAAATAATTTTTATTAAATTTTAAATATTTTATATGATGATGATAGTAAAATTCAAATCATTTTTATATAAACTATTCATGTTAAGCAGATATTATAAAAGCACGACCATAACAACCAGTGAAGTTTCAGAATGGTTATCAGGAGATGTATAGTTTTAGATCATTCTTCATCTCACGAGTTAAATTTTATAATCACCACTATAAAAAATGATTAAAGTAGTAGTCAAGATCATTTATAAAAAAGGTTATCTCATAATCGGACACTGTTTGGTCCTTTGATCACTCATTTATTATTTAATGGCTAAAACTAATCTGTACTAAATTGCCTAAGATAACGATATCCAATTGAAGTAAAATTTTGATAGTATGCTACAAACATCACCGAGATAATTGTTGCAGATTTTTGGATCCATCAGAGGTCTCCATCTATTAGATCATTATATCGTCGTTCGTGGTCATCAAAATCAAATTTTTCTGATCAACGAAGCTAGGGCCATCGGATCGAGGTAACCTTTTGTGACGACACTCTAATGATAATTATTTAGATAATGAATGGTGAAGATGCACATTAAATTTTAAAATTATATAATATTTAAAAAAATAAGAAAAAAAAAATATAGTAGCGGCTACAATTAATCGTTGCCATAAATCAACTTATAGCAGCAGTTCCTAAAAACCACTTCTATAGGTCCGACTTATGGCAGCAGTTATAATGAACCGCTGCTATAGGTTGACCTATAGTAGAGGGTTTTAAAAACCACTGCTATAGGTCCGACCTACGACAGCGATTTTCGATAATCGTTGCTATATATCGGACCTTTGGCAGCAGTTATAAAAACTGCTGCTATAGGTCCGATCTATAGCAGCGGTTAATGAAAACCACTGCCATAGGAGCTATGGTAGCGGTTTCGAAAACCACTGCCATAATTGCACTATCATAGGCCATTTTTGTAGTAGTAATAGGCCTTGTCTTAATCTAACAAGGCTTGTCCTGATGAAATCAGGACTTGTCCTAAAATCATGAGATGAAATTTGGATAAGGCTCATCCAAAAATTCTATGTGGATTTATCTTGATCTTGTCTTGGCCTAATCAAGGCTTGTTCTAATCCCATAAGATGGGAGCAGGACAAGGGTTGTCTTAACCAAATTAGGGTTTGTCCTAAAATCATGCGATAGAATTTGGACAAGGGTCATTTGACCCAGTCTTTGCAAGAAAGAAGAGAGAAGGCATGTGCTCCCTAGAATTTATCTGGGGGCGCATGCCCCTAGGTGATTTTTATGAAAGAAAAGAGGATGCACTGCCGCATATGGCATGTGCCTTTAGAAGATTGCATGGAGGTATTTTGCCAGATCAAAATTCTTGGGAGAAAATTATTTGTGCCAAGCCGTTCCTTATCCCATCTGCACAGCATTTATTCTAATATTTTATGTGACAAAATTTAGATTAAAATTGGTGTGGGGCATGGAGATCAAGGAAGAGTCCTTCTGCATGTTGGCTTTGACCTGTTCAAGGTCGTATGCAACAAGACTCTAAGATAGGTTTACAAATAGGGCCCTGTGCAAAGTGTTTGTGCATTCCATTCTATCTACGGTGAAGCCCTACCTCTTCCACTATCTCCCATGCCTTTCTTCCGGATCTCCTCCCTCTTCTCCATGCCCAAGGTGTTGTGCATTTTAGCAATCAAAGGTTGAGAGCACCTATTGCAAAGATCAAGTCAGGAAGATCCCTATCAAGAGACGAATGTGTAGTCTTTAAAGATCATCTTGAAGGCTCTACAGATCCAGATCAGATCTTATCTTTTATGATCAGATCAAGAAGGAGAGCACATCTAAAACTAGCCTAAGTGGACTTCAATAGAGGTCAGGCACATACACGGCTAGATCTAGAACCTCAGGAGTAGCTAGATCATCATCGAGGTAAAAGGTTTACCCAAATAGGTAACAAAAGTTGTTATGTTTACCCAAACAGGTAACAAAAGTTGTTATAGTTTTAATTTAATTTTTATTTTTAATATCATATCATGTAGATCAGATCCAAGAATTCTCAGATTTGATCAATTTTTTATAAAAAAATTTTAAAATTCTGTTATAGATCTGATTAGATCAGATCGGTCCTATGGTAGAAAAAATAGTTTTTCTTTCAAATGGTATCATAGCTACATTTGCAGATCTTTAGATTAGATTTTGATTTAATTTTTAATTTATTTATGATCTAATATGCATGATTTTAGAGGTTACATGAGATGTAATTAGATCTAAAATTAGTAGATTAATTAGAAAAATTCATATATGTGATATATGACATGCATGTCTAGACTAGCTTTTACTGTTCTATGCAATAGATTGTCTAGAATAAATTTTCTAGAATAAATTTTATTTTTGATATGATTAATTTAAAATTTATTTTTAGATGTTATATCAGATATAATCAGATTTGAAACATACATGATTAATTTCAGTTATTATACATGAGATGTATAAAGAGCAAGCATAGTTAGATCTTTAATTATATATGTGATATATGTTTTAGATCTAGTAGTTTTTGTAGTGTAATTGAAATTTTTGAATAAGGCATTTTCCTTGGCCATCCAGTCATAAGAGTAAGAAGGGTTTAAAGGCCCTTTCTTTTCATTCAATGGGATGCTCTTATAACATGTAGGGGTGTTGTGCATCTATTTTTAATCAAAAATCAAAATTTAATTTCTTGCAAAATCCTAGATCCTAAAATCCTAGAATTTTTTATACATGTTTTGTTGATGAACCTTAAACTTAATTAAGAATTAAGTTTATAAAATTAATTAGGTATAAAAATTATGAATTTTTAGATCTAAGATATTTTCATAAAACATGGATTTGGGTATGGGTAGCTCAATTAGATCAAGCAGTTTATCAAACCGAGTCAAAAGTTAGTTTGGTGGGATCAAGAGTACTTAGATTTGACCAACCCAATAGGATTAAGTTTGGTTCAAGGTTGACTCACAGTCACATGTAGTCGATCAAGTTAAGATCTAATTTGGCTCCGTGGTTTGAGCTTGGACTATAGGCTAACCCAATCAGTTCTAGTTCGATAATTTGATGTCTAAGGTAAGTTTGGTAGATACCACCGACTGATTTTTAATTGGGAGCTATTCGACCTAAATGCATTCATGTTGAGTTAATGGCATATCCCTTCCACTGATCTTACTTATCTAGCCACTTAGGTCGATCCAGTTCTACTTTGAGGTGGCTAATGATTTGAGCTAATCCATGCCACTAGATTAGTCATAATTATTATGACTAAGTTAAGTCATGTCTAAGAGATCTAAATTAAATCATTCTAAGAAAATATTAAGTCATAGGTCTTCCACCATTGTAGATGTGTGGGCCCTTTTTGGGTTTGATTATTCTTGGTTGGTTATAGTGGTTTAGTTGCATCAAGAAGATGCAACCATATCTATTAGGCATTGGATGCTATGGGTTGGAGGATGGATTGGACTTAATATTTTGGATATGGTGAGAGACCTAATCAGGAATTTAATTCGTGCAAATGGTGGGTTTGACTTAACTAAGGAGTGAAGCAATATTCTAAACACCATAAGCTTCATGAATTAGAGACTAGGTTTGGGTGCATCATATTTAGAGAAATATTAGACAAGAGTTGTCTGCTCATCCATTGACCCATCACCAATAACTATTAGGTGAGATGGTGAGCTAGTCGGTGGGATTGCACCACCCACTAGAAATCTTTGATCGTGGAGATTTTTGCATCTCTACCAAGAGAATATAGAAATCCAAGAAAATAGAGTAAGCTTAATTTATTTAAAAATAAAATTTCTAAATAAATTGATCAAGTCTAATTACAAAGTCTAACTAGAAACTTTGACTCTCTATAAGAAAATATCTACATCAAACCCCCCAGCCCGAATCCTAGACACCCACAGACTGACCGGGACTAAATTACAAGGATTGACTAAGGAACTTTAAAATTATTTTGGATTCAAAAAAGCTGACCTATGTATTAGACCAAAACCCCCCCCACTTTACTAACCCATTCGATCGCTAAACAGAGAGTGTCTCTAGAAAAGTGGATGAACGATGATAACAAAGCAAGATACTACATGTTGGGCTCAATGTCTAATGAGCTACAGCACCAATGTGAAGACATCAGGATTGCATGCCAAATGTTGGCACACCTTCAAGAATTATTTGGTGAGTAGAGTCGCGTAGCCCGATATCAAGTCTCGTGGAGACTTTTTAAGGCACAAATGCAGTCGATCCAAGATCATTGTTTGATAATGATCAAGGATCTAAAAATGCTTGAGAAGCTCGATGTCATGTTAGACATGGACCTGCAGATTGATGTGATCTACAAGTCCTTGACTAATGCATATTGAAAGTTCATCATGAACTTCCATATGCATAAACTACAATGCACCTTGGCTGAACTTATGAACATGCTGGTTACTACTAAACTTTCTATGAAAGATTCAAAGAGATTAGTTCTTACTGTGGAGTGGACTTCTACCAAGAGAAAGTCTTTTGAAAACAAGAAGAAGTCTAAGAAGAAACAAAAGGTAGAAGGTTGGAAGAAGAAGAAGGAAGAACCAAAAAAAAAGGCCGTTAATAAAAAAAATATTTTCATTGCGACACTGATGACCATTGGAAGAGGAGCTGCTCTTCATACTTGGCCAGTCTGAAGAATAAGAATGAGGCTGGTCCTTTTGGAGATATGTTCCTCATTGAAACTAACCTTATGATTTCTTCTACATCTAGTTGGGTGCTTGACTCTGATTCTAGTGCTCACTTGTGCACTTTCATACAGGATCTTGAAGAGAGCAGGAGGCTGAGGGATGGTGAGATGATCCTGTGCATCAAAAATGAAGCAAGAGTTGCTGTTGTGGTCGTGGAAACCTACCCTCTATGATTACCATCAGGATTAGTTTTAGTTCTTAGGGACTATTATTTTGTGCCTGTAGCAAACAGAAATTTGATTTCTCTTTCTTGTTTAGCATAAGAAGGTTATGTAATTAGCTTCTTTAAGGACCATTATACTTTTATTTTTGAAAGAAATAAAATTATAAGTGATTTCTTAATTAATAATCTCTACTAGTTACATATTGATGTTTTTGAATTCAATGTCAAGCAAAACATGAATGCCATAGGAATGAAACGACCTAAGAATAGTATTAACGAAAGATATCTATGGCACCTTAGGATAGGTTATATAGTGGAAGACAGGATTAACAAATTGGAGAAATCTGGACTAATAGGTCCATTGACTTCTGAGTCATATTCGATTTGTGAATCATGCTTTCAAAAAAAAATGACCAAGCTCCTTCTTGTAGGATATTAAATAAAGGGCCATGGACCTACTTGCCCTGGTACATATAGATGTGTGCAACCCATTTGATGTGCCAGTAAGAGATAATTATATCTACTTCATCATTTTTACTGATGATCTATCTTGGTACGAGTATGTGTACTAGATGCAACATAAGTTTGAAGCTTTTGAAAAGTTTCAAAAAATTCAGACACAAAGTAGAAAAGCAAATCGAAAAGTCTATTAAGATTCTTCGATCAGATCGAGAAGGTGAATACCTTAGTTAGAATTTTTGGACTATCTCAAGGATAATGACATAGTCTTGTATTGGATTCCACCTAAAATGCCTCAACTCAAAAGGATTTTAGAACAAAAAAATTGGACCCTATTAGATGTGGTCCGATCCCTGATGAGCTTCATAAACCTTCCTAAGTTTCTTTGGGGATATAGTTTAATGACAGCAATATATCTACTAAATAGTGTCTCATCTAAAACTGTTCCTACTACACCGTATGAGATATGGCATGGTAAGAAATCAAGTCTGAGTCATCTCAAAATTTAGGATTGTCCGGCCTATGTCAAGAGATAGCAAGTGAACAAATTAGAGTCTAGGTTCTTTAGAACTTGGTTTGTCAGATATCCTAAAAAGTCATTAGGATATTATTTCTATCTTTCGAAAGATCATAATGTGATTATGAGTCGACATGCCAATTTTTTTTTTTTAAATAGTTTATTCATGATGGTGGCATGAGAAGACAGATTAGGCTCGAGGAGAAGATCTCTGAAAAGCAACGAGCTAAGAAACCTATGGAACCCAGTTAGTCTAAGCCGATCCAAATACAACTTCCTCCATCTCGTAGATCAAGTAGGGTTTTCCATCCTCCTGAGAGGTACTTAGGTACTATTTCAAAGGATGTAGAGAAAATATTCCTTACAAGAAATGAGATTCATGGTGATAATCCCAAAACCTATGATGAGGTGATATCTGATATCAACTCTGAGAAATTGTTAGAGATAATGAAATCAGAGATTAACTCAATCGCTCGAACCAAGTCTGGACTTTGGTAGATCTACCTAAAGGTATTGTACCTATTGGGTGTAAAATAGATCTTCAAGAGAAAGATAGCTGTAGATGGGAATGTAGAGTCATTCAAGGCTAGGTTAGCAGTAAAAGGATATAGTCAGCATGAAGGTATAGACTATCAGGATACCTTTTCACCAGTACTCATGCTTAAATCTATCCACACACTGCTTGCTATTATAGCCTATTTTGATTATAAAATATGGTAGATGGATGGAAAAATAATATTCTTAAATGGATATCCTGAGAAAGATATCTATATGAAACAACCCCTTGATTTCACATCCAGTGATAGTGATCACAAGGTCTGCAAGCTGCAAAGATCCATATATGGACTAAAGCAAGCATCTTCGAGCTGGAATGCTTGTTTTAATGATGTGATTAAATCATTTGGTTTTATCAAAAATGAGAAGTCCTGTGTTTTCAAAAAGATCAGTGAGAGCATTGTTGTCTTCCTCATATTATATGTGGATGACATCCTTCTGATTGGGAATGATATTCCCATGTTAACCATGATCAAAGTGTGGTTGTCGAAAGAATTCTCTATGAAAGACCTAGAAAAGGCATCTTTTATATTGAAAATTAAGGTCTATCTAGATAGACCAAAGAGGATGCTGAGTCTCTCATAGAAGATGTACATTGAGGAGGTGCTGAAGAGGTTCAACATTGAAAACTCCAAGAGGGGGCTAGTGCCCTTTAGACATGGCATTCATCACTCCAAGAAGATGTGCCCCAACACACCTGAGGAGATTGAACACATAAGGAATATCTCTGATGCTTCGATAATAGGGAGCCTCATGTACACTATTCTATGTACACGACCTGCAATCGCACATGCTATGAGTGTCACGAGCAGGTATCAGTCAAATCTAGATGAAGAGCACTGGGCTTCTGTGAAGTGTATCATTAAGTACTTGAGAAGGACTAAGGATATATTTTTGGTCTTTGGTAATGAAGAACTCCAGGTCCAGGGGTATATAGACTTAGATTTTATGTATGAATAGATGATCGAAAATTGACATCTGAGAGTCTATTTATGTGTAATGGTGATGCTGTGAGCTAAAAGAGTTCCAAGCAGGTCGTGATAGCAGATTCCATCATGGAAGCAGAATATATCGCTGCATCGAAAGCTACTAAGAAGGCATTCTAGTTTAAGAAGTTCACTACCGAGCTTGAAGTGATACCATCAGATGCCGTCCCTCTGTACTATGATAACAATAGTACTATAGCCCTAGCTAAGGAGCTAAGGACTCACTAGAAATCCAAGCACATCGAGCGGGGGTATCGTCTCATCCATGATTATCTCGAGAAGGGATATGTTAAGGTCAAAAGTATCGACATCGTAGACAATGCGGCTGATCCACTAATGAAGTTATTGAGCCAGTAGAAGATCGAAGCCCACCTTGAGAAGATGGGACTTAGATTTATAGCTAATTGGCTTTAGGCTAAGTGAGAGTTTGTTAGATGTGTGCCATAGAAGCCAGATTGGCTGACACTTGTAATACACATTCTAGAGTTATTTTTATATTTTGACCTAAAATTAATAGAGTTATTTTCTTTTGTCACATTGTGTATGAAGTGTATGTGATACATTTTTTGAGTTAATAGGTATGATAATGCATATTTTCAAGAGTTGAAAATTTAAAACATATATTTTCATAATTAACTCATAAAATGCTTCTGACGTAGGATCATCACAAGGATGATAATTGATTCGAAAGATTAGTGTTTGATCACTTTTTTAGGATAGATTGATCTTGAGTCTATGGTGTAGAGACACCAGAGTGAGAGTATAGGTACTCATTGACAATGAGGGCACTGAGCATGACCATCTTGAGCAGTCATAAGGGAGTCTACCTTCTCATCGATGATTAGCTCGATGTTGCAATTATGTATCTGATTTTTTGACCTGAGGTACATCGACAGTTCATCTTGAGTGTGTTATAGTTTGACTATACCATAACTCGATCTTCTAGCCATTCGAAATCTTGAGGTGTATGTTGGCTGTAGCATGTTCATTATAGAAACTGGATCGCACCAAAATGGGTTCTGTTAACCACGGTAGAGGAGGAGTAGCCCTATAACGATCATGAGATCGAGTCCTTAAGTTCATGGCCAAGACAGTATGAAATAATAGAAAATAATTTTCTATTAGGATTTCACATCGAACTCAAATCAAATGATTCAATAATATGATGGGGTATTAGGTTTAACGAGTTCACCTTAATCCTAATCCTGTCGGGGTCTCATGATGAAGAAACCCAATCATACAGATAACTGCATCGAGAGATTTGCATTCAATTCTGATGGATTGCCATCATATACTACTAGATGTCACTGGTGGATCTTGGGAGTAATTAGAATTATCTTGATGATCGATAATTTTAATTAGATGAATTGGAAGAGTTCTGATCCATCGAAAGATATTTCGATGATATTGATGATAGAGATCGTGACATATCTCATTACCATACAAAATTGAATCTAACTGAATCACACAAATAAGGGTTTGAATCTAGATATCATCAATTAGGCTAACCCAGTTTGATTGACTTAGATTTGATCCAATTTGCATCAAGAAAATCGTGCTAGCATATGATTGAGCATAATATTCTTCTTCTATAGTCTTTCTGGTTCATCTCAACTGAGCCAAATTGGATTTGGCTTACCCATGAGCCCTGTATGGATTTGTCCTAGTCTGAATAGAGCTTGTTCTGATCCGAATAGGGCATGTCCTAGTGAGAACAGGCTTTATCTTAATCTAACAAGGCTTGTCCTGATGAGGTCCTAAAATTATGAGATGAAATTTGGACAAGGCTCATCAAAAAATTCTATGCAGAATTGTCTTGATCTGACTGGATCTTGTCCTGGCCTAATCAAGGTTTGTCTTAAATCCCATAAGATGAAAATAGGACAAGGGTAGTTTTAACTAGATTAGGGTTTGTCCTAAAACCATGCAATAGAATTTGGACAAGGTTCATTTGACCCAGTCTTTGCAAGAAAGAAGAAAGGAGGCATGCATCCCCTAGAATTTATCTTGGGGTGTACACCCTTAGGTGATTTTCATGAAAGAACAAAGGACACACTCCCCCATGTGGCGTGCACCCTTAGAAGATTGCATGGAGGTATTTTGATAGATCAAAATTCTTGGGAGAAAATTGTTTGCACTAAGCCCTTCCTTATCACATCTCCATGGCATTTATTCTAATATTTTATGTGATAAAATTTAGATTAAAATTAGTGTGGGGTATAAAGATCAAGGAAGAGTCCTTCTGCTTGTTAGCTTTGACTTGTTGAAAGTCACATGCAAAGGGACTCCAGGGTAGGTTTATAAATAAGGCCCTGTGCAAAGTGTTTGTGCATTCTATTCTATCTACGGCAAAGCCCCACCTCTCCCATTATCTCCCATGCCTTTCTTCTAGATCTCCTCCCTCTTCTCTATGCCCAAGGTGTTGGCCGTTTCAGTGATCAAAGGTTGAGAGTAGCTGTTGCAAAGATCAAGTCAGGAAGATCCCTATCAAGAGACGAACGTACAGCCTTTATAGATCATCTTGAAGGCACCACAGATCTAGATCAGATCTAATCTTTTATGATCAAATCTAGAAGGAGAGCATGTCTAGAACTAGCCCAAGTGGACTTTGGTAGAGGCTGGGCACGTGCACAACTAGATCCAGAATCTCAGGAGCAGCTAGATCATCATCGGGATAAATGGTTTATCCAAATAGGTAACAAAATTTATTATGATTTTAATTTAATTTTTATTTTTAATATTAGATCATGTGGATCAAATTCAAGAACTCTTGGATCTGATTAGATTTTTATAAAAAAAATTTTAAATTTTGCTATAGATCTGATCTGATCAGATTGATCGTATGGCAGAAAAAATAATTTTTTTTTTAGAAATAATAGAATTTACTAGGTGTCACCCCATCAAGAAGCCAACACATCTCTCCCTCTCTCTTCTAGTTACATGGCTTACTCCAAGAAAGCCAGCTATTAAGTTACTTCCAAAAGAATCCATTTAAAAACCTACTTTTAAAACCTCACAGCTAGCACCGCTTTTCTATTCCCACTGACCGAGCTGGCTCGGCCCTAAATTAGGCTAGCTCGAATGTCACTCGGGTCAGCTCAAACTTAAATTGGGTTGGCTCTCTCAAAAAAATAAAGCACTCACTTCTGTGGCCCAAGACTTGGGCTAGCTCGATTTGGTTTCAGGTCGGCTCGAATACTTTTGCTTTTCAAAACTTTACTTTTGATCACCATGCTTGCCTAATACTCTTCTTATTTCTATTTTACTCTCAATTAACTTTAAAACATAAATATAAATAAAGAAATACCCCCTATTTAGAATCAATAAAAATAAAAAAAAAAATCAAAATTTTTAAGAATAAGATACCAAAGTTTGGGTTCTAGTTCAAATTTTCTAAATCTAAAACTTTTAAAAATTTCTTGCTTCAGAATAAATAGATTAAAATATCTTCAAAATTTATTAAAAATTATTTTATAACTCACCAATACCTAAGGATCAATTACCATCACTTTTGATTTCAAGAAGATATATATTTTATATAGCCCTCCTTATTGATGCTAGTTTTCAGACTTAGAAAATTTTCAGCACTCAAAATGGTAGATAGTTATAATTTACGTTCAAATATACCATAAATGAATTACTATGTCACATATACCTGAACATAAATTTTTTAATTTATTATTTTGCTAGTTCGAGATATCACATTTTCATCCTCCTTAAAATAAATTTCATCCTCGAAATTTGTACTTTCTACTTCAAGTAACTTTCATGTTTCTATTATGACATTGCTAGAGATTCATCACTCAATCAACTTATGATTTTGATTGAATCTCTCTTAGGAATAATTCCAACCCCCATCTCAAGATTTTTTATAGTAATGAATCCTATTTTAAGTATTCAACATAACAATGAAAACTAAAATGCATGAACTATTTTTTTAAGTTCCTTAAAACTAAAGTATGCCCCATAGGGATAAAGCCACATAACAAATCATGCCATGCCAACACAAGTTTTTTTTCCAACTACTATCGAATGCATCCTAAAGCACCCATTCCAAGATAGTTGATAAGTAGTATAATATAATGCCAAATGATGTAGATAAGCCCCACTGGGCATAATGCAGATTTAGACTGTGGAGGTGCCATCTCATGCTAATGTCAATGCTCATGCAATACAAGGATAAGATACACCTGATAGGTTGATCACTCCTATGGATAACCCTTTCCAAAAATCAAACAAACTGAAATTCCCAAAACTAAATTGTAAAACTCAATAATTTCAATTCCTACCTTCACTCTTGCACAAATACATATGTAAGCTAAAGAATACCAAAGTTAACTACTTTCCAAAGTAAATCATTTTCATAATAAAATACAATAAGGAAAACACCAAAGCTAGATGTGAAAACCATTCACCTCAACAGGCTACTATTCCATTCTAGATTTACTTCTTATGCTATTTTACATAAAAATTTCTCTTTGCAAATTATAATTTATCATGCTTCCACTGTGCTACTTTGATACATTCACTTTGTTAATTTTCAAGTATTTCTGAACCTCATTCTTACTTTCAAATATTCATACTGAACATACCAATTCTATGTCTTAAACATATGAATTCATCTTATCTTTTTTTAACTTAAAAACTTTACATTATAAACCTACAAATTTTAAAATTCCCAATACATCATAACCTTAACAATTGTCCTCTGATTCTCTATTCATCATTTTTCATTAAATAATACCAACACATATTTCTCACATATATGTAATGCTTAACTCAAGTAAATAATATAAGAATGCACATACTTCACTTATGTCAAAAGTTGCCAACATTGTA
The DNA here is from genome assembly GCA_006176705.1 of Cocos nucifera. NCBI lineage: Eukaryota > Viridiplantae > Streptophyta > Magnoliopsida > Arecales > Arecaceae > Cocos > Cocos nucifera. The sequence goes on along the minus strand of QRFJ01001516.1, from coordinate 239,600 downwards.
CACAAACTCATTCAGCTCGTGCTCATTAACCCACACTTAATTAATCAAGATATAGAACTACTAACAATTCATAGCATCACAAGAAATTGCATCTCAATATTGATTTCTTGTTCTCCAACTTAAGCTTGTACTTAAATGAATTCAAACTAAAATATTTAACTTATACCAGTTTTTTCATCTTAAGATAATTTACATCATCTGCTATCCTTTTTACTTTAGCCTATCTCGATTATTGGTACCAGTCCTCACCATACTTGCTTGCACATTAATAACCATATCAGACTTTGATTCAATTTATCTATTAATCAAGTCATCTCTAAAATGACTCAACCCACTTTATATTGTTTACTAAGCAATCCAAGCACACTGATTATGATATACATAATCATACTAGTCTATCTTTACTAATCATAATCCTTTACTTATATTCATTAACCATAAACATTTTTTTATGTCCACTATTTTTAAATGTTTGCTTATTTCTACTGATTATAAAACTTCGCTCATATCACCAATTAAACTTTTGCTCATCTCAATAAACCATAAACCCTGGGTTCATCTTTACTAATCATTGATAAGAGCATGATGTTATCATTAGGATACCATATTTATCAATTTAATTTTAATTTTTTAAATAATTTAAAAATAGATAGAAAGTAGTGAGTCGGATCGAATCCATAAAGGAGACAGTATTTTAGTTTTCAAATCTTTGATTTTTATAAAAAAAATTTAAAAATTAAATTAAAGTCAAAAAATATAATTATAAATAAAAAGTAAAAATTAAATATTATAAAAAAATAAATTTGGTGCTAAGATCTACTAGTTAGATCTTAGCATTTACTTGTGATAAAAATAAAGAGCAATAAAATTAAAGTATAGAAATTAAATTATAATTAAAGATAAAGAGCTAAAATTTAAATAGCTAAAAAAATAAATTTTATATTAATTTAATTCAAAGTTTAAATACATAAATTAAAAAGATAAGAAAAATAAATAAAAACTAGAAGTAGATGATTTTGATCTTGGATTGGTGTTGGCATTGAGATAGTGTAGAAGATAGCTCTTCCTCTTGGCATCGTCTGCCTCGAAGCATCCTTGAACCCAAGCATGGCTCTATCCTTTACCATCACCTTTTCATGATCAAAGATGCTTTGATTTGATTTCCTGAGGTCTTATTTATAGGTGTTGGAGGACTGGAGTATTTTTTTTCTAGACAATATGGGACTAAGGAAGTGTTTTGATCATCAAATATGAAAAAATTCTTATCAAAATCAGATTAAAAGATTTCCTGGATCAAATTCTGTGCAGTTCAATGAGTTCTTGCTATCAGATCTTGATCAAACCATCCCAAAATCATCAAAAATTAATGTATAATAACCCAGATCAAGTTGGAATTAATTTTGGCCATTGGATCACTTTGATCAAGAGGTTTCCAGCCATTGGATGGAGCTCTAGATGCTTGATCGCCATCGGGATGAATACTGACCATTGGATCAATGCCTGGGATGCACGCAACCATCTAATCACATGCTAGATCTCTATCTAAAACCAAATTAAAATAGAAATAAATAGCAGCCATTAGATCAAGATCGAGAATGTCCTCAACCACTCGATCATGCATTATTATCAATATGGACCGCAGTGGATCGGACGTTTCACATACCTGAGCCAATCAACGCCCAACTTTGCCACTTGAAATGACCAAAATGCCCCATGTGCCATGACAAATTTTTGTAAATCCTTTAATGATCTTGGTCTACCATGTGGTAGCCTATGATTGGGTGCCTTCTGCTGAGCTGGCGGTCCACGCTTGGTTTCATGGACCGATGGACGATTTCTATGATTGAGCCGGCTTGGACAATGCACCGATCGAGTTGAGATGTGCTGGCTGAGCTGAATGCGGTGGCTTGGCTGGGCAAGCCAGCTGAGCCATTATATTTTTTTATTTTTTTTTTGAAAATTCATATCAGATCCATTTTAATTTTGATTTGCTTCAAACTTGTTTCGTTATGATCAGAAAAATAAACTCTTTCTACTGATGAACTTATTTCCTAAAAATAATAAATTTAATTTTAAAAATAAGTATAAATTAATTAATAAATTATTATTTTTATTGATATTTTTATGGTACTTATCACACTCCCCAACTTAAGCTTGCTCATCCTCGAGTAAAGAAAGAATTTAGTTTTAGATATCTTTTAACCTTTAGAGTTTTAAATTTTATCTGAGCAGTTTTCAAAATGGCCAATGATATCCAATAGAGCTTAAGTGAGGTATGTCATTGGAGTATTAATACTTACCAATATAAAAATTAAGTGAAGAACATTAAATTTTTCTAAACTTTTTCTAAATTATTCCTATCTTTATCTCTGAATGGTCTAAATTTTCATATGGGCAAGTGTATTGCTACATCTACCCTTTATTTATTAATTTTTTTAATTAACATTGTCCACTTTTTTATGTGAATATCATTGCTTACTTAGACAATGGGATCCAGTTACTCCATAGGAAATCAATGTGTGTATATATATTTTTTTTAATGTTGTACCACTATTTAGTGCCTTAACTTCTTAAGATTTTTATTTGATCCATGTAGCAAGTCTTGGGCCAATGACTCCCAAATCAGTTGGCTTTAGGGCACTAGGTACAAAATACCTTTTGGACTTACTAGCTTGAATCAAATAAGGTACGAGTTAAGACTAGCTTTACAACGAGCTTCTTCATTTTTTCCATCTTTTGACATGAAACTCAATGCTTGCTTAGGTAAAGATGCCTAATTACTCACTGAGAAGTACTTAAATTTTTTTTAATTTTTTTATATAAAAAATATATATAGTTACCCTACATAAGCCCATAAAAAATAGATTTTTTTTAATGCTAGTAGGAAAAATTAGAATTGCTTAAAAAAAATTATTTATGTTCTAGACTTAACTCTTTATTTAATTTTCTTAATACTTGATACCTCAATATCTCATAAATTCTCTAATTTATGCATCAATTTTTTTTTTAAATGCTTAATTTAGCTTGATTGTTAAGCATAATCAGACGTCTAAATGCTAAATACTAACTTCTTCAAGAACTTTAAAAAAAATTATATTATTCTTCTCCAACTTAATTGACATTATCCTCAATGGAGAAGAAAAAATAAAGGATGTAATAAAGAAAAGAAAAGAATATGCCTGACTCAATATATTCTCATGGTTCAGCATGTGCCTTTGAAAATTTAGGATCTTCCTCCAACTTATTCAAAATATTTTAAAAATAAAATCAACTAAAAAGATAAATTAGATGAGAAAAAACTAAGTAATAAATTACCTCCAAAGGCGTGCTAAGTTTACTATCTTCAGCCAGACACAATGTTGCTTATCTATCCTATGTCAAATACTAAATTGACAAATTTTAATAGTTTTGGATTGTCAATCTTAGAAAGATAGTTTATTATTCCTTTATTAATATATTTATTTTGAATTATGAGAAGATAGGATGCGACCCCATTCTCAGAACCTGGTTTCTCAAGGATTTCTTATATTTGTTCTTCTAAAATGCTCATATATAGAGTTTTTAGATTAGGAGTTGAGTTTAATATAATGGATACTGGAAGGATGTCTAAAGATGGATTTAATTATGAAGGTAAATTAATATGATCTTGTTTAAACAACTCCATTAATACTTTATTGCATGCCTCTTAGTTTTTATAAGAAAAACTAGCTTTTAGGGGTGAAGGAAATAGAACTTTAGGTTTATAGATCTTTGGTAAATCATCTATTCTCTTCTCTCCTTTATTAATCTTATTTAAATTGGAACCAACATCAATACTAGTTTCGGGCTTAGGTTCTTCTATGTGGTTACTCTCAGTACTAACTTGTCTCTCTAAATTTTTATTTTAGCTAGCATCAGTACTAGCCTCTCTCACCTAATCTTGGTATGGGTCCGTAAGAATTCTATAACTTTTAAGTTCAAAAATTACTTTGGCATTCTCTAATTGGAGATTCTTAGATGGAACATTAGATTGATAACTGAATCGATAATTGACCTAATTTTTTCCTCAAATTAGACTAAGTTAATTATCCTATTTGGGCTTCTAGCCTGGCGATGGATTCCTATTGAGTCAAAATTAATTATTGAAATTGATTAAATCTATCATCGGCTAGATTGGTCTATTGAGGAGGTGGGTATAATGACTGATTATAATATGATGGTTGGATAAAATGACTAGGCTGATCCCTATTATAGGCATAGTTTTGATATTGGGACTGAGCCTGAGTCTGTTGGGGTATCCAAGAAAAATTAGAGTAGTTCCTCCAATCTGGGTTATATAAATTTGAAAAAAGATCATTAGCCAACTTGGAGTAGCCTTGTACAGCTAAAACTTATTCTTGGATAAAAGATAAAAATTATGCAGCCATGGGATATTCACTCACATGATGGGTTAGGCTCGCACATATGAAATAAATCTCCTGATAATTAGAGGATGATGTGCATTATACATGAGATTGTTGATCTAGGATTAGGAGTTGATCTAATTTCAGGGCAAGAAGGTCCTCTTTATTTATCAAGTTCAAGTTAGTTTTAGAACTAGATTCTGGATGTTTAAATTCATAGATCCCTACCCACTTTTGGTAGAAAGATAATAAAGCATGATTAATTGAGTTTTCACTTAAGGTTTCAAATAAATCATAGGCTTCATCCTCACTTTTATTCATGAATGCACCTCCTAAGATGCATCTACCATTTGTTTGTATTGATCTCCTAAACTCTTATAAAGAGCTTGAACAATTTGCCACTTAGATAGACCATGGTGTGGGTATTTTCTAAGTTCCTTAAGTCTCTCCCATGACTCATAAATTTGTTTCCCTAGAAGCTGAGCTAATCCAATAATAGCTCATCTCATGACATTAGTTTGGCCTATGGGATAAAATTTCTTAAGAAATTCATGTTGTAATTCAGCCCAAGTTTGGATTGATCTTCCTATTATGTCAAGCTAGTACTTGACTTTGTCTTTTAATGAAAAGAAAAATAAGATTAATCTAAGGGCATCATCAAAAAAAATTTGAATTTTCACCATAGAGCAGATTTCTAAAAATTCGTCCAGATACTTACAAAGATCTTCATTGGTGTTTCCATAGAAAGATGAGCGCATCTGGATTATAGTCAGCTTGATCTTATAGTGGATAGTATGAATATCAGATAACTGGATATAAATCGATGGGTTATAGATGGAAGAAATAAAATATTTCTTCATCTGTCTAGGTGGTTCTCTAAAATTTTCAGCCATTTGGTTGTTGGGTTTAATATGGTTCAGCCATTCAATTTTATAATTTGATTCAATTAGATCAAATAAAGTGATCTCCTACTGTGCATCATATACTAGTGCAACCTTAATGTATGGTTGAATTTTTTTTAGAATTTTTATTATTTTTTATATTTTTTATTATTTTATTATTTTATAAAGTTTTTAATTTTTTATTATTTTATTTATTTTATTATTATTTTTTGTTTAATTTAATTTAATTTAATTTTTATTTTATTTTATTTTATTTTATTTTTGGAGGAGAAAAGAAGAAGAAAGAGAGGAATTCTAAAGAGGAGGTCCTATAACTAAGAAGAGAAAGAAAAATTAGTCTTAATTAGGTTTGATGTTTTAGTTAGCAATCAAGTTAGGCAAATAATTCTAACTAAGAATTGTCCTAGATCTAGATAGCTCCTAACTGCCAAGGTCACCTTCAAGCCCTCCAAGTGTAAGATCAGCGACTCAACTAGTTAGGTAATTGTAAGATCGGTGGGAGTCCCCCCGTTGCTTGCTTTAGATACTAATTGTGCTTAGCTAGGTAAGCTAAAGGAATCAATAATCAACCACCTTCCTTCGAGCCCAATCATCCCTGAACCACTTATCTTAGAAACCAGTCAAACTGACTAACCCTAATTTGGTATAACTTTTAGGATTCCTTGTCTTATTGAGCTCGAGTTTCTAGGGCCAATATCTAATTGATTTTAATTTAAAGGCTTAGGTCAATGCAAGATGCTGGTTGGTTGTTTGTAGGCCAAGGAAGGATGATCAAATTTTCATCTTATCTTATTTAATGAGTTGTGCCCTTAAGTTACTTTGAGATGAATATGCACTATTACTTTCAATAAGGGGTTCTATGCAACTAAATTAGATGCATGAAACTTAATTAAACTTTAAGAGCTTACCTTGTCTCCAGCGACCACCAAAAAGAATATAAAAAAATAAAACTAATATGATGGATGCTCTAAGCACTTAGAATTTCTAATCTTGTCATGAAGCTTTTAATTAGATTTAAGTAGGTATTTTTTAAATTAATATGAAAATAAAAAATCTAGGGTTAGGATTGATCTCACCAAGTAAACTTGGAATCTTCCTCCTTGCTCTAATCCTTTTATTCATCTTTCTTCTTTTTTTTAATCTACAAAATAAATAGAAAAGTTTGTAAAAAAATTAAAAATTTATTTTTAATTTATTTTATAAGAAAATCAAAGAGATCTAATATCCGTGCCTTTTTAGACAACAGTGCCAAAACTTGATAAGAGCATGATATTATCGTTAGGACACCATGTTATTAGTTTAATTTTGACTTTTTAAATAATTTAAAAATAGGTAGAAAATAGTAAGTTGGATCGAATCTATAGAGAAGGCAATGTTTTAGTTTTAAAATATTAAATTTTTATAAAAAAAGAAATTTTTTAAAAAAATTAAATTAAAGTCAAAAAATATAATTATAAATAAAAAGTAAAAAATAAATATTGCAGAAAAATAAACTTGGTACTAAGATCTACTAGTTATATCTTAGCATCTACTTGCAATAAAAATAAAGAGCAATAAAATTAAAGTATAAAAATTAAATTATAATTAAAAATAAAAAGCTAAAATTTAAATAGTTGGAAAAGTATATTTTATATTAATTTAATTTAAAGTTTAAATACATAAATTAAAAAGATAGGAAAAAGAAATAAAAACTAGAAGTAGATGATCTTGATCTTGGATTGGATTGGCATTGACATTGAGATGGTGTAGAAGATAGCTCTTCTTCTCAGTACTATCTGTCTTAAAGCAATCTTGAACCCAATCATGGCTCTACCCTTTACCATTACCTTTCCATGATCGAAGATGCTTTGATTTGATGGCCTGGGGTCTTATTTATAGGTGTTGGAGGGCTGGAGTATTTTTTTTTAGGCAATGTGGGACCAAGAAAGTGTTTTGATCATCAAATATGAAGATATCCTAGTGAAAATCAGATTAAAAGAGTTTCTGGATCAAATTTTGTGTAGTTCCATAAGTTTTGGCCATTAGATCTTGATCAAATAGTCCCAAAATTATCAAAAATCAATGTATAATAGCCCAGATCAAGTCAAAATTAATTATGGCTATTGGATCACTTTGATCAGGAGGTATTTGGCTATTGGGTGGAAATTTGGATGCTTGATCACTACCGGGATGAATGTTGACCATCGGATCAATGCCTGGGATGCACACAACCATCCAATTGTGTGTTGGATCTCTGTCTGAAACCAAATCAAAATAGGAATAAATGGCGGTCGTTGGATCAAGACTGGGAATGTCCTCAGCCACTCAATCGCGCATTATTGTTTATATGGACTATGGTGGACCGGGCATTTCACATACCTGAGCCAATCAATGCCCAACTTTGCCATGTGAAATAACCAAATTGCCCTATGATCCATGACAGATTTCGGTAAACCCTTTAATGGTCTTGGTCTACTATGTGGCAGCCTGTGATTGGGTGCCTTCTGCTGAAATGGCGGTCCACGCCTGATTTCATGGATCGATGGATGGCTTTTATAGCTAAGCCAGCTTGGACGGCATGCTGGCTGAGCTGAGACATTGGCTTAGCCGAATGTGGTGGCTTGGCTGGGCGTGCCAGATTGGTTGGATGAGTCGACTGAGCCATTATATTTTTTTAATTTTTTTCTTTGAAAATTCATATTGGGTCCGTTTTAACTCTGATTTGCTCCAAACTTATTTCATTGCAACTAGAAAAATATGCTCTTTTATTAGTAAAATATTTCTTAAAAATAATAAATAAAAATATTTAATTCTTAAAAATAAGTATAAATTAATCAATAAATTATTATTTTTATTAGTATTTTTATGGTACTTACCAATCATAAACTTTTATTCATCTCCATTAATTATAAATCTTTGCTCTTATACCAAACATGTAATACTCCACTCCTAAATTCGGGTGACGGTGCCACAGCCCATCCTTATCTAAAGGTTAAGGGGATTTCTAAACTATAACTAAGCTATAATATCATTTAAACCTGCTCAACACAAATTATATCAAATTCTTTCTTAATCAACATATACAATTTAGTTTAACCTCTTAATCTACTAAAGCAAATATCTTAATTTAACTCGACAATTTACATAAGCAAATTCAAGGCTCCATTCACAAAACCTTCCTATATACATTTTTTTTACAAATCACTCAAAATACAATAAGCTCATCAGTTTCTAATTTAACCATCTCAACTATATAATACATCTCCCAATACATTATAAGTTTACAAGCTAACATCCCAAAAACTTCTTCTGCTAGAGGTGCTAATATGCATGCTGATACAAACCTCCAAGCTAAGCTACTCCAAAATTGCAAGTAAAAAGAGTGAGGGGTGAGACTCGGGGAAGTCTCAGTGAGTGTGTATTCAACTATCAATGAGTAAAATAAAATGATCATAATTCTTATAACATCATGCATAACTTGTTGTTAATATACCTCCAAATATATGTGTACCAACATAAATAAATCACATAATAGCTTTCTTTTAAAATAAATACATTCCTTTGCTTACCATGGATGATACCACAGCAACATGCTTCCATAGGATTTCATGTGAGTATTTGTATCACAATAATGATTTTTTGATAACTGTATTACATTCACAATCACATATGAGTAGCCACAGAAATACTTTCATATGGATAACCAAACTACATTCACAATCATATATGAGCAGTTCCATACTGACACACTCTTATATGGAGCAACCAGCACACCATGGCAACACACTACCACAATTGGACCAATCCCATGGGCAGCCTGCCTTATCACCAAAAGGACGACACTCTTTCATAGGGTTCGTTATGAGCAGCTGCTTTCTCATCAGAAGGACAATACACTCTCATAAGATTTGTATTTACTGAGAACAACACACTCCTATAGGTTTCTTATGAGCAGCCTGTCTTATCACCAAAAGGATAATATATTCTCATAAGTATACTATCCCTATGGGCAGCCTGTCTCAATGTTATCGAAACAACACACACTCATAAGATTTATCATTCCTATAAGTGGCCTGTCCGTGCTCACAAACATCAATAAGCCCCATGACACATAAACATAAGTCAACCTTGAAGTTATTAAACCATACAAGTGATCACTAAGAAACATATTTAAAATCACTAAAGTCTATCAAAACTATGTGCACCATTACTTATGTATGTAATACACAAAAGCTATTTATAAACCATACTTATTTCCAAGTTTGTTTACAATTATGTAAACTATGAAATATTAAGAAATAGCCTTGCTTTTCAAATACATCATTTTACATAGTAAAAACACTTTGAAAATCATGGGTAGATGGAATTCACTCACCTCCAATAGCTACTAGCTTATTGGCTTATTCAAAGCACTTTTCTAACTCTTTTCCTTTCCCCAAGTGATTAGAGTTCAGCTGCATAGGTTTTTCTTCTTCTCCCAAGTAACTACCTTCTTTCAAACTAACTCACCACCCAATTACTTCTTCCCAACTAAATCCTCTTTGTTTACTATTTGAAAATAGAACTCTCTCTAGCTCTCTTTCCTTCTCCAACCTCTATAAGGAACTTCAGAAAGCTCCCCAACAGCTAAGAAACTAGTGGCCTTTATTTTAGAAGAAATAATATAATTTGCTATGTGTCATCCCATCAAGAAGCCAACACACCTCTCCCTCTCTCTTTTAATAACGTGGCTTACTTCAAGAAAGCCAGCTATTAGGTTGCTTCCAAAAGTATTCATTTCAAAGCCCACTTTTAAAACCTCATGGCCAGCACTGCTTTTCTGTTCTCGCTAACTAAACTGGCTCGGCCCCAAGTTAGGCCACCTCGAATGTCACTCGGATCAGCTTGAACTCAAATCTGGCTCTTTCAGAAAAATAGAATACTCATTTATGTGGCCCAAGATTTGGACCGACTCGATTTAATTTTGGATCGGCTCGAATACTCTTGCTTTCAAAACTTTACATTTGATCACCATGCTTACCTAATACTTTTTTTATTTATATTTACTAATCTATGTTAACATCCTTATTATTTTGACTCACCATTAACTTTAAAACATAAATGTAAATAAGAAAATACCCCCCATTTGAAATCAATAAAATTATTAATAAAATCAAAATCCTCAAGAATAAGATACAAAAGTTTGGGTTCTAGTTCAAATTTTCTAAATCCAAAACTTTCAAAATTTTCTTGCTTCGGAACAAATAGGTTAAAATATCTCCAAAATTTATTAAAAATTATTTTGTAACTCACCAACATATAAGGATCAATTATCGCCACTTTTGATTTCAAGAAGATAGATATTTTATATAACCCTCCTTATAGGTACTAGTTTTCAGACTTAAAAAAGTTTCAGGACTCAAAATGACAGATAGTCATAATTTGTACTCAAATATACCATAAATGAATTACTATACCACATATATTTAAATACAAATCTTTTAATTTATTATTTTACTAGATTGGGATGTCACATTTTCACCCTCAAAATAAATTTTGCCCTTGAAATTTATACTTTCTACTTCAAGTAACTTTCAAATTTTAATTATGACATTGTTAGATATTCATCACTCAATCAACTTATGCTTTTGATAGAATCTCTCTTAGGAATAATTCCAACCCCCTTCTCAAGATTTTTCGCAATAATGAATCCTATTTTAAGTATTCAACATAATAATGAAAATTGAAATGCTTGAACTATTTTTTTAAGTTTCTCAAAATTGAAGTATGCCCTATAGGGATAAAGCCACGTAACAAATCATGCCATGCCAACACAAGTTTCTTTTCCAACTACTATTGATTGTATCCTGAAGCACCCATTTCAAGATAGTTGATAAGTAGTACAATATGATGCCAAATGATATAGATAAGCCCCACTAGGCATAATACGGATTCAGACTATGGAGGTACCATCTCATGCTAATACCAATGCTTATGCAATACAAGGATAAGATACACCTAATAGGTTGATCACTCCTATGGGTAACCTTTTTCAAAAACCAAACAAACTAAAATTTTTAAAACTAAATTGTAAAATTTAATAATTTCAATTCCTACCTTCACACTTGCACAAATACATATATAAGCTAAAGAATACCAAAGTTAGCTACTTTCCAAAGTAAGTCATTTTCATAATAAAATATAATAAGAAAAATACCAAAGCTAGATGTTAAAACCACTCACCTCAATAGGCTACTATTCCATTCTAGATTTACTTCTCATGCTATTTTACATAAAAAAATTTTCTTTGCAAACTATAATTTATCACACTTCGTCCATCATTGGTGGAGGTGGTTGAGGTGCTAGCAAAGGGGCAAGAATGGGTTGATCAACTAGTTCTAGGTTGGATTTGGCGGCAAAGGTGATGAATCATCGGGAAGGAGCTTTCTTGGGTGGCATCATGCTAGAACAAAGAAAGATCAAAGAAAAAAGAGAGTGGAAGAAGAGAGAAAGAAGAAGAACTCGATTGGGTGCTCCTTTTAGAACAAGGGTTTAGACATCCTTCTTCTAGCACCAATCCTATTGGTGCAGAAAATAGATGGCTACTGGAGTTTACTGGAGTTGGAGGGGATGATCTCATCGACAGGACCTAAAAGATGAAGTCCTGATCAAAGTTGGCTCTGGTGTAGACCCTCCAACAATCAAGTTAGTTTTCTGGCTAACAAGAATAAAATACACAAGAGATAGGAATAGAGAGGAGAGCTTCGAGAAAATAACATATCTGAAAGGTCCTTTATATAGGTAGAGCCTATAATAGAATGATAGTGATAGCTATAATAGAATGTCAAAAGGCCATTCGAACCACTTAAAGTTTGATATGGAGAGTGGGCTGTCATTTATCATGACTCATTGATGGTTGAATTTTATTTGTTGGAATTCGAATGGTGGGTCGGAGGCTTCTGAGCCTGGTAGTGAGCTATTCATGCTAGGATTGGAAACTTAAAATTGAACTAACTGAGCTTGAAGGCCGGCTTCTAAGTAATAGATGATGGCTTCACAATTAGATTCTGAGTTTGAATCCTGTTGGTTCTATTTTAACTACTTTCAAAAGTTCGGCCACCTTCAAGATCGGTCGAGGGTGGGTATAGACACTCTAGCTCAGAGGGTTGGAGGTTGGAAAGGATGGTGGGTTCTTCAGTTAGGACCACGGCCAAACTCTCTTGAGGAAGTTCAGAGGAGATCCAAGGTCGACTCGAAGCTAGGATGAAGGAGCACTGAGATTCATTGCTTGCGAAGTAGCTAGTACTTATCTCAGATTGAAGATCAGACTTATATTGATAGAGAGGTATTTCTGTTCACTCAAGTTCATCCATTCAGAGTTCTTCGTGTGAAATTAGCAAGCTCTACTATCTACAGAGCGAAGTAGAGGAGTTCGTCTGGTGCCCAAGGTCGGCCGTTAATTAAGATCGAACAGTGTTGGAGTCTTATTTTTGTGAGACGGATGCTAACTACTCTAGGCTGGAGATTGGAGCCAGTTGAATGGCAAACTCCACTATTCAAACTTATCTGGCCAAAGTTCACAGTGTAGATTTGGTAAGGTCTATAGTTATCGGGAGAAAGTTGGGATGATTTTTGTTAAGAAGATTGGCTGGTGCATGAGATCAGACTGATAGGAGTTACTATTATTCCCAGAATGAGCTGCTCTTAAATGAACCTCTGAGCTTAGTCATCTTTGGAGGTCGATCTTCAAGAGTTAGGGAATCGAGTTGGCTAAAGTTCAGACTTGGTCATCCTAACTCTGGATGATTTTGTACCAAGGTTAGACTTTCGATTGGAATTCAACAAGAGATATTTTACCCCCAATAATTAGTAACTTAGCAATTTATACTCAAATGCTTTTGTTATCATCAAAATTAAACCAGGGTCAACATGGACCAAATTGCTTCCACTGACTTCACTAAGTCAAATCTTTCCACTGACTTCTCAAGTTATTGATGAAGACTAGGATCAATTTCGATCCATAGACACCTATATTAATCTCACTGAACAAAATTAGTCTCACTGATATACCTATGTGATATGGGTTAGCATGAATCAATAAGCAACCTAATCAAAACCTGACTAACCACATTGAGCAGGTAAGTGAGATCGATGGGAGGGTTTGCCAAAGCTTGTCTTAGATACCATCAGAAATGGCCAGATAAGTGGGCTACCAATTAAAGATCACAGGTCTGAAAATGCCAGACTTATCTTAGACACCAATCAGTTTATCAATTTTGATTTGGTCTACCTAAAGAGTCGATCTCAGCCACTGAGCCATGGTCAGATCCATTTGTCAAATGTATGGACTATGTGAAGGAACTAGATCTAAGGTTTTAGGACTAGATTTTAAAACTTTTTCATGATTAGGCAGTGGAAGACTAAAATTAATCAAAATTAATTTTAAATATCAGATAATATCCTAGATCTAGTGATCTATTACATGATCATGGCATGTCATTAAATCAAAAAATAAAATATAATAAAAAAACTAAAACATGTTGATCACATCAATTTATATACACTGCATCTAATGCAGGTATGAAAATAATAGATTAGATCTATTACTTGTACAAGTTAGATATTCTAACTTACTAATCTGAACTTGAGGATGAGGTTGTGAGCCACATATATGTTAGACCTCTAGGAGTCATCCATACGAGCCCACGAATCACGATCAGAAGTCCTGATGTAGGAAATCAGCACAGTATGCTAATACTATGTTGATCCTTCTTTGATGGTCAATCAGATGCCTCCTTCTTCTTGATTTAAACTCTTCCAAAGACTAACAAGAGGAGAGAAGGTTTCAAATATGAGAACTCTTAGAAAACTCAAAGAAGGAGGAAGGGAAGAGGTAAACACAGCAACCCTAGAAGAAGACCCTCTTCTTCTTCTCTTTGCTCTCATCTAGACACCAAGTTTGGTGTCTATGAAACCCCAATGCCCAAGGACTCTCTCTCTTTGGTTTTCACACACCCTAAAGCTCTCTCAATGGTCTGTAACCTCATAAAAAAATAGCCCAAAATTCATCCTAAATATAAGGGAAAAGAGGAGTCCTTGTCTAGGTCAAAAACTAGACAAGGAATGTCCAATTTGGGCAAGTCAAGGAGCGCCCAAGAGTTGGGTGCCCTCTCCAAAATTTTGGCGTGGAACCTCTTAAGAATGTCACCTAAAATCTTCTCTTTCTTATCATAAAAAATAGAGAGAAACTAGGGAGGAGGGAGACACACATGGGAGGAGGTATTTTATTTTTTCAAAACACTATCTTATAGGATTTGAAACCAAAACAAATTCTCTTCTTTGACTTGGTCCACTACCTAATTTCCATATAAGAAAGAGAGGAGAGGAGGGCATGCATGAGAAGGCCTAAGAGAGAGATTTTTGTTGCATAAAATAGAGTAGAAATAGGGTGTGGGGCATGAGGGGCTAAGGTGGCACAAGGTGGAATCCTAGTCTTACTAGGATTCCATCTATGACTTGGTCAAAGTAGTTTCTTAAACCAAATTAAATCAAAATAAAATCAACCAAATTAAATTAATCCCTAATCAAATTAAAGATTTAATTAAATTATATTAAATTAAATTAAATTTTAATTTAATTTTTTAATTAAATTAAAAAATTAGGTTGACCCAAGTCCTAGTTGAACTAGGACTAGTTCTTCCTCGCACTTGGCTTATCTAATAAGCCAATTGGACTTAATCCAATCATGTCCAAACTAAATCTAATTAAATTATAATTAGTTAGACTTAATCTTAGCCCTTTAGTTTAATCAAATTAAATCAATTAGCAATCTAATTGCTAATCGATCCTCCTGCAATACTTGCACTACGTTAAACATCAATCGTACTAATCGTTTAATCCTAGAACAATTCTTAATCGTTGATCAACCATTTGATCAGATCATGAGCTCTAATATGTGTGACCTGATAGGTTCGAACCTATGTTGATAGTATAGAAATAGATTTCTGTACCAATCGAAGTAACCATCTAGCAAAGGTACCTGACAATCAGATAGGTCGAATGTGTAGAACAATATTCTTAGAATCCATATGGATATAGTTTCTATATAATTCATCCTCTTGACCAAAATGCTCGTAGGATATCTTAGAGTTCAACTATCAACTCTAATCAAATTATCCATATTATATTTCAAAATATTAAATCTATCTGATGGATTATCTTGGCCAAGGATTTGTTATATTGAAATATAGTGATACATTCTTCTCCAACTTTTGGAGTGGTCAATTCCATCTTGATCACATACTAACTTCGCAAGTACTTGACTGTGCCCAGATGTCCTCCATTACTAAATTAGAAATTTAGTTAGTCTGATATCAAAGCACAGTGAGTTGCTTGCAAGTCACTGAGGTGATCTCTGGTCTAAGGGACACTTATACCTATATCCCATTAGAGACATTCTCGACAGCAGAATGCTCTGGAGTTGGTCACGTTCAATGATGATGTACCCATACATCTTACCTATATACCATATCAATATATACATACTTCTTGATTAAGAGGACAACCAACCTATATGGCATACAGTGACCTATGCTCGATAGATGCTGTCATTCTAATTAACAGTATATCATTTGGTCGTGAATTATTTTAAGGAGTAATCAATAAATCCTCTCTTTATCAAAGCTAAATAGTCCTATGGACTTCATCATAATAATGGAGTTCATTAGAAGATGAATACTTTATGATGAAAATATCAAAAATATATTTTATTTATTAATAAATTAATTATAATTACAATATAGCTCAACCATCAAAAGGCTAATGATTGATTTTGGAACATATTTTTCAACAACTCCCCCTTATCCTAAAGCCACTCAGCTCAGTATCTAATATCCATCTTCGACTTGTGATTGTTGAACTCCTTTATCGCTAGGGTTTTAATGAAGAGGTTAGCCAGGTTCTCCTTTCCATCGATCTTCTGAAGGTCGACATCATCTCGATCCATGATCTTCTAGACCAGGCGGAAGCTATGTAGGATGTGCTTCATCCGTTGGTGTGCCTTTTGTTCCTTCTCTTGAGCTATGGCACTACTGCTGTCATAGCAGAGCAGGACTAAACCATCTAGGAGGGGTTCTACTCAGAGCTCAGTGATAAACTTTCTCAGTCATGCAGCTTCCTTCACGGCATCTGATACTGTAATGTACTTTGCTTTGCAAATAGAGTCTGCTACATTATGCTGCTTGAAATTTTTCCAGCAGATGGCTCCACCATTTAGAGTAAAGATATATCTCAACATGCTTTTGCTATTATCATAGTCAGATTGAAAGCTGGAGTCCGTAAATCCATAAGTTTCAAATCTGACTCACCATAAACCAACCACCATTCCTTAGTATTTCTCAAATACTTAAGGATGGCTTAACCACTTTCCAATGATTTTCTCTAGAGTCAGATTGGTATCTACTCATTACTTCTAGGAGTATGCCATGTCTGGTCTCGTACATGTCATGGCATACATGATAGATTTCACTGTTGAAGCATATGGTACTCTACTCATACGCTTTCTGTTTAGAAGTTGTCAGACAATCCTTCTTAAAGAGAAAAATTCCATGGTCTATCAAACGATAGCTCTTTTTGAAATTCTCCATGCTGAATCTCTTCAGCATATTATCTATGTACGTGGACTGGGATAATCCAAGCATTCTTTTAGATCTATCCCTATAAATTTTCATTCCTAGAATGTAGGATGCTTCACCCATATCCTTCATGGAGAACTATGATGACAACCAAACTTTTATTTTCTATAGTGCGGGGATGTCATTCCCGATTAAGAGAATGTCATCCACGTACAAGATAAGAAATATCACTACTTGATCATTTTCCCATTTGTAAATGCAAGGCTCTTCTCCATTCTTAATGAAGCCATACATTTTGATTACCTTATCAAAATGCAGTTCCAACTTCAAGATGCTTGTTTCAATCCATAAATGGATCTCTAAAGCTTGCACATCTTGGACTCATTTATGGATGTGAATCCCTCAGGTTATATCATATATACCTCTTTAATCAGCCCTCTATTTAGGAAAGCTATCTTCACATCCATATATCAAATCTCATAGTCTAGATGGGCAGCTATCATAAGCATTATCCGAATAGATTTGAGCATTGCCATAGGAAAGAATGTCTCGTTATAGTCAATATCATAATGTTGATGATACCTTTTGGCTTTTATAGGTCTCCTCCTTTCCATCTATGCTTTTTTTTCTTTTGAAGATCCATTTACACCCAATGGATTTAACCCCTTTGGATGGGTCAACCAATGTCCACACATCATTGACCTTCATAGACTCCATTTCAGATTTCATGGCCTCAAGCCATTTCACAGAATCGGATCTCTGCATAGCATCCATATAGGTGATCAGATGCTCATCGTTCTCATCAAGTTTGATAGGATCACCGTCCTGGATTAAAAAATCATAGTATCTATCCGGATGATGCGGTACTCTATCGGATCGCCTTAATGGTGTAGGTACACTAGGCTTCGAATCTGATCTAATCAAATTCGACTCAGGTTCAGCTATAGGTATCAATTTTTCTACCTATTGAACTTCATCAAGTTCAATCTTAGAGGCAACAGTTTCTTCGCCAAGAAACTCCTTTTCTAAAAAGGTTTCCTTAAGGTTGATGAATATTTTTTGTTCATCAGCATGGTAGAAATAGTAATCTTTAGTCTATTTTAGGTACTCTATAAACGTGCACTTGTCAAACCTAGATCTAAGTTTATTTGTAACTAATCGTTTGACATAAGTCGGGCAACCCCAAACTCTAAGATGTAAAAGTGCTAGCTTACGCCCTGTCCATATCTCATATGGAGTCTTAACTATAGACTTACTTGAAACCCTATTTAATAGATAACAAGCCGATTCGAGTGCATATTCCCAAAAGGATATCGACAAGCTGGCAAAACTCATCATGGATTGGACCATGTCTAACAGAGTCCGCTTCCTCCTTTCAGACACACCATTATGCTATGGTATTCCTGAAGAAGTTTATTAGGAGAGAACCCCATTCTCTCCTAGATATGTGAAAAATTCACTAGAAAGATATTTTTCTCCTCAATCAGATCGAAGTATTTTAAAACTCTTTTCAATTTATTTTTCTACTTCACTTCAGAATCGTTTGAACATTTCAAATGAATCCAACTTGTGTTTCATCAGATAGGTATATCCATATCTAGATAGATCATCTATGAAAGTGATAAAGTAGAAATATCAACCTCTAGCACTTGTGCTTATTAGTCCACATACATCAGTATGTACTAGACCTAAGAGCTCAATGGCTCTCTTATCTTTTCTAGTAAAAGATGACTTGATTATTTTACCAAGAAGACAGGACTCATAGATTGGAAGTGATTCACAATCACTGACTTCGAAGATTTTCTCTTGAGTCAACCTATTTATCCTATTCTTATTTATATGACCTAGCCTATAGTGCCATAAGTAGATATCTGATACACTATCTAATCTAGAATGCTTGTCAGTTGAATAGACTACATTAACATGTTATGATAGCATATACACACCATTGTTCAAATATCCATAGAAAATAGTAACACCATTCATAATGATATTACAAACTTGTTTCTTTATTAAAATTTTATAATCATTTTTGGTCAGAAGGCCTACAGGAATAACATTTTTAAAAAAATTAGAACAGAAATGACAATCACTAAGAACAACAGTATGGAACTCAAATACAAGTTTCAAGATTTCTAAAGCTAGAACTGGAACTGATCTTCCATCTTCAATGTTCAGAAACCTTTTGTCTTGCTCGAATCTTCTACTGACCTGCAACCTCTACAATGAATTACAAATATGATAAGGACTACTAATATCCAATATCCAGTTAGTATAATCATAAATAGAAAAATTGCAAGGTGTTATCATATAAATATCTTGCCCAGTAATAGCTTGCTTCTTTCTCTGCCTGTTCGGGTCTAGCGAGGCAATGTACTGAGGATAGTTTCTCTTTCAGTGCCCCCACTTCTTCCAAAAGGAGCATTCAGGTTGACTCTTATTGGACTTGATTTTCTTGGTCTGATCCTATATAGATGTCCTAACCTGAACTTGCATCTTTTTTGCTTTCTTCTTCTTATTCTTCTTTTCTTTTTCAAAGGGTCGAGAACCAGAAGATGAACCTCCCACTAAGTTCACCGACTTCTTGTGGAGTTGGTGATCCTTCTCAAAGTTCTGAAGCAACGCCAGTAACCCATGATAGTCTACTTCAGGCTTTATCATTCTGAAATAAGTGAGGAATGAAAAAAAAGACTTGGACAGTGAGTTCAGTATTGCATCCTTCCCAAGCTATTTATACAAGAAAAAGTCGAGCTTGTTCAATCACTCTATCAACTCGATCGCATATAATACATGATCAATGATAGAGGCACTATCCCGCATTTTGACGTTGAAGATGACAGAACTAGTCTTATGCCTCTCTACGTCATCGAGTATGCCAAAAAAATCCTCCTACACTTGAAGCATGTCCTTTGGCTGAGCCATCTCAAATCTGCGACTAAACTCATTGCTCATGGCAGCCAGCATAATGCAGCGCACCATGGTCTCATCACTGAGCCACTTCTGGTAAGTGTCTCTGACTATTCCACATGCATTGGCAGCTGGCTCCTCAGGTGTAGGATCCTTCAATACATATAGGATCCGTTCATGCTCTAGGACTATCTTCAACTTTTGGTAGCAGCTATCAAAGTTGGATCCCACCAACTTATCATTGTCCAACAATGATCGGAGTGATAGAAAAGTGGCCATATCTGCACAAAGAAAAATCATAATCTAATTAGTAATTGATTAATTAAATCTAAATATTTGGACTTTAATCAAAAGGTTCTTCCACTATTTTATTCGAATTGGTAATCTCTATCTCCAATTTAAGAAATTATTTTAATTCCTTAGTGGGTACTAGAATCCACATAGACTATACATGAGCCCATCTTTGGTTGGCCAACCCATGTACATCTAAGGATAGGTTCATAATCAATTATTTTTCTAAATAATTTTTAGTAATTAAATTTTTGCCCTAGTCCCTAATCAGTAGGCTTTGGCCTCTACTAAAAAGGTTCAGTTAGGTTCAACCATTAACATGACCATACTTGTCCCATCAAACCAATGAATGATTAGGCCCAACTTTGGTTGGCTAATCTAACCATCATTTAGAAAGATGTAGCCAAGAAATCATATAATGAATGATAATTTCATTAGCCAATAAACACCAGGCTTTTGGGCCTCCAATGATTATCCAACTAATGGACCCATTATCATCCACTTAATGGGAGGCTATGATCTAGTTATCACAATAATTATTTTATTTTAGAAACCTAATAATTTTAAAAAATTTAATTTGAAGATGAGGAAAGGTCAGATAAATCAGTTTGTCATAATCCTCCCACTGGTTTCACCAAGTTAGCTTAAGGAAGACCATTAATAGGCTGGTCTAGGAGCACCTAAATCAGTTACACTGATTTACCTAGCTGACATGGGTCAGCTCGAATAGTCAAGTGATCTGATCAAAATATAATTTCATCAAGAGGCCAGGTATGTTCGATTAGTGGGAGGGTTTGCCAAAGCTTGCCTTAGACACCATCAGAAATAATCAGGTAAGCGGGCTGCCCATTAAAGATCACCAGTCTGGTTTACCTTAGACACCAACTAGTTTAATTAGTTTCAATTAAATCAACCTAATAGTTCATGCTAGAACGCATAGCCAAGAATCAAGTCCATCTTAGGTCTTGTTAAAGACATGGACTTGACCAACTATAACTATTGTAATTGATCTAGAGAATCCTTGACCGAATCTAAGATAATAATTGATTAGATTTAGTCAATTCTCTAATTAAGTCCATTCTTTAATCTAACCCTAGGTTTAATCCATTTAATAGTCCTAATCTCTGCTAATCTATTTAACCCAATATATTATGATTTGAGTCTTAGGATCTTCAATTCATAATCTTAGATCCTAATCAAACAACTTCTTAATTTTTAATTAAGTTTTGGACTGAGGGTTGGGGTTTGACTTTTCGAAAATAATTTTTATATTTGTAAAATATTTTTACAACATGATTCTATCAACCAAGTTGCATGTTTGATTTATAATCAATATACAAGTAAGATAAACATGAATCTACTTTAGATCTAATCTAAATAGGTTCATCTAATTGAAATAGTTTCAATTTTAATCAATCATAAATCTTCCTAGATCAAATCTAACATATTTATGATGATTAAAATTAGATTAAAATATTTTTAATTAGATCATAAATTTTTTTAGATCTAATCTAAAATTTTATGATCAATATTTTAGATCAGTACGTACTAGGACAATCTCTCCACTGTAAGGGATAAACCTTACAGCAGGACAACCTAATAGCAGTCTGTGCAATCTAAAAATTTTATTTTTAGATCTAAAATAATTTTAAATTTAATAAATTATAAATAAAATTAGATCATATCTAATAAATTTATGATAAGAAGCAGATCAACACGAATTAGGATAACCTCTCCACTGTAAGGGGTAAACCTTACAGCAGGACAACCTTATAGCAGTTCGTATGATCAAAATTTTTAATTTTAGATTTAATAATGAGATTATAAATTAGATCTAATCTAAGAAATAATCTAAACATGCACACAAAATTATATAATAATCAACCTAAGCTCTAATACCAATTGAAGAAATCAGATCTTGGATTTTAGGGCTAGATCTTGAAACTTTTTCAAGAACAGACAGCGAAAGACTAAAATTAATCAAAATTAATTTAAAATATTAGACAATACCCTAGATCTAGTGAGTTATTATATGATCATGGCATGTCATTAGATCAAAAATTAAAATATAATGAAGAAACTAAAACATGTTGATCACATCAATATGTATATACACTACATCTAATACAAGTATGAAAATAATAGATCAAATATATTACCTATGCAAGTTAGACATTTTAACTTGCTAATCCAAGCTTGAGGATGAAGTTGTGAGTCGCATATGCATCTGATCTCTAGGAGTCATCCATACGAGCCCACGAATCATGATCAAAAGTCCTGATGTAGGAAATCAATACAGTATGCTAGTATTATGCTGATCCTTCTTTGATAGTCGATCAGATACTTTCTTCTTCTAGATTTGGACTCTTTCAAAGAGGAGAAGGAGGAGATGAGGTTTCAGATATGATACACTCTTAGAAAACTCAAAGGAGGAGGAAGGAAAGAGGTGAACACAGCAACCCTAGAAGAAGAACCTCTTCTTCTTCTCTTTGCTCTCACCTAGATACCTAGTTTATGTGTCTATGAAACCCCAATGCCCAAGAACTCTCTCTTTCTAGTTTTTACACACCTCAAATCTCTCTTAATGGTCTATAACCTCATAAAAAACTAGCCTAAATTCATCTTAAATATGAAGGAAAAGAGGAGTCCTTGTCTAGGTCAAAAACTAGACAAGGAATGTCCAATTTGGGTCTCTAGAATTTTTGGCGAACCTCTTGAGAATGTTGCCCAAAACCTTCTCTTTTCTACCATGAAAAATAGAGAGAAAATAGGGAGGAGGGTGATACACATGGGAGGAGATATTTTGTTTTTTCAAAACACTATCTCATAGGATTTGAAGCTAAAATAAATTCCCTTCTTTGATTTGGTCCACTACCTAATTTTCATATGAGAAAGAGAGGATAGGAGGTCGTGCATGAGAAGGCCTGGGATAGAGATTTTTGTTGTGCAAAATATAGGAGAAATAGGGCGTGGGGCATGAGGGGCTAAGGTGGCGCAAGGTGGAATCCTAGTCTTACTAGGATTCCATTTATGACTAGGTCAAAGTGGTTTCTTAAACCAAATTAAATCAAAATCAAGTCAAGCAAATTAAATTAGACCCTAACCCAATTAAAGATTTAATTAAATTAGATTAAATTAGATTTAATTTTTTAATCAAATTAGAAAATTGGATTGACCCAAGTCCTAGTTGAACTAGGACTTGTTCTTTCTCGCACTTGGCTTATCCAATAAGCCAATTGGACTTGATCCAATTAAGTTCAAACTAAATCTAATTAAATTATACTTAATTAGACTTAGTCTTAGCCCTTTGACTTAATCAAATTAAGCTAATTAGAAATCTAATTACTAATCAATCCTCTTGCAATATTTGCACTAGGTTAAACATCAATCGTATTGATCGTTTAATCCTAAAACAATTCTTAATCGTTGATCAACCATCCGATCAGATCATGAGCTCTAATATGTGTGACATCATAGATCCAAACTCAAGTCATTAGTATAGGAATAGATACCTATACCAATCAAAATAACCATCTAATAAAGGTACCCGACGGTCGGATAGGTCGAATGTGTAGAACAACATCCTTAGAATCTATGTGGATATAGTTTTCATATAATTCATCTCCTTGACTAAAATGCTCATAGGACACCTCAAAGTTCAACTGTCAACTCTGATCAGGTTGTCCACATTGTATTTTAAAATATCAAATCCATCTGAAGGATTATCCTGATCAAGATTTTGCTATATTGAAATATAGTGATACATTCTTCTCCAACTCTTGGAGTGGTCAATTCCATCTTGATAACACACTAACTTCACAAGCACTTGATTATGCCCAAAAGCCTTCCATTACAGAATTAAAAATTTGGTTAGTCTGGTACCAAAGCATAGTGAGTTGCTTGTAAGTCACTGAGGTAATCTTAGGTCTAAGGGATACTTATACCAATATCCCATCAGAGATATTCTAGACAGTAGAATACTCTGGAGTTGGTCACATTCAATAACGATGTACCCATACATCTCACCTGTATGCCATACTAGTATCTCCACACTCCTTGGTTAAGAGGACAACCAACCTATATGGCATACAACGACCTATATTCGATAGATGCTGTCGTCCTAATTAATAGCCTATCATTTAGTCGTGAACTATTTTAAGGACTAATCGATAAATTCTCTCTTTATCGAAGCTAAATAGTCCTAAGGACTTCATCACAATAATGGAGTTCATTAGTAGATGAATACTTTATTATAAAAATATCAAAAATATATTTTATTTATTAATGAATCAATTATAATTATAATATAGCTCAACCGTCAACAAGCTGATGATTGGCTTTGGGACAAATTTCTCAATACTATGATCAACTACAACTATTAAATTTATCTAATAGAGAAGAAATATCCTAATCCTAATTAATTATTAATTAGATTTGATTAATTTCTTAACTTGGTACATATTTGATTCTAACCCTAGGTTTAACCTAGTTAATGACCTGATCTAAGCTAATCCAATAACCCATTAACCCATATTTTATGAAATTGACTTAGAATCTTCAAATCATAAATCTAGATCCTAAACAATCACTTAATTTTTAATTAAGTTTAAGACTGATGGGTTGGGATTCAAAAACTCAGAACTAGTTTTTGATTTCATGTTTTGAAATATTTTCAAAGTGTAAATAATTTACATTGAATCAAATTTAATTTATGATTTTAGATCTGAATTGTTTCAATGTTTAGATTATATCCTAGGGTTTTGAATCTAGAGTTTTGTAGAAAATAAATTTTGAATTTAAATTTCATAAATATATATGTTATACATATAAATTTTAGATTCAAAAATTGAAACTACATATCTAGTATATGTATAAAGGATCTAGATCTAAACATAAAGCACATCATGTAGATCTTATCTAAAAAATCAAAAATTAGATAATAAATTAATTAATTTTAGATTTAAAATCTAAAAATTAATTATAAATTATTTTAGATCTTATATAACTTATTTATAATTTAGTTCTTTCAGATCAGTATATACTAGGACAACCTCTCCACTATAAAGGATAAACTTTGCAGCAGGACAATCTTATAATCAGTATGTGTGATCTTAATATTATTTAGATCTTATCTAAATAATCTATAATAGATCAAATATCTATTTTTTTTAGATTTAAAATTAAAAAAAATAAATCATAAATATACTTAGATCTTATCTAACTTATTTATGATTTAAATTTTCATATATGCACATACTAGGATAACATTTTTATTATAAGGGATAAACCTTACAATAGGACAACCTTATGGTCAGTATGTGCTATCTTTAGATATTATTTTACTATATTCCTGATCATGTCATAATAGAACCTAGAGCTCTAATACCACTAAAGAAAATAATGTAGGATTTCATGCATGCCTTTCGAAACTTTTTCAAAATTGAACTACGTAGCAGAAAACATAGATTAATCTAATTAACCTATTAATGCATGTGATTTTATTACTAAACACCTACATCTAGGATCTATGACATATCAAGATGCAAATATATATATGAAAATAAAAATAAAATTGGTATTGATTATATCAATATCCTAGATCATATCTTGAAAATCTTAGATCACATCTAGGTTAAGAAGAGATTGAATCTCTTTATCTTTGCATAGATCGAGAACACCACAACTAAAATCCATAGTTGTCTTCATTGTTCGAAGCTACATAGGATGTCCAGCCTTTACAGGTTGTCCAAATAAGATTACCATACTGATCGAAGGTTCGTTGAATAAGGATCCATGCGAAGTGCTAGCTTCTTATGGATCCCTCCTGATGGTCGATCTGATTTCAAATCTTCAAATCTCTTGGATCCCCCAAGAGAGAAAGATCTAGAGGAGGATTGAGGGAGAAGACCAACTCTTTAATCTCCCAAAAAGAAGAAGAAAAGGCATAAGCAAAAACCCCTAAGAGAAGACCCATCTTCTCTTTCTTTTCTCTCAACAGGACAAATCCCTAGATCTTGTCTTAAAACAATCTCACACCTCCTTACAAGATGAGACACTCTCCTCTTGTCTTCCCCATGCTCTTCCTCTATTTCTCTCTGATTTTTCTATGGAATAATCATTCAAAATATTGATAGGAGAAAGCTCAAAGAAAAACCTCCAAGAGAAGACAATTCTTCTCTTCCTTTTTCTTTCAGCAGGACATGAACAATTCATATCCCCTCATGCCTCCTCTCTCTTTCTTTTAGATTTTCCATGAAAAAATTTGGTTTCTCACACCCACTATCTTTTAAATATTACACCACCCTATTAATAGGAAAGTTGTTAAGGAGGACTCCAATTGATAGAGCCCTTGGAGCATCCAACTCTTGGACGGCCCTCTTCCCTTTTTTAGGCATGAGAGGACTCTCCTCTCCACCAAAAAGTGTATGAAAATTCTCTTAATTCTTATGCTTACACCTCCTTAAAAGGTGGCGCCCCTAGAATCCTTTCTTAGTTCAAATACCTAAGACAGAATAGTCAAAGAAGGAAACTTGGGGGCATCCAACTCTTGGACGCCACCCCATTCATCTTGTGCATGGAGAACTAGAAATTCACGCCAAAAGGAATGAGAAAAAAGGGTGACAAAAAAAGATGGGGCATGAGACAAAATTCCATAAGAAGAGAGGAGTTTTGGAATTGTAAAGCTCTATCGAATAGAGTTCTAGGCAAAACCACTTGTCTAATTTGATTGATTCAAATTATATTCCAAAACAAAGAGGAAGGGGGGCATGGAACATCAAATTGGCATAAGAAAACTCACACCAATAATGAAAAAAAAAATTGGTATGGAGTAGGAGTGCTAGGCGCAAGGGAAGAGTGAGAATCCCAGTCTAACTAGGACTTCTCCAATTTGACTAGGTCAAACCTATTTTAAACCTATTTGAACTAGGATTAATACAACTCAATTAAGGATGATCTAAGTCTAACTAGGAGTCCAATTAAATTAGATTAAATCATATTTAAATCTAATTTAAATCCTAACTTAATTAAGAATTAGGTGCACTCAAGTTCTAATCAAATAGGAAATCGTTCTTCCTTGTAATTGGCTTATCTCATAAATCAATTAGACTTGACCCAATTATGTTCAAATCAATTCTAATTGAATCTAATTTAATTAGATTCAATCTTAGCCCAATCGCTCAATCAAATTGAGTCAATTAGCAATTTAATTGCTAATAGATCCTTCTGCAATACTTGCACTTAATCTATTATCAATTGCATTGATGATTCGATCCTGAATGATTCTTAATCATCGATCAACCATTTGATCAGGTAGAAATCTCTTATGTATGTGATCCCATAGGCTCAAACATAAGTCGGTAGCACAGAAATTAATTTTTGTACCAATCAAAATGACCATATAGCAATGATCTCGACATTCAGATAGGTCGAATGTATGTAAAGCAACATTCTTAGAACCTTGGTCTATGGTTACCATATAGGGTTTGAAGGACATGGTGAAAGAGATAGATTTTAAAATTTTTTGGTCTATCAAATCCTAATCCCTAGAATCGGCTTGATGTAATTCAATCACAAACATGCATAAGATATAAGAATAGATAACATACTCTTAATAATCTAATTTGGTGATGATATATTTTCATGAGGCACCTACGTGTTCGCTCTCCAATAGTAATCCACATGAGAATTGGGTTCAAGAATGATTCTTCTTGAATCATTGCTTGTTGAATTCTATTCTAGAATTCTTAGCCTTTCTTCTTCCTTCTTCCCTTTTATTTATTCTTCCTTTTATTCTCTCTTAGTCCTCTTAAATAATCTTCCTAACCCTTATCTTAATGAAGACTCCTTGTATTGGTTAAGACCTTGTCTAGAGGAAAACTTCTTGGCTTAACCAATACTTTGTCAAAAAGAAATGGAGGAAGAATATTAAGATAGACTTCTGAATTCGGAATGCCCAACACCTCCAATCTGAATTCTATTTATAGATTTAGATGAGGCACCAATGACACCTTTCCCAAGCACTTATCAGCCATCCAAAAGGTTTATTAAGGAACTAGATAAGTCCCTTAAAGTAGAAGTTTAATTGGAGAAGCCTAGAAATCACCTGAAAAGTGATTTCTGCCTTCGAAACATTGTATATATGACTTCCCTTCATTTATTCCAAATTTTGTTTGAATTTTTCTATTATAAGGCATGGGATAAGGTAAGAGAGAACCAGATAAGGCACCAACTAAGAGCCTTCATGCAGAAGGACTCTTAGGCACCATTTAAAATGGAACTATGCGACTCTTCGCATTAATTCCCGGGAGAATAATTTCTTGCACCCAAAACTTTGACCAGTCAACAAAGGTGGGTGCCATGAAGGAGAGAGAGTCCTAGGGGGCATCTCACTAGTCAACACTCCTATCCAAAAGGACTCTTTGTCCTTTCTTGTGCCACATAATTCCACACACCATATTTTATGGCGCCAACATGAGGGAGAGAACCAAGCACCTTGGACTCTATCTTTTGGTCATCCAGATGAGGCCAAGTGGCAACCATCTGATGGTTGCCCCTTATGACTTAACCAAAATTTAGATTTAATAAAAATTGGTTAGCCAAAAGTACAAGGATTTGAACCAGATTTAATCTGGTTAGGAATTAGATTAGCCAACATGTGCTAGCATGTTAATTAGCCATCCAATTAGGATCCAGTAATCCTAAAATTAATTCTTGATCAATTTCTTTATGTGTGTGACCCATTGGGCTCCACATCTAGCCAGCAGTAGGCCTGGGTGCATTTTAATCTAATCCGATTGGACTCAATCTCAATCGATTAGGATTTATGCCGATCTAATTTTATCAATTAGAAGAGCCATCTAATTGAGGATTGAATTAATTTCATCAATTCAATCAAACCTATAAGTTAAGATTGACATCTAGCAACGTATCACAACTACCTAGAAGATGTGGAGTTTGATAAAAATATCAAGTATACCTTTCCATGGCAAGTACCCATGCAATTTAATCTCTCGATCATCCTACATCTCGAATATGTTTATGAGCATGGATAAATGTCAAACTCAAACACATATTCATGTCAATTCTCCATCAATCAATGATAACTCTAATAAATGATTAGAAATTCTATCTAATCTTTATACTGCTCTGGCTAAAGTCTTACTAAGTTATCATAGATGAGAACACATAGGATGACATCTTCTCTTACTAGAAGGGATCGATTTCTTGTTAACCTACTCACAACCTTCATACACACTTGACCATATCCAGAACATCCCATTCATAACTTAATATTATGATTAAGTATGATCCAAAAAAATATGGCCTTATGTGCATAAGGCATAGTGGTGATCTTAGGTCTAAGGATCACTTGCACAACTCCCACTTAGAGAATCATCTTTTGACATACAAGTAAGATTTTATAAGATGTTCTTTTTAACAAGTCAATTCACCAAACTTATTCCTCGATGAGCACTCACATCCTTGTATTAGTATCCCCACACAAGTGGCTTGTAAGATCTGCTATCCTTTCTATCAAGCATACATAGGATGTGCTAGTCTATCCAGAACATTGATCCCTGACTTAATGTTCCTCCTGTGAACTCAGGTGTGGTGCTTCCAAGTCTTAAGAACATGAGCAGAATGGTTATGGGAAGACGGAAGCAGGCCAGCAAAGAAATCAGCCTAGGTAAGCATAGTTGCAAAAACTTAGCTGGCTCACCCTAAGATTGGGTTGGCTAAGTTGGGAGCTAGGTCGACTCAATCCAGGACTAGGTTAGCTATGTCTCAGAAGAAATTCGAATAAAAAGTAATATTTTTGGGACTATTGGCATGATATACAACTTAGTCGGCTTGGTGAATTTGTGAGCCGATCCAGTCATAGGTTAGCTAGCTTAGTCTGAGACTGGGTCAGCTTAGTATTGCGAGATTAGTTTTATATGTAAGTTTGTTTGAGTTTGAGAAGTTTTTCTTTAAGCTTGGGGCTTGACCCTATTGTATAGTATTTATAAGGAAAATAGGTCAAGGATATTGTAATGCTGAAAAATATTGAATAAAAACTCTTTTCTCCTAGAAAACTTTTGTTCTCTTATGCTCTCTTTTTCTTCCTTGAATCCATTATTTATGCTTCCACGTTAATTCTAGGAGTTCATTCCTTGTTGCTGGCTAATCACTAGTGGCCATGCTGGTCCATGATAGGGTCTTATTCTCGATAATTGGTATTAGAGTGGTGTTGTATGGAAGAAAGGAAGACACATATGATTTCTATATTCAAAATGTACTGCACTAGGTTTTACCCTAAAATCTTCATGTTTTCTTCATGGTTATCTCTGGATTGAGGTGGAGAGTTGTTACACAAAGAAGAGGTGATACAGAAGGTTGGATAGAAGATCTAGAGCATATAGATCTTTTTTGAAGGATGGTTTTATTGGTGTGAGATCGAAGAAGGGTGTTAGGGTTTTGCTCTTGACTTAATTGTAGTCATGGGATCAAGTGGATTCAAGGTGGATTTTAAGAAGTTCAACAGCATGAAGAACTTTACCTTATGGCAGTAAAGGGTAAAGAACTTGTTGGTTCAGTAGAGGATCTACAAGGTCTTGGGAAGAGAAAGGCCGAAAAAGATTAGTGTTGAGGATTGAAATGAGTAGGAGGAAATTGCTTTTAGTACAATCAGAATGTGCTTGATCGATCAAGTGTTGCCCGAGGTTTGTACATAGACCATAGTAAAGGGGCTTTGGATGAGACTGGAGAACACTTATATGGAGAAGAACAAGACCAATAAGCTATGGTTGAAGAAACAACTTTACAATCTGAGAATGCTTAAAGGCAAAGATCTATATCTAAAAGTTTAATCAAGTGTGTTCTGAGGTGATGAGTTTGGATGTGAAGATTGATGAGGAAGATCGGGCATTGCTGTTATTATATTCTCTCTCAAGTTCTTATGATGGTCTCATAACAACTTTAGTTTATGGAAAGAAGATCCTAAACTATGAGAAAGTTGTTGGTGTACTCAGATCAAATGAGCAGAGAGAAAATATCTACAAGGGAGATCCTAAGTTTGAGATCTTGGCTATGAATGAAAGTTAGAAAAGATTAATGGAGAAGGCAAGAGGAAAATCCAAGGGCAGATCAAAGTCTCGTGATCAAAAGAAGATATTCAAATGCTACAAATATCATCAGCGTGGACACCTAAGGAGAAATCATCTTCTTTTGAAATCAGAAAAAAGAAAGGCCAGCAAGAGTAATGATACAGCTTCAGTGAGCAGTGGAGAAGATCTGCTAGTTGTATCAGATGGATCTACTAAGTGCGATATTACATGGACATTGGATTCAGCATACTCGCACCACTATACTTCTCATCGAGAGTATTCTACTACCAACCAGAAGATTGATGGTAAAAGTGTCAGCCTTGGAGATGATCACCCATGCAAAGTAGCTGGAGTTGGGTCTATTAGGGTGAGGATGTACTGAAGGAATCGCTATTCCTAGGCCGCAGGATCGATCTGATCTAATCTAATTTGAAGTAAATTTTTTTTAAAAAAAAATTTAAGATCTAATTAGATCTAAGAGTTCTTAAATTTGATTAGATTGATCTAATCATAAAAATAAAAATTAAAATAAAATAGTAACATCATATGTTACCTTATCAGGTAAATGATTTACCCGCAGCGATGATCTATCGATAATCCAAGGTTCTGACTTGAGCCATGCACATGCTTGGTCTCTACTGTAGTCCACTTAGATTGGATCTGAATGTCCTTTTCTTCTAGATCTGATCTTAGAAAATCAAATCTGATGTCAATCTATGGAGCTTTCGAACTGAACTTTGACAGCATCATGTTCGTCTCTTGATCAGTAATTGATTGCACATCCTTTGTAGTATTAGAGGCTCAACTTTTGATCTCTGATTTTACCCAACTCCTTGGGCGTGGGAAGGAGGAAGAGGAGGGGGTGAAGGGATGTGGGAGATAGAGGATTTTGGCAGAGTTTGGGCATGGAGCGGAGGGCATCAGAAACCCTAGGGCGTAAGGGTCTTTATATAGACCCCTATGCCATCCTAGAGTCCTACAGCTTTTAGCAACCTTTTTGCTTAAAGTAGAAGGACTCTAGGCTTAAATCCCACACCCCCATTAGATCTAATCTGATTTTTGTCACCCAAAATACTAGATTAGATGGTGCCAATAAAAGATAAGAAGAAGACTTGGCGCAAGGGTTTATCTCCAAGAGTTTTGATCTCATCAAACTCTATTCCCTCTATCCACTAAGGGCGCATGCCATAAGGGGGCGTGCACCCTCATTTTGTTCATGAAAACCACCTAGGGGCATGTGCCCTCAGATAATCTCTAGGGGCAGCATGCCACCTCTCTCAATTCTTGCAAAGATCTGGTCACAATGGTCTTGTCCTAATTTCATCCCATGATTTTAGGACAAGCCCTAATCTCATTAAGATAAGCCATGTTTTTATCAGGATAATTCCAGTCAGACCAGGACAAGGTCCATATAGGATTCTTAGATGAGTCAAATCTAATTTGACTCAATCAAGATGAACCAGAAAGATGACAGAAGGAGAAAATCAGATCCAATCATGTGCTAGCATGATTTTCTTGAACCTGATTGGATCTAATCCAAATCAATCGATCTGAGTTAGTTCAATTGATGACATCCAAACCTAAATCCTTATTTGTGTGATCCAGTTAGGTTTAGTTCTGTATAATAATGGAAAATGTCACGATCTCTATCATCGACATCATCGAAATACATTTCGATGGATCAAAACTCTTCTGATTCATCTAATTAGAATCGTCGATCATCAAGACAATTCTAATTGATCTCAAAATTCATCAATGACACCTAGTAGTATATGGTGGCAATCCATCAGAACCTAATACGAACCTCTTGATATGCTATCTATGTGATTGGATTCTTCTATCATGAGCTCTGACTGGATGTAAGTCAAGATAAACTTGTCAGACCTAACACCCATCATATGAGTGAATCATTCGATTCAAGTCTAATGTGAAATTCTAATTAAATTTTTTTTATTATTTCATACTACCATGGCCATGGACTTAAGAACTCAATCTCATGATTATCATAAGACTACTCCTCCTCTACTGAGATTGATAGATTTCTTATTGGTGCAATCCAATTCCTACAATGAACATGCTATAATCAATATACACCTTAGGGTTCTGTATAGCTAGAAGATTGAGTTATGGTGTAATCAAACTATAACACACTCAAGATAAACTACTAATGCACCTCAGATCAAAGAACTAGATACACGACTACAGCATCGAACTAGTCATTGATAAGAAGGTAGACTTCCTTATGACTACTCAAGATGGTCACGCTCAGTACTCTTATTCTCAACAAGTACCTATACTCTCATTCCGGTGTCTCCATACTATAGACTCAAGACTCATCTTTCCTAAGAAGTGATCGTACATTGATCTTTTAGATCAATCACCATCCTCATGATGATCCTATGATTGAA
Source organism: Cocos nucifera (assembly GCA_006176705.1). Classification (NCBI taxonomy): domain Eukaryota; kingdom Viridiplantae; phylum Streptophyta; class Magnoliopsida; order Arecales; family Arecaceae; genus Cocos; species Cocos nucifera. The sequence goes on along the minus strand of QRFJ01001516.1, from coordinate 206,032 downwards.
AGCAATTTATGAGTTAATTATGATAACACATATCTTAAATTCTTAACTCTTGAGAATATGTGTTATCATACCCATTAACTCAATGAATGAATCACAGACACTTTAAATACATAATATGATAGAAAATAAATTTTTTATTAATTTTAAGTCAAAATTATAAAAATGCTTCTAGAAAGTATATTACAAGTGTTGGCTAATCTTACTTCTAGGGCACTCATCTAACAAACTTCCACTTGACCTAAAGCCAATTGGCTATAAATCTAAGTTCCATCTTCTCAAGATGGGCTTCGATCTTCCATCGACTCAATGGCTTTATCAGTGGATCAGCTGTATTATCTATGGTGTCGACTCTCTTGACCTTGATATATCCCTTCTCAAGGTAATTATGGATGAGGTGATATCACCATTCGATGTGCTTGAATTTTTGGTGAGACCTTGGCTTCTTAGCTAGGGCTATAGTGCCATTATTGTCATAGTATAGAGGGACAGCATCTAATGGCATCATTTCGAGCGCCATGATAAATTTCTTAAACCAGAATGCCTCATTTGCAGCTTTTAAGGCAGCGATATACTCTACTTTCATGGTAGAGTCTACTATCACCATTTGCTTGGAACTCTTCCAGCTTACAGCACCATTATTGCACACAAACAGACTACCAAATGTTAACTTTCGATCATCTATATCAGACATAAAGTTTAAGTCTGTATACCCTTGGACCAGGAGTTCTTCATGACCAAAGATCAGAAATATATCCTTAGTCCTTCTCAAGTAATTAAGGATACATTTCATAGAAGTCTAATGCTCTTCATCTGGATTCGACTAATACCTACTTGTGACACTCACAACATGGGCAATATCAAATTGTGTACATAGCATGGCATATATGAGGCTCTCTATTATTGAAGCATAAGAGATCTTGCTCATGTATTCAATGGAGAGATGAATGCCATGTTTGAAAGGAACAAGTCCCCTCTTGGAGTTTTCCATGCTAAACCTCTTCAGCACCTCCTCTATGTACATCTTCTGTAAGAGACCCAACATCCTCTTCGATCTATCCCTATAGATCTTATTCTCCAAAATATGAGATGCTTCTTTTAGGTCTTTCATAGAAAACTTCTTAGATAACCATACTTTGATCGAGGTCAACATGGGAATATCGTTCCTAATTAGAAGGATGTCATCCACGTATAGTACGATGAAGACAATAGTGCTCCCATTGACCTTCTTGAAAATACATGGTTCCTTCATTATTGATGAAACCAAATGATTTGATTACATCATTGAAACGAGCATTCTAGCTCTGAGATGCTTGCTTAAGTCCATAGATGGACATTTATAGCTTGCAGACCTTGTAATCACTATCATTGGATGTGAAACCAAATGACTGTTCCATATAGATATCTTTCTTAAGATATCTATTTAAGAATACCATTTTTATATCTATCTATCATATTTCATAATCAAAATAGGCTGCAATAGCAAGCAATGTGTGAATAGATTTAAGCATGGCTATTGATGAGAAGATATCTTGATAGTCAGTGCCTTCACGTTAACTATACCCTTTTGCCACTAGTCTTGTCTTGAATGTCTCTACATTCTCATCTACATCTATCTTTCTCTTGAAGATCCATTTACACCCAATAGATACTGTACCTTCAGGTGAATCTACCAAGATCCAGACTTGATTTGAGCACATTGAGTCAATCTCTGACTTTATTGCCTCTAGCCATTTTTTGAAGTCAATATCTGATATCATCTTGTCATAGGTTTTGGGATCATCACCATGAACCTCATTTCCTATAAGAAATATTTTCTTTACATTCTCTTGAATAATACCTATGTATCTTTTAGGAGGATAGAAAATCTTACTTGATCTATGAGGTGGAGGAGGTAGTGTGTGAATTGGCTCTGACAAACTGAGTTCCACAGGTTTCTTGGCTTGTTAGTCTTTGAAGACTTTGTCTTCAAGCCTGATTTATCCTTTGATGCCACCATCTTAAATAAACTATTTTTCAAAAAAAATGGCATGAGGACTTACAATCACATTATAGTCTTTCGAAAGATAGAAGTAATATCCTAATGATTCTTTAGGATATCCAATGAACCAAACTCTAAGAGATCTAGACTCTAACTTGTTTGCCTGCTGTCTCTTGACATGGACCGGATAATCCTAAATTCTGAGATGACTCAAACTTGGCTTCTTACCATGCCATATCTCATAAGGTATGGTAGGAATAGTTTTAGATGAAACCCTATTCAGTAAGTAAATAGTTATCATTAAATTATATCCCTAAAGAAACTTAGGAAGGTCCATGAAGCTCATCATGGATCGGACCATATCTAATAGAATCTAATTTTTTTATTTTGAAATTCTATTGAGTTGAGGCATTCCAGGTGGAGTCCATTGTAAAACTATGCCATTATCCTTAAGATAGTCCAAAAATTTTCAATTAAGGTATTCATCTCCTCGATCTGATCGAAGAACCTTAATGGACTTTCCAATTTACTTTTTCACTTCATCTCTAAATTTTTTGAACTTTTCAAAGGCTTCAGACTTGTGTCGCATTAGGTACACATATCTGTATTGAGATAGATCATCGGTGAAGATAATGAAGTAGAAAAAATTGCCTCTAGCAGGCACATCAAAGGGGTGGCACACATCTATATGTACCAGGGCAAGTAGGTCTTTGGCTCTTTCCCCATATCCTATAAAAGGTAGCTTAGTCATTTTGCCTTGAAGGCATGACTCACAAATCAGATATGACTCGAAAGTCAACGGATCCATTAGTCCAGATTTCTTCAATTTATTAATCCTATCTTCGGCTATATGATCTAGCCTAAGGTGCCATAGATACCTTTTGTTGATACTATCTCGAGGTCATTTTGATCCTATGGCATTCATGTTTTGCTAGACATTAAAAATAGAAATATCAATATATAATTGGTAGAGATCATTAATTAAAAAACTACTTATAATTTTATTTCTTTCAAAAAAGATAGTATAGTGGTCCTTAAAAAGCTAATTACATAACTTTCTTGTGCTAAGTATGAAACATAAATCAAATTCCTGCTCACAGCAGGCACAAAATAAAAGTTCCTAAGAATTAAAATAAATTCAGATGATAACCATAGTGGGTAGGTTTCCATGACCAAAGCAGCAACTCTTGTTTCATTTTCGATGCGCAAGATCATCTTACCTTCCCTCAGCCTCCTGCTCTCCTCAAATCCCTATATAAAAGTGCACAAAGGAGCACTAGAATCAAAATCAAGCAACTAATTGAATGCAGAAGAAACCATAAGGTTACTCTCAATGACGAGCATACCTCCAGAAGGACCTGCTTCCTTCTTGTTCTTCAGGTTGGCCAGGTATGAAGGATAGTTTTGCTTCCAATGGCCGTCGGTGTTGTAATTAAAATATTTTTTTTGTCCATGGCCTTCTTCTTCGGCTCAACCTTCTTCTTCTTTCCATTAGTTTTTTGCTTCTTCATAGATGTTTTCTTCTTTCCAAAAAAACTTTTTTTGGAGGAAGTTTGCTCCATAGTCAGAACTGAGTTCTTTGAACTCTTCAAAGTCTGCTCAGCAGAAACCAGCATATTCATGAACTCCACCAAGGTGCACTGGAGCTTATGCATATGGAAGTTCATAATAAACTATCCATATGAATCAGTCAAGGACTACATGATCACATGAATCTATAGGTCCTTATCCATCAGGACACCGAGCTTCTCAAGCTCTTCTAGATCCTTGATCAATATCAATTAATGATCTTGAACTGACTACCCATCATGCATCTGCACCTTAAATTGTCTCCTTGAGACTTGGTAGCACGCTGTGCAAATTTATTCACCAAACAACTATTGTAGGTGAGCCAACATTTGGCGTGTAGTACTAATGTCCTCATATTGGTGCCATAACTCATCAGACATTGAGCCCAACATGTAGCACGTACCTAACTTTGTTGTCATCGTCAGACCACTTTTCATTAGATGCTCTCTAATCAGTGATCGGATGTGCTGGGAGAGTAAAAATTTTTTGGTCCAATACATAGCATAGCTTTTTGGAACTCAAAATGATTTTTAGGTTCCTAAGCCAATCCTTATACTTGGATCCGATCAATTTATGAAAATCTAAGATTTGGGCTAGGAGGCTTGACGTAGACATTTTTCTATAAAGAATCAAAGTTTCTAGTTAGACATGTAATTAGATTTGACCAATTTGTTTAGAGATTTTATTTTTAAATAAATTTAGACTTTCACTATTTTCTCGGATCCCTACACTTTCTTAGCAGAGATGCGAAGTCTCCATGATTAATAACTTTTAGTGGATGGTGCGGTTCCACCAACTGGCTCACCATCTCACCTAACAGTTATTGGTGATGGGTTAGCCGATGAGTGGACAACTCTTATCCAATGTTTCTCCAAACATGGTACACCCAAACTCGATCTCTAATTCATGAAGCTCATCATATTCAAAATATTGCTTCACTCCTTAGTTAAGTTGACCCACCATTTGCATAAAATAAATTTTTGATTGGGACCATCACCGTATCTAGAATATTGAGCCCAACCCATCCTTCAATTCATAGCATCCAATACCTAATAGATGTGGTTGCATCTTTCTGGTGTAACTGAACCACTATATCTAGTCGAGAGCAATCAACCCTAAAAAGGGCCCGCGCATCTACAATGATGGAAGACCAATAACTTAATATTTTCTTAGAAAGATTTAATTTAGATCTTTTAGACTTGACTAGTCATGACGGTTATGACTAATCTAGTGGCATGGGTTAGCTCGAATCGTTAGCCACCTCAAACCAAAATTGGGTCAACCCAATTGATCAAGTAAGTAAGATCAATGGGAGGGATATGCCATTAACTCATCATGAACATATTTAGATCAAGTAGCTCCCAATTAAAGACCACCGATCGCATCTACCAAACTTACCCTAGACACCGATTTACCTAATCAGAATTGATCGGGTTAGCCTACAATCCAGGCTCGAATCGAGAAGCCAAATTAGGTCTTAAAGTGGTCGACCACATGTGGCTATGAGTCAACTTTGACCAAGACTTACATCTAGTGGGCAGGTCAAATCTAAGCACTTTTGATCCCACCTAAACAACTCTTGATTCAGTTTGATCAACCGCTTGACCTAATATTGAGCCACCGATATCCAAACCCATGTTTTATTAAAGGTGTCTTAAATCTAAAAATTGATAATTTTTAGATCTAATTAATTTCATAAATTTAATTCTTAATTAAGTCAAAATATGGTTCAAAATCAAAGCATGTAAAGATCCTAGGGTTTCAAATCTAGGGTTTTTGATGTGTCTTAAATTAAAACTGTAAGTGCATGGTGTGTAAGATAGCACGTCCAGTGAGTACGGATCGATCTCATGAAAAATTATGTTTAAATTATATTCAAAATCTTTGCTCGGACGAGCTTTAACAAAGAGTTTGGAAGATTATTTGTTACAACTACTAAATAGTAAATTAATTTTAGAAAATAATAATCAAAGATCTAGGGCTTTTGAATTTACTAGACCAATGACTTAGAAAGCCTTTCTATGATTTCTCTTATATTATCCCTTGATCAAGATGTAATGCATGGATAAGCATTCACCCTAATTAAGAAACTCTTCTTTCAACTACTTCTCTTGTGTTATCCAAGTATAGACTATAAAGGGACCCTGACCCAATAATAATCCATCATAATTTTCTACAAGAAAGAAAAGAAAAAAAATTAACAAAATTATAAGTCTTCTTCCTATTATCCTTCTTGCACCAAATCAAGCATGAACTATAAAAGGATTGAAATCCAAAGATAGTTCATTAAGTCTCTTGGCAAGAAGCTTGAAGGAAGAAGAACTCTAAAAAATTAAAAGCCAAAGAGAAATCGTAAGAAAAAGCTTCTAATTATGGTTTAGCTTCATCGCAAATCTTAGAAAATTGCTTAGCTAGACATGATTTATAGAAAAAGCTTTTTAAAATTAAATTCTATACTACTTGCTAGAATTTAATTATAAAAATTAAAGAATTATAGAAATAAACTATCCTAGTGCTAAAATTAAAAATTATAAGAATTAAACTATAGAAATTTAAACTATCTTATTTGCTAAAAATAAAAATTAAATTGATGAAAAAAAACTAATTTTTATTATTGATAAAAGTTTCTAATATAAAAAGAAGATTTTTAACTTCCAATCCATTAACAGGACTTGAAGTTGAAACAAGAAAATAAAAATATAAAAATCTCTCCCGACTAACCTTCCCCTAGCTAACTCTACTTTTCATATGTTGGAAAGATGGAAGAAAGTAGAAAAAGGTAGATAAAAATTTTATGGATAGGTATTCCCACCTGTCACATAGGCCCCTACAAGAGTTGTGGTGTGGAGAGAGATGATATCAATATGGTGATATTGGGCTTTATTTATAAGTGTCAGGAGGAAGAAAATTTTTGTATATTTTAGATGTGGGACTAATGAAAGAAATAAAGATTAAAAGATAGATGGATGAGATTAAATAATAGGGAGGTTTGGATGGCTAAGATGAAAGGGATGGAAGATAAGGTAAGAGAGAGTTGCCATTCAGCCTAAATTCTTCCTTTCTAAAAAAATTTTAAAATATATATATATATATATATATATATATATATATATATATATATATTGAATCTTGGATGTTGTTGGTGCAGAATCTGGTTGACGTCGGATCGAGTTGGAGTTGAGGAAGAAGAGGTCACTATTGGTGACTTACAAAATAAAGTCCCATCCGAAGTCGGTGGTGGTTACTCCGGCAGGACCCTCTAATGATCAAGTCAGCTCTTCGGCCAACAAAAATGGAGTGCTCAAGCAAGAATTTGGTAGAATTTTGGGAAGGAGAAGAGTGCTTAGAGAAAATGTATATGGAGGGTCCCTTTTTATAGATAGAGCCTATCATAACCGTCCGATAGTAGGCCGCTCGGGGCCATGTGAAATTTATTATGGAGAGAGGTGTCTCTCGTAATAGACTGATAACAATAGTCGTAATCATCCGATAGTGGGGTCCCCTATAGCAGACTGACAAATGACAGTCGTAACCATCCGGTAGTAGGGTTGCCTGTTTGTTGAGATTTAATAGTCAAAGTTCGGAGGAAGCAGGCATTAGTTGGTGAAAAACTTTGACATATATCAATTTTAGAGGAGTTTAGACTCCTAAAGAGAATATGGCTAGAGGAGATCATTCAGGAGGAATACTACTTAAAATCTGAAAGTAATCCACTGGAGAAATTCAGATAAAGTTCGACTGAAGGAGAGATCTGGAAAGACTTTGGCTTCTAGAAGAATCTGACTGAAGGAGAGGTCTAGCATGAGTTCGGCTCCTAGAGGAATCCGATTGAAGGAGAAGTCTGAAAAGAGTTCAGGGGAGATCTCATCTCCAGTCGAGGTTGAAGTTGGAGCTTGGGGGAGATCTTATCTCCAACTAAGGTTGAAGGAGATCTTATCTCCTGTTGACGTTGAAGTTGAAGTTCAAGGAAGATTTCATCTCCAGCCGAGGTTGAAGTAGATCCTATCTTCTATTGAAGTTGAAACTTGTGGAAGATCTCATCTCCAATCGAGGTTGAAAGAGATCTTATCTCTTGTTGAAGTTGAAGCTAAGGAAAGATCTCATCTCTCAGTCGAGGTTGAAGGAGATCTTATCTCCGATTGATGTTGAAGTTGAAGTTCGGAGGAGATCTTATCTCCAGCCGAGGTTAAAGTAGATTTTATCTTCTGTTGAAGTTGAAGCTCGGGGGAGATCTTATCTCCAATCGAGGTTGCAGTAAATTCTATCTTCTATTAAAGTTGAAGCTCGGGGGAGATCTTATCTTCAGTCGAGGTTTGAAATAGATCTTATCTTCTATTGAAAGTTGAAGTCTCAGGGAAGATCTTATCTCCAGTCGAGGTTTGAAGTTGGAGCTCGGGGAAGATCGTATCTCCGACCAAGATTGAAGGAGATCAATCTCCTATTGAAGTTGAAGGAGATCTTATTGGAGCCTCTTCTCTCATCTCATCTAAAATAAACGAGGCCTTCGACTTTACTCACATTAGAATGAGGTTCTCCTACTATTCTTAATGGGCTGTAAGAGCACATAAGGGCCATTGTTAGGGCCTCTCCCCTCATCTCACTCTAAAATGAATGAGGCCTTCGATTTTACTCACGTTAGGATGAGGTTCTCCTCCTATTCCTAACGGACTGTAGGGACACATAAGGATCATTGTCAGGGCCTCTCTCCTCATCTCGTCTAAAATAAATGAGGCCTTCAATTTTGCTTACGTTAGGACGAGGATCTCCTCCTATTCATAATGGACTTTAGAGACACATAAGGGCCATTATCAGGGCCTCTCCCCTCATCGCATCTAAAATAAATGAGGCCTTTGATTTTGCTCCAATTAGGATAAGGTTCTCCTCCTGTTCCTAATTAGCTATAAGGGTACATAAGGGCCATTGTCAGGACCTCTCCCCTCATCTCATCTAATATGAATAAGGTCTTTAACTTGCCGAGGTTAACATGACCATTTTTTATTGCTTCTTTCATTCTCAGATTTTTTGATTTCTAAGATCATGGGAGCGTTGTTCCTCCGAGCTCCTTCAGGCAATATGTTCTAGGCCGAAGATGACCTCCTCTATTTCATACGGGCCTTCTCAATTTGGGGCCTTTCCAATTCGGAGCGAGCTTCTCCTAGCTCTGAGGCTGAGAGATAGTGGCTCACCGAAGTACTAAGTTTTCCAGAGATAGTGTTGATGATGTCGAGAGGCGATCGATCTTCTTGTTGTTTCTACCTCATTGGTGATTCTGGCTACAACAATGCCCTTGGTCGATCTTCTCTTGCTTCATGCCAACATCTGAGGAATCAACCCAGCCGGCCTCTCCTATTGAGCTCCTCGATCTCGTCTTGGAGCAGGATGAGAGCGCATCCTTTCAGGCCTCGGTCGTTTCTTCTTGATCTCCATCAATACTTATATTTTTGGAGCATCGAGGGGGGCATAGTTGTGGAACCTTCTAGAAGAAAAACTTCTTCGCATCCTTCTATCGGGGCTTCTTTGACGATGAGCTCAAGGAGGAGTTTGGGCTCGCTTGTGCTCGGAGGGAGTCCGTGAGCGCGGTCGAAGGGAGTTTGGGCTTGCTTGTGCTTGGAGGAAGTTCGTGAGCGTAATCGAACTTTGTTCGGCCCTCCATCAGCTATGGGTTTATTAGACTCGCACGCCTGCCACTCTTTCATGGCCTCCTCATCCTTCAACTTGAAGGCCTTTTTCGCTTGGGCATATCCTTCAGCTCGAGCTAGCAGATCAGCAAAATCTCTGGGGTACTTCTTTTTCAGGAAGAACAATAAATCATTCTTCTAAAGGCCGCCCTTGAGTGCAACCATTCCAATAGACTTATCCAAATTTTAGACCTCCAATGCAGCCATGTTAAATCGCTTGACATAAGCTCGGACAGATTCCCCCTTCTTCTGCTTGATATTCATCAGAAAATTTAAACCTCGATGGGAACGTCGGTTGCTGATGAAGTGAGCCACAAATTGATGGCTTATCTGGTCAAAGAAGAAGATCATACCTAATTTCAATGTCAAGTACTAGTTTCTTGCTGCTCCCCTTAAGGTAGATGGGAAAGCTCGACATAAGATGGCGTCTGGTGCACCATGGAGCAGCATCATGGTTCGGAAGGCCTCTAAATGATCGATCCAATCAGAGGTTCCGTCGTAGCTTTCAAGTTGGGAAAGCTTGAAGTTTGGTGGTATGGGTTCTTGCATAATTTGAGAAGAAAAAGGAGGATCGATGTAGATATGATCATGGTGAAATGGGGCGACATGGCAGAGTTCTTCAATCCATCGGTCCATCTCTCGTAGTTTCTGATCGAGGACGTCATCTCGATCGTAGATCTTGGAAGGCTTCCAACTGTAGATAGGGAAGGTCTCTTTCGGAGAAGAATCATAATCCAAACGAGGATTCTCTACTCTCTATTTTCTCTTTTCAAGGGTGACAGGTATGCTAGCCCAAGTGCTCTTCCTTGGGATCAGTTTCTGACATCCTGATGGTGGGTTTTTTTGTGGAACCATCACCGGGGGCTACCGCATGGCCTGCATCATTTCAGTGAGGCCCTAAACCTGTTGCATCAGTAGGTTAAATTGCTCTAGATCTACCATGGTCATCGATGGAGGACGAGGTTGAAGCATCGGCAATGGAGTAGGAACGGATGGATCTGGCTCTGATCTGACGATAGAAGTAGTAGATCTATGGGCAATCACCTTTTTTGGAGGCATTTCTTTCGAAAAAAACTCTAGAGAGGAAGAAGAGAGATCGCTGCTCGGCACTCCTTTAACAATAAGAAAACCTCAGGAACAGAAGGCTCCTCCTTCTAGCATCAATCCTATTGGTGTAGAATCTGGTTGATGTCAGATCGAGCTGGAGTTGAGTAAGAAGAGGTCACCTTTGGTGACTTACAAAACAAAGCCCTGTCCGAAGTTGGTGGTAGTGGCTCCGGCAGGATCCTCCGACGATCAAGTCAGCTCTTCTAGCCAACAAAAATGGAGTGCTTAGGCAAGAATTCAGCAAAGTTTTGGAAAGAAGAAGAGAGCTTAGAAAAAATATATCTAGAGAGTCTTTTTTTATAGACATTGCCTATCGTAACCGTCCAGTAGTGGGTCGCTCAAGGTCACATGAAATTTATTATAGAGAGAGGTGTCACTCATAATAGACTGATAATGACAGTCATAATCGTCCGATAGTGGGATCGCCTATAGTAAACTGATAAATGATAGTCATAATCATCCAGTAGTGGGGTCGCCTGTTCGTTGAGATTTAATAGTCAAAGTCCGATGGAAGTAGGCATTGGTTGGTGAAGAACTTTGACATATATCAATTCCAGAGGAGTTCGGACTTCTAAAAGAAATATGGCTTGACGGGATCATCCAGAAGGAATACTACTTAAAATCTGAAAGTAATCGACTGAAGGAATCTAGATGAAGTTCAACTAAAGAAAAGATCCGAAAGAAGTTTGGCTCCTGAAGGAATCCGACTGAAAGAGAGGTCTGAAAGAAGTTCGACTCCTGGAGGTATTCGATTGAAAGAGAGATCCGAAAGGAGTTTGGCTCCTGAAAGAATCTGACTGAAGGAGAGGTCTGAAAGGAGTTCAGCTCCTATGGAAATCTAACTGAAGAAGAGGTCCGGAAGGAGTTCAGCTCCTAGACAAATTCGACTGAAGGAGAAGTCCGAAAGGAGTTTGACCGTTGGAGGAGTCTGAGAGGGGTTCGACCATTGGAGAAGTTCGACTGCTATAGGAGTTCGTCGAGGGTTCATCCGTTGGAGGAGTTCGACCGTCGAAGGAGTTCGGCTAGGGTTTGATCGCTGAAGGATGAATTTTGGATCGAAGCTCTTTCGTGATTACCAGTTGTCGCTAGAGGGAGAATTCTTGATCGAAGCTCTTCCATAATGACCAGTTGCATTAGGCTAAGCATCAGACTGAACTTCGACGGGAGCAAAATTTATCCCCAACAATAGTTCTTCCACTCCCGAGTTCAAAATTTGAAGGAATAGAGTATAAAAAAGATGACTGTTGAAGTCCTTTTCTGGGCTCTACATCCATTGAGGTTGAAGCTCGGGAGAGATCTTATCTCTTGCCGAGGTTGAAGTAGATCCTATCTTCTGTTGAAATTGAAGCTCAGGAGAGATCTAATCTCCAGCCGAGACTGAAGTTGGAGCTCGAGGGAGATCTTATCTCCAACCGAGGTTGAAGGAGATCTAATCTCCAGTTGAAGTTGAAGAAGATCTTGTCGGGGCCTCTCTTCTCACCTCGTCTAAAATGAACGAGGCCTTCGACTTTGTTCACGTTAGGATGAGGTTCTCCTCCTATTCCTAACGGACTATAGGGGCATATAAGGACTGTTGTTAGAGCCTCTCCACTCATCTCCTCTAAAATGAATGAGGCCTTCGATTTTGCTTATGTTAGGATGAGGTTCTTCTCCTATTCCTAACGGGCTGTGGGGGCACATAAGGGCTGTTGTCAGTGCCTCTCCCCTTTCTCGTCTAAAATGATTGAGGCCTTCAATTTTGCTCACGTTAGGACGAGGTTCTCCTCCTATTCCTAACAGACTGTAGGAGCACATGAGGGCCATTATTAGGGCCTCTCCCCTCCTCTCATCTAAAATGAAGGAGGCCTTTGATTTTGCTCATGTTAGGACTAGATTCTCCTCCTGTTCCTAATGGGCTGTAAGGGAACATAAGGGCCATTATCAGGATGTCTCCCCTCATCTCATCTAAAATAAACAAGGCCTTCGATTTTGCTCATGTTAGGATGAGGTTCTCCTTCTATTCATAATGGGCTATAGGGATACATAAGGGCCGTTGTTAGGGCCTCTCCCCTCATCTCATCTAAAATGAATGAGGCCTTTGACTTGCCAAGGTTAACATGGCCATTTTTTATTGCTTCTTTCATTCTCAGATTTTCTGAATTCCAAGATTGTGGGAGCATCGTTTCTCTGAGCTCCTTCAGACAATAAGCTCTAGGCCTGAGACAACCTTCTCTATTTCATACAGGCCTTCCCAATTCAGGCCCTTCCCAATTTGGGGCGAGCTTCTTCTGACTCTGAGGCTGAGAGATAGTGGCTCGCCGAAGCACTAAGTTTCTTAGATATAGTATTGATGATGCCGAGAGGCAGCCGATCTTTTGTTGTTCCTCCCTTATTGGTGATTCTGACTGCGATAGTGCCCTTGGCCAATCCTCTCTTACTTTAGGCCAGCATCTGAGAAATCGATCCAACCGAACTCTCCTATTGAGCTCCTTGATCTCGTCTTAGAGTACAATGAGAGTGCATCCTTTTAGGCCTCGGCAGTTGCTCCTTGATCTTCATCAATACTTACATTTTTGGAGCATCGAGGGGGGCGTAGTTGTGGAACCTTCTGAGAGGAGAACTTCTTCGCACCCTTCTATCGGAGCTTCTTTGATGACGAGCTCGAGGAGGAGTTCAAACTCGCTTGCACTCAGAGGGAGTTCGTGAGCGCGGCCAAACTTCATTCGGCCCTCCATTAGCTGCGGGTTTATTAGACTCGCTCGCTTGCCACTCTCCTATGGCCTCCTCGTCCTTCAACTTGAAGGCCTCTTCCACTCGGGCATATCCTTCAGCCCGAGCTAATAGATCAACAAAGTCTTTGGGGTACTTCTTCTCCAGGGAGAATAATAAATTATTCTTCTAAAGGCCATCCTTGAGTGCGGCCATTACAACAAACTGATCCAGGTTTCAAACCTCCAATGTAGCCGTGTTAAACTGGGTGACATAAGCTCAGACAGATTCTCCCTCCTTCTGCTTGATATTCATTAGGGAATCTGAACCTCAGCGGGAATGTTGGCTGCTGACGAAGTGAGCCACAAACTGATGGCTCATCTGGTCAAAGAAGAAGATCATACCCGACTTCAACATCGAGTATCAGTTTCTTACTACTCCTTTTAAGGTAGATGGAAAAGCTCGACATAAGATGGTGTCTGGTGCACCATGGAGCAGCATCATAGTCCGAAAGGCCTCCAGGTGATCGATCCGATCAGAGATTCCATCATAGATTTCAAGTTGGGGAAGCTTGAAGTTTGGTAGAATGGGCTCTTACATAATTCAGAAAGAGAAAGGGGGATCGATGCAGATGTCGTCATGGTGAACCGAAGCGATGTGGTGGAGTTTCTCAATCCATCGATCAATCTTTTGTAGTTTCTGATCGAGGACGTCATCTCGATCGCAGATCTTGGAAGGCTTCCGACTGTAGATGGAGAAGATCTCTTTTGGAGAAAAATCATGATCCGAACGAGGATCCTCTGCTCTCTATTTTTCCTTCCCAGGGGCGATGGGTATGCTAGCCTAAGTTTTCTTCCTTGGGATCGATTTTTGACATCCCGATGGTGGATTTTTTGATAGAACCACTACCGAGGGCTACCGCATGGCCTGCACCATTTTGGTGAGGCCCTGAATCTGTTGCATCAATAGATTAAACTGCTCCGAATCTACCATGGTTGCTGGTGGAGGAGAAGATTGAAGCACCGATGATGGAGCAGGAATGGATGGATCTGGCTCAGATCTGGTAGTAGAAGTGGTAGGTCTTTGGGCAGTCGCCTTCCTTGGAGGCATTTCTTTCAGGAAGAACTCTAGAGAGGAAGAAGAGAGATCACTATTGAGCACTCCTTTAAGAATAAGAAAACCTCAGGAATAGAGGGTCCCTCCTTCTAGCACCAATCCTGTTGATGCAGAATCTGATTGATGTCGGATCGAGCTAGAGTTGAGGAAGAAGAGGTTACCACCAGTGACTTACAAAATAAAGTTCCATTTGGAGTTGGTGGTGGTGGCTCTAGTAGGATCCTTCGATGATCAAGTCAGCTCTTCTGGCCAACAGAAATGGAGTGCTCAAGCAAGAATTCAGTAAAATTTTGAGAAGAAGAAGAGAGCTTAGAGAAAACATATCTGGAGGGTCCCTTTTTTATAGACGGAGCCTGTCGTAACGGTCTGGTAGTGGACCGCTTTGGGCCATGTGAAATTTATTACGAAGAGAGGTGTTGCTCGTAACAGACTGGTAATGACAGTCGTAACCGCTCGGTAGTGGGGTCGTCTATAGCATACTGATAAATGATAGTCGTAACCATCCGGTAGCGGGGTCTCCTGTTCGTTGAGATTTAATAGTTAAAGTCCGTAGGAAGTAGGTATTGGTTGGTGAAGAATTTTGACATATATCAATTTCAGAGGAGTTTGGACTCCTAAAGGAAATATGGCTAGAGGGGATCATTCGGAAGGAATACTACTTGAAATCTGAATGTAATCTGCTAGAGGAATCCAAATGAAGTTCGACTGAAGGAGAGATCCGGAAGGAGTTTGGCTCCTGGAGGAATCCGACTGAAGGAGAGGTCTGGAAGGAGTTCGGCTCCTAGAGGAATCCAACTGAAGGAGAAGTCTTGAAGGAGTTTGGCTCCTAGAAGAATTCGACTGAAGGAGAAGTTCGGAAGGAGTTTGGCTCCTATAGAAATCCAATTGAAGGAGAGGTCCAGAAGGAGTTCGGCTCCTGAAGGAATTTGACTGAAGAAGAAGTTCCGAAGGAGTTTGGCCGTTGGAGGAGTCCGAAAAAGGTTCGACCATTGGAGGAGTTTGGCTGGGGTTCGTCCGTTGGAGGAGTTTGATTACCGAAGGAGTTCGGTTGGGGTTCGATCATTGGAGAGAGAATTTTCTTTTAAAGCTTTTTCATGACTATGAATTGCCGCTGGAGGAAGAATTTTTGATTGAAACTCTTCCATGATTATCAATTGCATTAAGCTAAGTATCAGACTGAACTTTAGTGGAAACAAAATTTATCCCTAATAAATATCTATTGCTTGCCTCTTTCACATTGATTCTCTGCATCATGCAATGCCCACAACTAGCATCCCATTCCATGCGTAACACATCCTCCTCATCCTTCCTTATCAAATGCTTAAAACCATCGCGGGCCCCCTTATTTAATTCTATTTCCACCCAGCTTCAAGCCAACACCCACGTGAAGAAAGCTGAACTAGAGCACTGGTTCTTGTCAAATGGTCCACCATGGACCATACTTTATTTTGGTTCACCTTGAACCAAGTGGGAAGGGAATCCTGTGAGCAGACTAACCTTTTTATGTGTCCTTTTCTACTTACACCCAGCACCCAGTATGTCTCAAGCCATTTATTTTTTCTTATTTTTTATTTTATTTATTGGATCTCTTCTTTGCATTCATGTATCTTTGTGTGTCGTCCATAGAACAAGTTTGAATTTGAACTCAAGCTTCATCTGCAAGTATTGGAGGATCGTTTCTAATTGATTTGCAACTAAAGCTTCATAATTAATTATTTCTAAAAAAATTTAAAAATTATCAAATACTAAATAAAAATTAAAATAGCATGGATTTTAATACCTTTTTATATTATAATTAATATATTCATCATACCTCCCAACTTGAATTTTACTCGTCCTCGAGTAAAAAAAATATTGATATATAATACCGACTTTTTTCGACATAAGTATTTATTTAATAATTTTAGAAGTAAATGATATCCACCTAGAAAATGATCAAAGCATGTCATTGGGATATTAAGGCTATTTGATGGAATAATTGAGTAAAGAACATAAAATTTTTTAAAACTTTTTTTTGACCTACTTCTATCTTTATTCTTAAATTATCTAACTCTAAGATGAGCTAGTTGTTTTGTATTCACACATTCATTTCTTTATTATTTTTGATAAAATATAGTCCATGCAATGTCTTAAACACTTAAGCTTTTTATTTAATCCTTGTAGCGAGTGTTAGGCCAATGACTCCCAAACTAATTGGCTTTAGGGCATTAGGTGTAAAACACCCATCAGGCTTACTGATTCGAGTCAAACAGACTACGGATTGAGACTTGACTATATAAATTTTTTTTAAAAAAAATAATTTTTTTTTAACATTACCCATTTTTTTATGCGAATATCATTACTTACTTAGGCAACGAGATCTAGTTACTTGGTAGAAAACTAAAATTTTTTTTCCTTTCTTTCATTTTTTTTTGAAGGAACTATATGTATCAACATATACCACTTATATCCATAAAAAGTTGACTCTCTTCAGATATTAATAGGGAAGGCAAAAAATGCTCAAAATTAATTTTTATTCTAGACTCAATCTTTTATTAAATTTTATTAATATACAATCCCTCGATACTCCATAACTTATCTAAAGTGTGCATCAAATACTACTAAAATATCTAATGTTACTCAAGTTTGAAGCATAGTCAGTTATATGAATATCAATAAATTTGTAAGTGCAAAGGTTCAAAGTAAAGTTCAAAGTTTATCCCTCATCCCCCAACTTATTCTACTTTATCCTCAATGGGGTAAGAAAAATAAAAAATGCAATAGATAAAAAAAAAAAATACACATGATTTGATGTATCCTTGGTTCAGCAGGTGTCTTCAGATGTTCTTTTTGACTCTTTCCTCCAACTTATTCGACATTAACTTTATTGAAGTAAAACCTAAATAAACTGAAAAAAAATTAAAATGTAAGGATCTGGTTTGCCTCCTAGGAGTGCTAAGTTTAAAATTTTCAGCCAGACTAGATGATCAACCGAGATATGTTGGTTCATAGAGAACCATGGCTTCCTCAATAACTTCAGTGGGTAATTCCAAGAATGGTTTTAATCGTGGTCCCTTTACTTTAAACACAGCACCATTGCTTGAATTTTTAATTTCTGCTGTCCCATGCGGAAAGACTTTTTTAACTAAGAAAGGTCCTGTCCATCTAGATCTCAGCTTTTCAGGAAATAGATGTAATCTCGAATTGTACAAGAGAACTTTCTGTCCAAGAGTAAAAGATTTTCTAAGAATTTCTTAATCATGAAATACTTTTGTTCGCTCTTTGTACACCCTGGCATTTTCATAAGCTTCATTTCTAAGTTCTTCTAATTTATTAATTTGAAGTTTTCTATGATTCTTGGCTACGTTCAAGTCCATACTTAATTTTTTAATGGCCCACATGGCTTTATGTTTTAGTTTAACAGGCAAGTGACAAGGTTTTCCAAACACAATCCTATAAGAAAACATTCCTAGGTTGGTCTTAAAGGCAATGCGATATGTCTAGAGTGCATCTACAAGTTTCAAGGACTAATCCTTTCTATTGGCATTAATAGTTTTCTCTAGGATCTATTTGATTTGTCTATTGGATACTTCTACTTGCCCACTAGTTTGAGGATGATATGGTGTGGCCAACTTGTGGGTGATATTATATTTTTCATTAATGCAGCAAAGGGTCGGTTGCAAAAGTGTGTCCCCCGATCGCTAATATTTGCTCTAGGAGTAACAAAATAGGGGAGAATATTTTCTTTGAAAAATTTAATGACCACTTTACTATCAGTAGATCTATAAGGAATGGCTTTTATCCACTTAGAGACATAATCGACAACCACTAAGATATATTCATTTCCAAAGAAGTTTGAAAATGGTCCCATAAAATCAATCCCCCATACATCAAAAATTTCGACCACCAAAATTGGATTAAGTGGCATCATGTTTCTCTTAGTGATTCAATCCATTTGTTGGCATCGAGCACAACTTCTACAGTACTTGTGGGCATCTCTAAATAAATTAGGCCAATAAAATCCACATTAGAGGACTTTTGTAGCTATCTTTTCGGATGCGAAGTGACCACCACATGCTTGGTCATGATAAAAAAATAAAATACTTCTAACCTCATTATCCGAGACACACCTCCTAATGATCTGATCAAGACATTGTTTGGATAGGTATGGGTCATCCTAAATGAAATACTTTACTTAGGCAAAGAATTTATGCTTGTCCTGAGTGGTCCAATGGGAAGAAACTTTACCAATGGCTAGATAGTTGATAATATCAGCATACCAAGGTTCAGTAAACATGGACATAAGTTGTTCATTAGAAAAAAATTCATTAACAGGTGGTTCACTAGATGGTGCAACTATGATTCGAAATAAGTGATCAGCTACTGCATTCTCTGTTCATTTCTTGTCCTTGATTTCTAGACCAAATTCTTGAAAAAGCAAGATCCATCGAATTAAGCGCGCCTTGGCATCTTTCTTTGCTAGAAGATGTCTAATGGTTGAGTGATCAGTATACACAATGGTGTGGAATCCAACCAAATAGGATCTAAATTTTTCAAGAACAAAGACAACGGCTAGAAACTTCTTTTCTATAGTAGTGTAATTAAATTATGCATCATTTAAGATTTTACTAGTATAGTAAATAACTCTAGGCGGCTTATCAATTCTTTGACCTAAAACTGTGCCTACAGCATGATCAGACGCATCACATATGAGTTCAAAGGATATAGTCCAAACAGGTGGATGAATAATAGGAGCTGAAATAAATGCCTTTTTAGAAAACTCAAAAGATTCTAGGAACTCAAAAGTGAACTCGAATTTTATTTCTTTTGCTAACTAATTGGTCAATGGATGAGTCACTTTACTAAAATTGGCTATGAACCTTCTATAGAATCCAGCATATCCTAAGAATAAACAGATTTTCTTAATAGATTTGGATGGTGGAAAACTCGCAATCAGGTCTACCTTGGCCTTGTCTACTTCAATTTCTTTTTTTGAAACTACATGGTCAAGAACTATACCCTCTCTAACTATGAATTGACATTTCTCCCAATTGAGAACTAAGTGCTTCTTCTTGCATCTCTCTAGGATAAATTTCAGATACTCTAAACACTCTAAGAAGGTGGGGCCAAAGATAGAAAAGTCATCCATAAAAATTTTTAGAAATCGTTCAACCATATCAGAAAAAATGCTGATCATACATCTTTGGAAGGTTGCTGGTGCATTGCATAACCCAAAGAGCATGCGCCTATAGGCAAAGGTTCCGAATGGATAGGTGAATGTAGTCTTTTCTTGATCTTTAGGAGCTCTGAGGATCTGGTTATAGGCGGAGTATCCATCAAGAAAATAGTAGAACTCCTGTCCGACTAATTTTTTCAATATTTGGTCGATGAATGGTAAAGAAAAATGATCCTTCCTTGTTGCTGCATTCAATTTTCTATAATCTATGTAGACCCTCCATCCTCTATGGGTCCTAGTCAGGATAAGTTCATTTTTCTCATTTTGGACCACTGTTATCCTGAACTTTTTGGGTACCACTTGCACAGGACTTATCCAAGAACTATCTAAGATGGGGCAAATTATTTCATTATCAAGTAATTTTAAAATCTCTTTCTTGACTATATCTTTCATAGCTGGATTGAGTCTTCTCTGAGCATCTCTAACTTGTTTAGCCCCTTCTTCTAGGTGTATCCTATGTTGAACTATGGAAGGGCTTATTCCTTTAATATCTGTCATGATAAGTTCCTATAATCTATATAGACCCTCCATCCTCTTTGGGTCCTAGTTAGGATAAGTTCATTTTTCTCATTTTGGACCACTGTTACCCTGAACTTTTTGGGTACCACTTGCATAGGACTTGTTGGTGCAGAAATCCGTCGCCGCCGGAGGTCGCCGCAATCGAGGCCGCTGGGCGCCGTCGGGGACTTGCAAAATGAAGTCCCGTCCGGAACCGATGGGGTGGTGGCTCCGGCAGGACCCTCCGACGGTCAAGTTAGTTTCCGACCAACAGTAATGGAGTGCTCGGAATGAGTTCCGGAGCTTAGAGATGCGGAGGAGAGCTTAGAGAGTCGAGAGTTCAGAGAACTTAGCCTTAGTATGTCGGGAGGGGTCCTTTTATAGCGGAGCTTAGTTGATGGTGACGGCTGTGCCGTCTGGCAGAGAGTCGTCGAGCAGCATGAAGTTTGGTACGGAGAGGAAGGCGTCGTCTGGTAGATCGTGGGAGCCATACCGGCGAGTCGTGGGCCGCACGGAGTCCGGTACGGAGAGGAAGGCGTCGTCCGGTAGATCGTGGGAGCCATACCGACGAGTCATCGTGGGAGCCATACCGGCGAGTCGTGGGCCGCATGGAGTCCGGTACGGGGAGGAAGGCATCGTCCGGTAGATCGTGGGAGCCATACCGGCGAGCCGTGGGCCGCATGGAGTCCGGTACGGAGAGGAAGGCGCCGTCCGGTCTTGCTGCAGGCGACAGTTCGTCCAATGGAGTTCGGACTTGTAACAGAGTTCGACCGAGGGGGAAGCTGGGGGAGTTCGTCTGGCTGAAGGGTCGGCCATCTGTAGAGTTCGACCGCGGGACGGTTGCCGAGGAGTTCGACCGCTGAGAGGCCCGAAGAAGCTCGGCTGGCCAGTTGAAGGACTTCGGTTGCTAGTTGGTTCGGCCAGGGCTCGCTGAGGAGTTCGGTCGCCTAGGGTCGGTCCGAAGGGGTTCGGCCACTTGGGCTCGCCTGAAGTCGGTCCGAAGGAGTTCGGCTGCATGGGCTCGCCTGGGGTCGGTCCGAAGGAGTTCGGCCGTGGGAAGTCCGAAGGAGTTCGGCTGCATGGGCTCGCCTGGGGTCGGTCCGAAGGAGTTCGGCCGTGGGAAGTCCGAAGGAGTTCGGCTGCATGGGCTCGCCTGGGGTCGGTCCGAAGGAGTTCGGCCGTGGGAAGTCCGAAGGAGTTCGGCTGCATGGGCTCGCCTGGGGTCGGTCCGAAGGAGTTCGGCCGTGGGAAGTTCGGCTGGCGCAGGGGAGTTCGGCCTCTAGGCAGTTCGGCCGTGGTAGGGGCTCGGCCTGGCGCCTGGCGCTAAAGCTCTTCAGCGGCTACTGGTTACATTGGGCTGAGCGTCGAGCCGGGCTTCGGCAGGAGCGGGATTTATCCCCAACAGGACTTATCCAAGAACTATCTAAGATGGGGCAAATTATTTCATTATCAAGTAATTTTAAAATCTCTTTCTTGACTATATCTTTCATAGCTGGATTGAGTCTTCTCTGAGCATCTCTAACTTGTTTAGCCTTCTTCTAGGTGTATCCTGTGTTGAACTATGGAAGGGCTTATTCCTTTAATATCTGTCATGGTCTAGCCTATTGCTTTTTAATTTTCTTTCAGGACTTCTAACAATTCCTTCTCTTATTTAAGATTTAGGTCTAATGCAATAATTATGGGCAAAGTTTTCATTGGACGTAAATAGGCATATTTGAGATGCTTGGGAAGGGGTTTCAATTCTAATTTGGATGCCTCCTTTATTAATGGCTTGGGTGATAGTTTAACCATTTTCATGAGAGGTTCAATAGGAGATTCCCATTTCTGGCTAGTCCTATGGTCAATAGGTGCTTCATCAATATCTTCAGATTTATGATTTAGCCAAATACTTGACTCGAGATTGATTTCTTCATCACTAATGTCAATGGATTCGTAAATTTTATCTTGGATTATATTTATATTATCATGTTGAGTGGATTCTTATTCTAGATTCAATATATTTAACTCAATGATCATTCTCAAAATGTTAACTTTATATGTCCATTCTGATAGTTGATTTTAGTGTTAGCAGTAGCTAGGAAAGGTCTTCCTAAAATAACTAGGATATGACCCTTGAGATTTAAAACTGGTTCGATCTCTAAAATGATGAACTCTACAGGAAAGATAAAATTGTCAACCTTGATTAAAACATCTTTCTACCATTTCCTTAGGGATCCTAAAAGATTGGTCTGCTAATTGCAACGTGATCCCTATTGGCTGATGTTTTTCCAATCCTAATTGCTCGTAAAATGAATAGGGCAAAATATTTACACTAGCCCCTAAGTCTAGCAAGGCCTTCTCAATTTAGGTTTCTCCGATAACATATGAAATTGTCGAAGATCCTAGGTCCTTATATTTTATTGTCATGTGACTTGACAAGTATGAGCTCACACTTGCAGTCAAGAACACTCTCTTGGGTACATTAGTGGTCCTCTTCTTGGTGCAAACATCTTTTAAGAATTTAGCATAAGTCGGTACTTATTGGATCATGTCTAGTAGAGGGATATTCATCTAGACTTGTTTAAATACCTCTAACATTTTATCCAAATATTCTAATTTTTTATTAGACCATAATCGATTTGGAAAAGGAGCTCTAGGAGTTATGGGTACTGGGCTAGGTGTACTATCAATTTCAAGAGCTTGAGTTTGTAAGGTAGGTTGTTCATAAAGTTGCTCGGCATATGAATCCTCTCTATTGTTAGATGTAACTATCTTGTTATCCACTTATTTTCTCATTCTTAATGAGTGAAAAGCGTTCACTTGGTTGACTTGATTTTTCTATTGGGATCGTGGACTATTTTGGTTTCTTAGGTTGGGCTCGGGTTGGCTAGATAGCCTACCTCGTTCTTGCTCATTCATAATAGAGGCTAGTTGACCTACCTATATTTCTAAATGAGTGATGGCCTGAGTGTTAGCATTTAGGAGCTAGCCCATGGTTTACATAAAATTACTCAATGTAGCATTGGTGTCAGTATTGAATTTGGTTAGGACTTTCAAGCTTTTCTCTAAAGACCTAAGTTTCTTTTCATGATTATTAAAGCATGGTGGGTTGTTTAATACAGGGTTGGGCCTTGGGTTTTGCTGGTTGAAACTAGGACCGCCTATATTTGGGTTCTACAATCATGAGAAGTTTGGATGATTCTTCCATCCTAGGTTATATGTGGGCGCATAAGAATTGTTTATTGATTTCTAGTATGCAACATTCACTTGTGCACATGTGGTTCCAATTGGTTACAAGAGGACATTCTTCAAGGACATGATTTGATGCACTACACCCATTGCACATGGGTGCAGACATATGGTTTATACTGACTAGTCTTTGCAGTTCTGAGGCCTCTAACCTACATATTAGGGTTGCAATTTTAGCCTCCGTAGCTAGGGATGTTGGCATTTGATGCATTCCATCTCCTGAAGGTGTTGGTCTTTCTGGTTTTCTAGTTATTTTTCATTATAGACTTTTTTCAGCTAGGTCTTCTAGAAATTCCCAAGCCTCATTAGGTTTTTTATACATAAATTGACCTTGGCATATGAATTCTAGCATGGTTCTGGAATTTGAGTCTAGCTCCTCATAAACTATTTGGCATAGCCTCTAGGTCTTTATTCCATGGTATGAGCATTGAGTCAAGAGATTCTTAAAATGATCATAATACTTTCAGAATGATTCACCAGCTAATTGGTAAAATTGGTTAATCTCATTTCTAATTCTAGCTATCTTATGATGGGGGAAGAATTTTTTTAAGAACACTCGTACAAAACCTTTCCAAGTTGTGATAGACTAGTTTGGAAGGTTGTACAACCACTTTTTAGCATTATCTTTAAGGGCAAAATTGATTAATCTCAATTTGATCTCATCCTCAGAAAGTTGTTGCAATTTCATGATTGCGCAAACCTCTTCAAATTTCCTAATGAATATATATGCATCCTCTATTCCAGTGAATTTTGGAAGCATATTAATCATTTGAGGTTTAATTTCAAAGTTATTTGTAGTAGGTTGGGGCAACCTGATGCAAGAAGGCTGGACAAACCCAACTGAGTAATATAAATCCTTAAGGATTTGGAGCTGATTGATTTCTTTCATTTTAGGAACTTTTAAGCTTGAAACAGGAATTGAATTAATTCTAACTAGTCGACCCGATATCCTTCTCCATGAGGAAAGTGGAAAATTTACTTTATTTTTTATTTTTGATTTTTTTTAAAATTTATTTAAAGAAGAGAGAAGAGGAAGAAGAATTAGTTAAGATTTTATTTTTTTTAATTTTTCAAACACTTATCAAGCAAATATCTATCTTAGGTTATCTTAATTCTAGACAACTCCTAACTGCCAAGGCCGTCTTAGAGCCCTCCAAGTCAGAAACCAACTAGCCAACTAGTCAGATAAGGGTAAGATTGGTGGGAGTCCTTCCGTTGCTTTTCTTAGACACCAACTAGATTGGTCAGGTAAGCGAATGAAACTAATTAAAGAACCATCTTTCTTCGGACTCTTGTCCCTGAACCCATTTCCTAGATACCAGTCAACTAACCAATCCTGATGTAGTCCAACTCTTTCGAATGCCTTATCCTAATGAGCTCAGATGTCCTTAGGGTTGATGTCTAATTGATTTTATTTAAGGATTAGGATGAATGCAAATAAGGAAACTTGTTTGTGGGTTAAGGAAGGATGATGAAATCTCTACCTTATCTTATTTAGGTTTGTGCCCTTAAAATATTTTAGATATGCTTATGCACAACCAATAAGAACAAACCAGTTTTAAAAAAAAAACTAATAATGAACTAAGACTAAATTAGACTGCTAAAGGAAAAGAAAAAGGTTAGATTACGTACCTGATTTTCAGCACTCACTAATTTTCTGCAAGGCAAGATGTGGAGGTTAGAAAGGTCAGACTAAAACTAAGCTAAAAGCATGAAGAATAAAAATTTAAAATATAATTTAAAATATGTTAATTTTCTAACAATGATGCCAAAAACTTAATGTATCTTAAATTAAAATCGTAAGCGTACGATGTACAGGATAGCACGTCCAGCGAGTATGGGTCGATTCCATACGAAATTGTGTTTAAATTGCATTCAAAATCTTTGCTCAGCTGAGCTTTAACAAAGGGTTTGGAAGATTGTTTGTTACTAACTACTAAATAGTAAATTAATTTTAGAAAATAACAATCTAAATATCTAGGGCTTTTGAATCTACTAGATCAATAACTTAGAAAGTCTTTCTATGATTTCTTTTATAATATCCCTTGATTAAAATATAATGTATGGACAAGCTGAAGGGAAATCCTGATTTCCCGGTCCAGGTTCGTCCAGATCTGATCAGATCAAGAGATATATTTCAAAAATTTTTCTCTTGATCCCAATCAGATCTTGATATATTTCAGATCTGATTCTTATTATTTTAATAAATAAAATAAAATAAGATAAATTAAATCAAATTTAATTTACCTGATTTGGGTAATCCTATTACCCTGTAGATGATCCTGATTGCAGCGGAAGTTTCTGGATCTTAGCCACGCAAGCGCCTGGCCTCTACCGGTATCCACTCGGGTTGGATCTGGAGATCCTCTTCTTCTCTATCATGCCTCCAAAAATCAGATCTAAATCTGATCTGGAGGATCTTCAAAACTCTTTTGAAGATGAGCAGTCGTCCTTTGCAGCAGCGCAGCCTTCTTATTTTTGATCGCCTTTCTTTGATCTGAATCGCACCAACCAAGGTCCAAAACTCCTTTTGGACATGGAGAGCAAGGGGAGAAGAGACTATGGCATGGAGAAGGAGGGGAGAGGCAGCCTTGGGGTGTGGAGAAACTATGATCTCATCATATCTCTATATCTCATGCAATCTGAGTTGGATACAGGGTCTTATTTATAGACTAGCTGTGATCCAACTCCTCTTCTTCCCAACCAATCACAACCCTTTGTGAAATCAGATCTAAATCTGATTGATGGGAATAGAGTCCCCTGGATTCCTCCTTAGAGGGCGCCTAAGACCAGTCAAAGTTGGTTCTTAGAAGAACTCTAATTGGAATCCAAAAAGGAGATGGAGTCCTTGTCCAACAAGGACTCCTAGGCGCCTCCAACTTGGGCACACGCCTAGGGTGGCGTGCGCCCTTCTCCTTGCCAGGTTCTGGCAGGGGGACAGGCCCCCACCAGCTCTCCAATAGGTGCATGACATGTGGTCAAAAGTCAAAGTGTCAATGGTCAACGTTTGACCAGTCAAAGGTAGACTTTTGACCAAAGTCAAAGAACAAGAAATGGCAGGTGACCAAAAATGGTAGGTAATGTCTTACAAAATAAGACAACCTTTCTAACTTGGACAACCTCCAGTCAGACCATATGAAGGCCTCTGATTGAGCACAAACTCCTTTGGCTCAGACAGGACAACTTATTTATGATAGTAAAAGAAGAACGTTAGGTTCAATCGAGTGCTAGCACGATTTCCTTGAACCTAATTGAATCTCATTCAGATCAATTGAACTAGATCAGTTCAATTGATGATCACCAGATTCAAACCCTTGTTTGTGTGACCCAGTTAGGTTCAGTTCTGTATGGTAATGGGATATGTCATGATCTCTATCATCGACATCATCGAAACTCCTTTCGATGGATCAGAACTCTTCTGATTCGAACAGCTAGAATGATCGATCATCTAAATCATTCTAATTGCTCCCAAAATCCACCAGTGACACCTAGCAGTATATGGTGGCAACCCATCAGAGCTGAATGCGAACCTCTTGGTGCAGCTACCTGTGTGATTAAGTTCTTCTATCTTGAGCCCCGATCAGATTAGGGTTAAGGTAAACTCGTCAAACCCTAGTCTCTGTCATATGATGTAATCATTCGATTCGAGTCCAATGTGAAAATCTAAATAGAAACTCTTTCTATTATTTCACTCTGCCATGGCCATGGGCTTCTGGACTTGATTCTCATGATTATCATAGGGCTGCTCCTCTACCACCGAGGTAGATAGATTCCATCTTGATGCAATCCAGTTCCTACAATGAACATGCTATAGCCAACATACACCTCAGGGTTCCATATGGCTAGGAGACCGAGTAATGGTGTAGTCAAACTATAACACCCTCAAGGTGAACTGCCGATGCATCCTCAGGTCAAAGAACCAGACACACTACTGCAGCATCGAGTCAGTCATTGACGAGAAGGTAGACTCCCTAATGACTACTCGAGGTGGTCACGCTCAGTGCCCTCGTTCTCTAACGAGTACCTGTACTCTCGCTCCGGTGTCTCCACACCGTAGACTCAAGACTCATCTACTAAAGAGAAGCGATTGTACACCAACCTTCTGGATCAATCACCATCCTCGTGATGATCCTATGGTCGGGAGCATGTTTATGAGTTAATAATGATTATTCATGTCTTAAATTTTCAACTCTTGAAAATATGAATTATCATTACCATTAACTCAAAGGATGTATCACAGACACTAAATACACATGTGTGATAGAAAATAACCCATTTTATTAATTATAGTCAAAATTATAATTTTGCCCCTAGAAGTGTATTACAAGTGTCAGCCAATTCTGGCTTCTAGGGCACATATATCTAACAATCTCCCACTTGTCCTAAAGCCAATTGGCTACAAGTCTAAGTCCCATCTTCTCAAGGTGGGCTTCGATCTTCTGCTGGCCCAACGGCTTTGTAAGTGGGTCTGCCACATTATCTGCGGAGTTGACTCTCTTGACCTCAACGTAACCTTTCTCAAGGTAATCATGGATGAGATGATATCGCTGTTTGCTAGGAACTCTTCCAGCACAAACAGTCTGCCAGATGTCGACTTTCGATCATCTATATCGGACATGAAGTCCGAGTCTGTGTATCCCTGAACTTGGAGTTCTCCATTACCAAAGACCAACATCATATCCTTAGTTCTTCTCAAGTACTTAAGGATACATTTCACAGAAGTCCAGTGTTCTTCACCTGGATTTGACTGATATCTGCTTGTGACACTCACAGCATGGGCTATATCAGGTCGTGTACATAGCATGGCATACATGAGGCTCCCTATTGCAGAAGCATAAGGGATCTTGCTCATGCGTTCTATTTCCTCAGGTGTGCTGGGGCACATCTTCTTGGAAAGATGAATACCATGTCTGAAGGGTATTAATCCCCTCTTAGAGTTTTCCATACTAAACCTCTTTAGTACTTCCTCTATGTACATCTTCTGTGAAAGTCCTAGCATCCTATTCGGTCTATCCCTATAGACCTTAATTCCTAGAATAAAGGATGCTTCACCTAGGTCTTTCATGGAGAATTCCTTGGACAACCACATCTTGACTGATGTCAACATGGGAATATCATTCCCAATAAGGAGGATGTCATCCACGTACAATACGAGGAAGACAACAGCGCTCCCACTGACCCTTTTGAAAACACATGGTTCCTCTTCATTTTTGATGAAACCAAACTTTTTGATCACATCATTGAAACGAGTGTTCCAGCTCCGAGATGCTTGCTTAAGTCCATATATGGACCTTTGCAGCTTGCAAACCTTGTGATCAGTATCACTGGATGTGAAACCTAGCGGCTGTTCCATATAGATATCTTCCTCAAGATATCCATTTAGGAATGCCGTTTTCACGTCCATTTGCCATATTTCATAATCGAAATAGGCTGCAACGGCAAGCAATGTGCGGATGGATTTTAGCATAGCTACTGGGAAAAAGGTATCCTGATAGTCAATGCCTTCACGTTGACTATAACCTTTTGCCACTAGTCTAGCCTTGAATGTCTCCACATTCCCATCTGCACCAATCTTTCTCTTGAAGATCCATTTACACCCAATAGGTACTATACCTTCTGGTGGATCTACCAAGGTCCAGACTTGGTTTGAGTGCATCGAGTCAATTTCTGACTTCATTGCCTCAAGCCATTTCTCGGAGTCGATATCTGATATCGCCTCGTCATTGTAGGTTTTGGGATCATCACCATGAGCACCATTACCTATGAGGAACATTTTCTCTACGTCCTCTGAAATAATACCTAAGTATCTTTCAGGGGGACGGGAAAACTCTTTCCGATCTACGAGGTGGAGGAGGTAGTGTTCTTATTGGCTCAACCTGATTTGGTTCCACTTGGTCCTTAGCTCGTTTCTGCTTGTGAGACTTTCTCATCAAGCTTAATCTGCTTTCCAATGCCGCTATCTTGAATAAACTATTTTTCAAGAAATATGGCATGTCGACTCACAATCACATTGTGGTCTTCTGGAATGTAGAAATAGTATCCTAATGACTCTTTAGGATATCCTATGAATCGAGCTCTGAAAGGACCTAAACTCTAACTTGTCCGCTTGTTGTCTTTTGACATAAGCCGGACAACCCCAAATTCTGAGATGACTCAGACTTGGTTTCTTACCGTGCCATATCTCATACGGTGTGGTAGGAACGGTTTTAGAGGGAACCCTATTCAGTAAATAGATTGAAGTTAATAATGAATGTCCCCAAAGAAAATCAGGGAGGTCTGTGAAGCTCATCATGGATCGAACCATATCCAATAGAGTCCGATTTCTCCGTTCTGAAACCCCGTTGAGTTGAGGTGTTCCTGGTGGAGTCCATTGAGAGACTATGCCATTTTCCTTAAGATAGTCTAGGAATTCCCGGCTAAGGTATTCACCTCCTCGATCTGATCGAAGAACCTTAATGGGTTTTCCAGTTTGTTTTTCTACTTCATGTCTGAATTCTTTGAACTTTTCAAAAGCTTCAGACTTGTGTCTCATAAGATACACATACCCATACCTAGACAGATCATCGGTAAAGGTAATGAAGTAGACAAAATTGCCTCTAGCCGGCACATCAAATGGGCCGCACACATCAGTATGTACTAGGGCAAGGAGATCTGTGGCCCTCTCCCCATGTCCAACAAAAGGGAGTTTAGTCATTTTGCCTTGAAGACAAGATTCACAAGTTGGATATGACTCAAAAGTCAATGGACTCAATAGCCCATTTTTCTCCAATTTGTTGATCCTATCTTCTGCTATATGACCTAATCTCAGGTGCCATAGATATCTGTCGTTTGGACTATCCCTAGGTCGTTTGGCATTCACGTTTTGCTCGATAGTTAGAAATAGGTACATCAATATGTAGCTGATAAAGACCATTAATAAGGAAACCATTTGCAATTTTATTTCTTTCATAAAGAATGTTACAATGGTCCTTAAAGAAGGTGAATCACATAACCTTCTTGTGCTAAGCATGAAACAGAAATCAAATTCCTGCTAGCTGCAGGCACATAATAACAGTCTTTTAAAACTAAGTCTAAACCAGATGGTAATCGAAGAGGGTATGTTCCCACGGCTACTGCAGCAACTCTTGCTCCATTACCGATGCGTAGGATCATGTCTCCATCCCTCAGCCTCCTGCTATCCTCAAGACCCTGCATAGAAGTGCACAGATGAGCACTAGAACCAGAGTCAAGCACCCAACTGGATGCAGAAGAAACCGTAAGGTTAGACTCAATAACGAGCATACCTCCAGAAGGACCTTCCTTCTTGTTCTTCAGGGTGGCCAGGTAAGTAGGGCAGTTCCGCTTCCAATGGCCGTCGCTGTTGCAATGGAAACACTTTCCTTTGCCATCGGCCTTTTTCTTCGGTTCTGCCTTCTTCTTCTTTGATCCTTCCACCTTTTGCTTTTTCACAGACTTCTTTTTCTTTCCATAAGACTTTCTTTTGGAAGAAGTCCGTTCCATAGCAAGAACTGAGCCTTTAGAACCTTTCATAGAAAGCTCAGCGGTAACCAGCATATTCATTAACTTCGGCCAAGGAATTTTGAAGTTTATGCATGTGGTAATTCATGATGAATTGCCCATATGCATCAGTCAAGGATTGCAGAATAATATCGTTCTGCAGATCCAAGTCCAACTTCACACCGAGCTTCTCAAGCTCTTCCATGTCCTTGATCATTGTCAGACAGTGATCTTGGACTGACTGCCCATCACGCATCTTAGCCTTAAAAAGTCATTTCGTGACTTGATATTTGGCTGCGCGACTCTGTTCACCAAACATCTCCTGTAGGTGAAGCCAACATTTGGCGAGCAGTCCCGATATCTTCATGTTGGCGCTGGAGCTCATCAGACATCGAGCCCAACATGTAATATCTGGCCTTATTATCTTCGTCAATCCATTTTTCCAGAGACGCTCTCTGTTCAACAGATGGACGGGCTGGTAATGTGGGAGGGTCCTGGTCCAAAACATGTGTTAACTTCTCTGAACCCAAAACAATTTTGTAGTTCCTGAGCCAAT
This sequence comes from Cocos nucifera, assembly GCA_006176705.1. Classification (NCBI taxonomy): domain Eukaryota; kingdom Viridiplantae; phylum Streptophyta; class Magnoliopsida; order Arecales; family Arecaceae; genus Cocos; species Cocos nucifera. The sequence goes on along the minus strand of QRFJ01001516.1, from coordinate 174,902 downwards.
CTTTATAATTGGGTCCAGTCAGTCTATGTGTGTCCAGGATACGTGCCAATGGGTTGGACGCAGACATTTTTCTGTAGAGAGTCAAAGATTCTAGTTAGATACTGTAATTTTGACTTGACCAATTTATTTAGGGATTTTATTTTTAAACAAATTAGCTCCCACTATTTTCTCGGATCCCTACACTCCCTCTGTAGAGATGCGAAAATCTTCGCGATTAATGATTTCTAGTGGGTGGTGCGGTCTCACCAACTGACTCATCACCTCACCTAACAGTTATTGGTGATGGGTTAGCCAATGAGTGAACAACTCTTGTTCAATGATTCTCTAATCATGGTGCACCCAAACTTGGTCTCTAATTCATGAATCTCACCGTATCCGGAATATTGATCCACTCCTTAGTTAAGTCAGACCCACCATTTGCATAGACTGGGTTCCTAATTGAGTCTCTCACCGTATCCAAATATTGAGCCCAACTCATCCTCCAGCCCATAGCATCCAATGCCTAATAGACATGGTTGCATCTTCCCGGTGCAACTGAGCCACTGTATCCAGCCGAGAACAATCAACCCCGGGAAGGGCCCGCACATCTACAATGGTGGAAGACCTCAGACTTAATCTTTTCTTAGGGAGAATTGATTCAGGTCTCATTAAACTAGACTTGGCTTAGTCATAACAATTATGACTAACCTAGTGGCATGGGTTAGCTCGGATTATTGACCACCTCAGATCAGAACTGTGTCAACAGATATGGCCAGGTAAGTGAGACCGGTGGAAGGAATATGCCATTAACTCGTACAAGAATGCATTCAGGTCGAGTAGCTTCCAATTAAAAACCAGTCGGTCGTATGTGCCAAACTTACCTTAGACACCAAATTGTTGAGTCAGAACCAATTGGGTTAGCCTACAATCCAGACTCTAACCTCTGAGCCTAATTAGGTCTTGCTTGATCGTGACTCGATCTTGACCCAGACTTAATCCTATTAGGCTGGTCAATTTAAGCATTGTTGATCCCATCTAACCAACTCTTGATTCGGTTTGATCAACCGCTTAGACCTAATTGAGCTACCCAAGCCCGAACCCAGTATTATGAATATGTCTTAGATCTGAAATTCTCAATTTTAGACCTAATTAATATTCCATAAACTTAATTCTTAATTAAGTAGGGTTCATAAACAAAATATGCACAATAAATCCTAGGGTTTCAGGATCTAGGGTTTTGCAGAAAGTAAGTTTTGGGTTTCTGATTAAGGACGAACACGCAGCACCCCTACACATCATAAGAACACCCCATCGAATGGGAAGAGAGAGGGCCTTTAAACCCTTCTTCGTTCTTATGACCGGACGGCCAAGAGGAACGCCTTAATCAGGAACATGTAAATACTACAAAACAGTTATAGATCTATATCATATATCTCATATACAAATTTAGATCTAATCATGGCATATTTTGCATACATCTCATGTATCAAATCATGCATGTTTTCAGATCTAAATTATCTCATAATAATCTAAAAAATTAGATTTAAATTGATCTAATCAAAATAAATTCTAATCTAGACAATTATGTAGAACTATTCTACAACTAGTCTAGACATGCATCAATCATATCTCATATGATATTTAAAATTAAATAATTTTTATTTGCTATTTATCAGATGTTATTATAACACTTATAATATCAAAAAATAGTAAATAAGAAGATCTAAAATATGATTTAATCAGATTAAATCAAAGAACATGCAAGACTATTCTATAGAACTATTCTATTCTAGAACTAGTCATGCATATCTTCATAATCTTAGATCCAAATCATTTAATTTTAATTTTTTCTGATTTCAGATCTGATCACATCTCATGTGACATCTAAAATCACTTTATTTTCTAATTAAAATAAATTTAAAATTAGATCTAAATAATTTAGAACCATGGCTCTGATACCAGTTGAAGGGAAATCCTGATTTCCCGGTCCAGGTTCGTTCAGATCTGATCAGATCAAGAGATATATTTCAAAAATTTTTCTCTTGATCCCAATCAGATCTTGATATGTTTCAGATCTGATTCTTATTATTTTAATAAATAAAATAAAATAAGATAAATTAAATCAAATTTAATTTACCTGATTTGGGTAATCCTATTACCCTGTAGATGATCCTGATTGCAGCGGAAGGTTCTGGATCTAGCCACGCAAGCGCCTGGCCTCTACCGGTATCCACTCGGGTTGGATCTGGAGATCCTCTTCTTCTCTATCATGCCTCCAAAAATTAGATCTGGATCTGATCTGGAGGATCTTCAAAACTCTTTTGAAGATGAGCAGTCGTCCTTTGCAGCAGCGCAGCCTTCTTGCTTTTGATCGCCTTTCTTTGATCTGAATCGCACCAACCAAGGTCCAAAACTCCTTTTGGACGTGGAGAGCAAGGGGAGAAGAGACTATGGCGTGGAGGAAGGAGGGGAGAGGCAGCCTTGGGGCGTGGAGAAACTATGATCTCATCATATCTCTTATATCTCATGCAATCTGAGTTGGGCGCAGGGTCTTATTTATAGACTAGCTGTGATCCAACTCCTCTTCTTCCCAACCAATCACAACCCTTTGTGAAATCAGATCTAAATCTGATTGGTGGAATAGAGTCCCCTGGATTCCTCCTTAGAGGGCGCCTAAGATCCAGTCAAAGTTGGTTCTTAGGAGAACTCTAATTGGAATCCAAAAAGGAGATGGAGTCCTTATCCAACAAGGACTCCTAGGCGCCACCTCCAACTTGGGCACACGCCTAGGGTGGCGTGCGCCCTCCTCCTTGCCAGGTTCTGGCAGGGGGACAGGCCCCCACCAGCTCTCCAATAGGTGCATGACATGTGGTCAAAAGTCAAAGTGTCAATGGTCAACGTTTGACCAGTCAAAGGTAGACTTTTGACCAAAGTCAAAGAACAAGAAATGGCAGGTGACCAAAAATGGCAGGTAATGTCTTACAAAATAAGACAACCTTTTCTGACTTGGACAACCTCCAGTCAGACCATATGAAGGCCTCTGATTGAGCACAAACTCCTTTGGCTCAGTCAGGACAACTTATTTATGATAGTAAAAGAAGAACGTTAGGTTCAATCGAGTGCTAGCACGATTTCCTTGAACCTAATTGAATCTCATTCAGATCAATTGAACTAGATCAGTTCAATTGATGATCACCAGATTCAAACCCTTGTTTGTGTGACCCAGTTAGGTTCAGTTCTGTATGGTAATGGGATATGTCATGATCTCTATCATAGACATCATCGAAACTCCTTTCGATGGATCAGAACTCTTCTGATTCGAACAGCTAGAATGATCGATCATCTAAATCATTCTAATTGCTCCCAAAATCCACCAGTGACACCTAGCAGTATATGGTGGCAACCCATCAGAGCTGAATGCGAACCTCTTGGTGCAGCTACCTGTGTGATTAAGTTCTTCTATCTTGAGCCCCGATCAGATTAGGGTTAAGGTAAACTCGTCAAACCCTAGTCTCTGTCATATGATGTAATCATTCGATTCGAGTTCGATGTGAAAATCTAAATAGAAACTCTTTCTATTATTTCACTCTGCCATGGCCATGGGCTTCTAGAACTTGATTCTCATGATTATCATAGGGCTGCTCCTCTACCACCGAGGTAGATAGATCCCATCTTGATGCAATCCAGTTCCTACAATGAACATGCTATAGCCAACATACACCTCAGGGTTCCATATGGCTAGGAGACCGAGTAATGGTGTAGTCAAACTATAACACCCTCAAGGTGAACTGCCGATGCATCTCAGGTCAAAGAACCAGACACACTACTGCAGCATCGAGTCAGTCATTGACGAGAAGGTAGACTTCCTAATGACTACTCGAGGTGGTCACGCTCAGTGCCCTCGTTCTCTAACGAGTACCTGTACTCTCGCTCCGGTGTCTCCACACCGTAGACTCAAGACTCATCTACTAAAGAGAAGCGATCGTACACCAACCTTCCGGATCAATCACCATCCTCGTGATGATCCTATGGTCGGGAGCTGTTTATGAGTTAATAATGATTATTCATGTCTTAAATTTTCAACTCTTGAAAATATGAATTATCATTACCATTAACTCAAAGGATGTATCACAGACACTAAATACACAGGTGTGATAGAAAATAACACATTTCATTAATTATAGTCAAAATTACAATTTTGCCCCTAGAAGTGTATTACAAGTGTCAACCAATTCTAGCTTCTATGGCACATATATCTAACACAAGCATTCACCCTAACTGAGAAACTCTCCTTTCAACTGCTTCTCTTGTGTTATCCATGTATGGACTATGAAGGAACTCTAACCCAACAATAATCAATCAAAATCTTCTATAACAAAGAAGAGAAAAAAAATTAACAAAGTTATAGATCTTCTTCCTATTATCCTTCTTGCACTAAATCAAGCATGAATTATAAAGGGATTGAAATCCAATGATAGTCCATCAAGTCTTTTAGCAAGAAGCTTGAAGGAAGAAGAACTCTAAAAAATTAAAAGCCAAAGAGAAATCGTAAGAAAAAGCTTCTAATCATGGTTTAGCTTCATTGCAAACCCTAAAACATTGCTTAACTAGATATGATTTAAAGAAAAAGCTTTTTAAAATTAAATTCTATACTACTTGCTGGAATTTAAGTTACAAAAATTAAAGAATTGCAGAAATAAACTATCCTAGTATTGAAATAAAAAATTAAAAAAATTAAATTATAGAAATTTAAACTATTCTATTTGCTAAAAATAAAAATTAAATTGATGAGAAAAGAAACTAATTTTTATTGTTGATAAAAATTTTTAATACAAAAAGAAGATTTTTAACTTTCAAGCTATTAACAGGACTTGGAGTTGAAATAAGAAAATAAAAACATAAAAATCTCTCCTGACTAATCTTTCCTCGGCAAACTCTCGTTCTCATATGTTGGAAGGGTGGAAGAAAGTAGAAAAAAATGGATAAAAATTTTATGAATAGGTATTCCTGCCTATCACATGGGCTTCTACAAGAATTATAGTGTGGAGAGAAATGATATCAATGTGGTAGTATTGGGCTTTATTTATAGATGAGGAAGAAAAATTTTGTATTTTTTAGATGTAAGATTAATGAAAGAAATAAAGGTTAAAAAATGGATGGAAGAGATTAAATAATAGGGAGGTTTGGATAGCTAAGATAAAAGACATGGAAGTTAAGGTATAAAAGAGTTGTCATTCGATCTAAATTTTTTTTTAAAAAAAAAAATTTAAAAAAAATTTTAAAAATTATATATATATATATTTTGAATAGATGTCCATTCTTTGACATTGATTCTCTGTCCATTCTTTAACATTGATTCTCTGCATCACGCAATGCCCGCAACTAGCGTCCTATTCCGTGCATAACACATCCTCCTCATCCTTCCTTATCAAATCCTTAAAACCATCGCGGACCCTTCTTTAATCCTGTTTCCCCCTAGCTTCAAGCCAACGCCCACGTGAAGAAAGCTGAACCAGCACTTGTTCTTCTCAGATGGTCCACCATGGACCATAATTTATTTTGGTTCACCATGAACCAAGTGGGAAGGGAATCCCGTGAGCTGCCTAACTTTTTTATGTGTCCTTTTTCATTTACACCCGGCACCCAGTATGTCTCAAGCCATTTATTTTTTTTTTTTTTTTTTATTTTATTCTTTGGGTCTCTTCTTCGCATCCACATATCTTCGTATGTCATGCATAAAATAAGCATGAATTTAAACTCGAACTTCATCTACATGTATTGAAGGGCTATTTTTAGTTGATTTATGATTAAAGCTTCATAATTAATTATTTTTAAAAAAAAATATAAAAAATATCAAATACTAAATAAAAAAATAAAATAACATAAATTTTAATATTTTTTATATTATAATTAATATATTTATCTATTTTATAGAAAAGTAAGTTTTTGATTTCTGATCAAAGACAAACATGCAGCACCTCTATACACTATAAGAGCACCCCATCGAATGAAAAGAGAGGACCTTTAAATACTTCTTACTCGTTTGACCGGATGGCTAAGAAAAATGCCTTAATCAAAAATATGAACTACACTATAAAATAGTTAGATCTAAAATATATATCTCATATACGATTAAAGATCTGACCTACACATACTTTATATATATCACATATATCAATTTAAAATATTTAAATATTATGTTTTAAATCTGATTACATTTAATGTAACAACTGAAAATAAAAATTTAAATGATCATATCATAAAAATTTTAGGATCTAGACTATTCATGGCAAAGAATTATAGAATAGTCTAGACATGCATCGCATATGTCATACATATGAAAATTTTAAATGCATCTACTGATTTCAGATCTAATTATATTTCATGTAACATTTAAAACTTAACTAGTCAGATCAAAAAAATAAAATCAGATCAAATTAAAATAGATCTAGAGAACTGCAAATGCAGCTCTGATATCAGTTGAAGGAATCGCTATTCCTAGGCCACAGGATCGATCTAATCTGATCAGATCTAAGGCAATTTCTTTTTAAAAAAAATTAAGATCTAATTAGATCTGAGAGTTTTCATAACTGATTAGATTGATCTAATCATAAAAATAAAAATTAAAACAAAATAGTAACATCATATGTTACCTGATCTGGTAAATAATTTACCCACCATGATGATCTATTGGTGATCCGAGGTTCTGACTTAAGCCATGCACGTGCATGGCCTCTATCATAGTCTACTTGGGTCAGATCTGAATGCTCTCTCTTTATGGATTTAATCTCAAAAAATCAGATCTAATGTCAATCTATAGAGCCTTCGAACTGAACTTCGACGGTAGCATATTCATCTCTTGATCAGCAATTGATTGCGCAGCCTTTGCAGTATCAGAGACTCAACTTTTGATCTTTGATTTTACCCAACTCCTTAGTCATGGGAAGGAGGAAGAGGAGGAGGTGAAGAGGCATGGGAGATAGAGGATTTTGGCAAAGTTTGGGCATGGAGCAAAGGGTATCAAAAACCCTAGGGTGCAAGGGTCTTTATATAGACCCCTGTGCCACCCTGGAGTCCTGCAGCTTTAAGCAACCTTTTTGCTTAAAGTAGAAGGACTCTAGGCTTAAATCCCATGCCCCCATCAGATCTAATCTAACTTTTGTCACCCAAAATACCAGATTAAATGACGCCAATAAAAGATAAGAAGAAGACTTGGCGTAAGGGTTTATCTCCAATAGTTTTGATCTCATCAAACTCTATTCCCTTTATTTACTAAGGGCACATGCCCCCCCTTTATCCACTAAGGGCGCACACCATAAGGGGGCATGCATCCTCATTTTGTTCATGAAAACTACCTAGGGGTGCATGCCGTTAGATAATCTCTAAGGGTGCATGCCACCTCCCTCAATTCCTGTAATGATTGGGTCATAATGGTCTTATCCTAATTTTATCTCATGATTTTAGGATAAGCCCTGATCTCATCGGGACAAGCAATATTTTGATCAGGACAAGCTCTGTTCTAATTAGGACAAGGTCCAGTCAGAGCAGGACAAATCCATACAGAATTCTTGGATGAGCCAAATCTAATTTGGCTCAGTCAAGACAAACCAGAAAGATGACAGAAAGAGAAAGTTAGGTCCAATCATGTGCTAGCATGATTTTCTTAAATCTAATTGGATCTAATCTAAATTAATCAAACTGAGTTAGCCCAATTGATGAAATCCAAATTCAAATTCTTGTTTGTGTGATCTAGTTAGATTTAGTTCTGTATGGTAATGGAACATGTCGCGATCTCTATCATCGACATCATCGAAGCACCTTTCAATGGATCAGAACTCTTTTGATTCATTCAATTAAAATCATTGATCATCAAGACAATTCTAATGGATTCCAAAATCCACCAATGACATCTAGTATTATATGGTGGCAATCTATCAGAATCAAATATGAATCTCTTAGTGCAGCTACCTGTATAATTGGGTTCTTCTATCATGAGCTCTGGCGGGATTTAGGTCGAGGTAAACTCGCAGACCTAACACTCGTCATATGAGTGAATCATTCAATTTGAATCTAATATAAAATTCTAATAAAAAACTCTTTTTTATTATTTCATACTACCATGACCATGGGCTTAAGAACTCAATATCATGATTATCATAGGACTGCTCCTCTACCAAGGTTGCTAGATCCCTTATTGATGCGATCCAATTCTTACAATGAACATGCTATAGCCAACATACACCTCAGAATTCTGAATATCTAGAAGATCGAGTTGTGGTATAGTCAAACTATTATACAATCAAGGTGAACTGTCGATTCACCTCAGATCAAAGAGCCAAACATACGACTGTAGCATTAAGCTAGTCATTGATGAGAAGGTAGACTTTCTTATAACTGCTCGAGATGGTCACACTCAGTGCTCTTGTTCTCAACAAGTACCTATACTCTTGCTCTGGTATCTTCACGTCATAGTCTCAAGACTCATCCATGCTAAGAAAGTGATTATATACAAATCTTCCAGATTAATCACCATCTTCGTAATGATCCTATGAACGGAAGCAATTTATGAGTTAATTGTGATAACACATATCTTAAATTCTTAACTCTTGAGAATATGTGTTATCATGCCCATTAACTCAATGGATATATCACAAATACTTTAAATACATAATGTGATAGAAAATAATTTTTTTATTAATTTTAAGTTAAAATTATAAAAAATGCTCCTAGAAAGTATATTACAAGTGTCGACCAATCTGAGTTCTAAGGCACTCATCTAAGATGTACGACGAGATCATTTATAAATTATCAAATGTAAAGCATGTACCAGAGCTAAAGAAAAATCTGATTTTTTTATGCTACTTGGAGGAGTAGGGTTATGCTTTTAGTAGCCAAGCTAGGAGTAGATGTTTGAAGATTTTTAAGAAAGCTTTAGTGATGATGAGAGATAAAAGGCTAAGCAATAATCTTTATAGGATGGAGGGCTCAGTTATGAATGATAGTGTAGAGGTGCTAGCAGCGGCATAGGAGGAGCAGCTCTTGTATCAGCTGTGGCACTATCGGATGGATCATATGAGTGATGGAGGGCTCACAGAACTTAGCAAAAAAGGGATGATCCCAGTCCTGAAGAAGAAGGGCACTAATTTATGTGAGCCATACATTTTTGGCAAATAGCATAAGATGAAGTTTGCCACCAGTACTAAGTATGGTGAAGGAGTGCTGGATTTAGTGCACTCAGATGTGTGGAAACTGGCTCCTATATCAGCTAGAGGTGGGGCAAAGTATTTTATCACCTTCATTGATGAATACTCAAGGAAGGTGTGGATCTATCTGATCAGAGGAAAGTTAGAGGTATTTTCTCAATTTAGAATCTAGAGAGCTAAGGTTAAAAAGAAGTCAGGGAGACAGATGAAGTGTTTGAGGTCAGATAATGGAGGAAAGTATACAACCCTAGAGTTCAAAATGTACTATGAGAAAAATGGCATCAAATGCCATTACAAAGTAAAGATGAGCTCCCAGCAGAATGGTGTTGTAGAAGGATGAACCAGACACTAATCGAGAAGGCATGGATTTTGAGCCTACAGACATCACTTTCAAAATTCTTTTAGGGTGATGCCATAATATTTTCTTATTTTCTTGTTAAGAGGTTCCTTCATTGCAAGCTAAATGAAGACATTCCAGAGGAGATTTGGAGTGAAAAGAAGGTGAAGTTTAGCCACCTGAAGGTCTTTGATTGTCCAGTCTATGCACATGTGGAGGTGGCTGAAAGGAGCAAGTTGGACTCAAAATCTCAAAGAATGTTTTTTTATTGGGTATCCATAAGGAATCAAGGGGTACCTGCTGTGGAATCCTGAAGCATAGAAGTTAGTATTCAGCAGGGATGTCATCTTTGATGAGAAGAGCATTTTGAAAAGATTTGAAAATATGGATAGAATTGGAGAAATAAAAATGAATAGCGGTGGCTAGTTAGAGATAGTTGACATGCAGTCTACATCCACTTATAGGAGTGTTCCTATTGAGGTGGAGCTAGATAGGAGAATGTTTACTTAGATGGAAGACTAGCATGAAGAGCCAGCTATTCAGGTCGAGGTGCAGGATCAGCCACAGACTTTAGGCAGGAGCACTGTGCTAGTGGCAGTGGCTTTGCATAAGCCCCAGCATATAATCGAAAGACCAATCAAATGTTGCATTGATGAGATTATCTCCTATGCACTCATCACTGCTAATGAAGATCTAGAAAACTATGTAGATGCTATGGAGAGTCAAGACCATGAGTCATGGATGCAGGCCATGATGGAGGAGATGGAATCACTAAAAAAAATCAAACATGGCAGCTGATGGATCTTACAGAAGGTGCTCGACCTATTGGCTCAAAGTTGGTGTCCACTAAGAAGAAGGCACCTTCAGAACAAGGTGGAGTCAGATTTAAAGCAAGACTGGTAGCAAAGAAATACTCACAAAGAAAAGAAATCGATTATACTAAGGTATTTTTTCTTATGGTGCATCATACATCTATTCGGATTTTGCTTTCATTGATGGCACAGCATAACATGAAATTAGAGAAAATGGCCTTCCTTCATAGGACTTTAGATAAAAGGATTTCCATGAGATAGCTAGATGATTTCATGAAGATTGGATAGGAGAAGGTCTATTTACTCAGAAGGTCACTGTATGGCCTGAAACAATCCCCTCATCAATGGTATCATAGATTTGATAGTTTTGTTTTGAGCTTGGGTTTTAGCATATGTGAACATAATTGCCATGTCTACATCAAGGATGTAGATGACATGGATGCCCTATATCTATTTTTGTATATAGATGATATACTTATAGCTAGTAGAAGCATGAAGGCTGTGAAAAGGCTGAAAGAAGCATTATCATCTAAGTTTGAGATGAAGAATCTAAGTCCAACAAAGAAAATCCTTGGAATAGATATTTGCAAAGATAGGTGCCAAGGAGTGCTCCATTTATCACAAGATGGATATGTCCTAAAAATTCTGGAAGGGTTTGGTATGGAGAAGGCCAAACCTACAGAGACACCATTCCAAGTCACATATCTCTCTCAAGTATCATAGCCCCCAGTCAAAAGAGGAGAGAGAATATATGGATAGAGTCCCTTATATGAATGCTATAGGTAGTGTGATGTATACTATGGTGTATTGTAGACCAAATATAGCACACATAGTAAGCTTGGTTAGGAGAACACTGGAAAGCATTGAAGTGGATACTAAGATATCTACAGGGAACAAGGGACTATGATTTGGTATTTAGTGGGCAGCCGGGAGGATTTGAAAAAAAATCTATGAAAATTTATGGAGGTTCAGGTCCTCTAGAAGGATTTGTAGATGCAAATTATACTGATGATCTTGATATAAGAAAATCTATTACTAGATACCTCTTTCGCATGTTTGGTGAACTGGTGTCTTGGAGATCAATCCTTCAACTAATCACAACCTTGTCTACTACAAAGACTGAGTACATTGGAATTATAGAGACCGTAAAGAAAGCCTTTTGGCTTAGAAGAATGATTGCTGAGATAGGGTTAGAGCAGAGTAAGGTAATACTATACAGTGACAGTCAGAGTAGTCTGCTGCTAGTATAGAACGCAGTCTATCATGCTCACACAAAGCATATAAATATAAGGTACCATAGGATCAGAGAATGGTGGAGGAAGGTGAAATGGAATTGATAAAGATCCATACCAAGAAAAATTAGTCAGATGCACTCATGAAGGTACTGTTGAAAAATGTATCCTAAAGCCAATCATCTAGATTATAGATGGTTGAGCTGAATGTAATTTATACTTAAATTTTAAATAAATAAAATTATTATTTTGGTATTTCATCACTCTTGTGCATCTTTCTATAATGAACTCTTCTGTAATAAAGTTCTTAGGATTATTTATACTCGACAAAGAAGGATTTTTCATTTAGTCCTTAAATTATTTTGTGACCAAATGATACATTGTTATCTAGAACGATAACGTATCAAGTGTAGGTCGTTGTGTGCCATATGTGTTGGTTGTCCTCTTAACCAAGGAATATGTAGTACTGGTATAGCATGTAGGTGAAGTGTAGGGATATATTTCACTGAACGTAATCTAACTACATAGCTCTCTGCTATCAAGAGTTGCTCATGAAGGATATAGGTATAACTATCCCTTAGACCTGAGATTACCATGGTGACTTACAAGCAACTCACTATACTTAGATATCGGACTGTCTGAATTTCTAATTCAGTGATGGAAGGCTACTGAGTGCAGTCAAGTACTTGTGAGTCAGTGTGTGAGTCAAGATGGGATTGACCCCTCCAAGTGTTAGAGTAAGTACATCACTATATTTTAATTTAGCAAAACCTCAACCAGGATAGTCCATTCGATAGACACTAAATTTTGAAATACACTGTATATGATTTTTTAGGATTGACAGTAAAATCCTAGGTCATCTTTTGAGCATTGAGGTCAAGGGGATGAATTATACGGTAATCATATACCACAGGTTCGTCAATCTTGCATTATAACTATTCGACCTATCCGAACATTAGGTACCATTGCTAGATGGTCACATCAAATAGTATAGAAAATTAATTTCTATATTACCAACTTAAGATTCAAACTTATGGGGTCACACATAATAGGAGTTCCTACCAATCTGATGGCTGATCTAGAGTCTCAATGATCTGAGACTCTATGGTCAAGAGTCTGACTGGACTGAAACTCTAAGTTCTATTTATCTAGGATTTTCTGATCAAGAATCCCAATGGTCTGGGATTCTATGATTGCGAGTTCCATTTATTTGGGATACTAGGTTCAAGAGTCCTACTAGTTTGAAACTATTCAAGAGTTTCATGTAGATGGAACTCTATTACCTAGACATCCATCCAATTGGGACTCAATATTTATTGAAGGATTAATTAGTAATTTGATTATTGATTAGCTCATTTTAATTGAGCAATGAGGATTTAATCAAATCCAATTGAATTTGATTCGATTGGATTTGATCCGATCAGGTCATGAGTTGACCTAATCATTATGAAAAATTCGACCTTGATTTGATCAGGAGCTGGATCTAACTAATTTTTAATTTGATTAGAAATTTATTAGATTGGATTAAGTCTAATTTAGTTGGATTTAATTTGGTCTAATTGGGTCTAGATTAATTGGTTTAGTTGAAACCAATTTGGACCAAGTCAAATGAGATTTGAATTCAAACTCTCCCATGCGCCCACCATCTTTGACTTTTCCACTCTTGACCCATGCCCCATCTAATTTTTTACATGAGTTTTTCTTATGCAAAAGAGAGAGTTTGTGCCCTCTCTTATCTCTCTTTGACCTGGTCCAAGTGTTGGATTGGTTCAAATGCAATTGAATTTCAAATTCAATTGATGGTTGTTTGGTTGAAACAACCTAACCTTCTCACAACCTTATCTCTTCTCCACGCCCTCCTCCCTTTGTTGCATTTTTCCATGAATATTTTTTTAGAGTGGGCAAGCAGAAGGAGAGTCCTTCTGCTCGTCACCCACTTTGGTGGGCGCTAGAAGTGGATAAGCCTTCCACTTGAATTTTGAATTCAAGTGGAAACCTCTTAACCTCCTTATCCTATCCACACGCAATTCCCACTATTTTGTCATCCATAAAAGATCAGATTTTTTTTGAGATGTGCATGGGAATACATGAGGTATCTAAGAAGGGGTGTGGAAGGTTTCTTAGGGAGAGAAAATTCTGAGAGGGGGTGCAAGTTCTATGCATGGAAAAGCCAAAAAGTAGAGAAAGGTTCTCTTACGCTCATGCCATTTTCTTTAGTTTTTTCTTTTTAGTTGCCCATCCTAAAAAGGGTTCTGGGAGTGGGTGTACAGTAGAGGGAGAGTCCTTCTACTCATGAAAATTTATTTCATAGGAAAATTCTAAAGAGAGAAGGCATGAGAGGGTTTTCGGGCATCAGGGTATTTTGGGTGTATGAAACCCTAGAATTAGGCTTTTGGATTTGGTGGAGAGATTGAGCACTATGAGTGCTCAATCACCACCATATTTTCAGCACCACCTCATCATCCTCCGAAGTCTATGTTCTAATTTTCTAGAGTATCCAGGAGATCAGAAAGAAGGTGATCAATTGGATCGATCGAGATCAACCGTCGAAGGCTCCGGCGAGGAGCTAGCACTCTAGTGGAGCTGGTCAAGATCAGGAGCTCCGTGTGGACCAACCATAGAGGTCAAATAAGTGTGTGGCTATAGTGTGATACTATAGCTTCTTTTGGTGGATTCAAATCATGGAGATCAGCTACCCGCGCATAGATATCGTGTTCTGAACACGAGTAGGTTAGTTGATCTAATTTACTAACCATATGCATTTAATTTTCTATTACATATTGACAAGTCTAGATCCTAAGTAGGGTTTATTGATTAGATCATGGCATGCAGTAGATTAATATTAGATTAATTTTAATTTTCACTACTATAAAATCTTGAAAAAGTTTCGAATTTCATGCTATAAACCCTGCTCGATTTTCTCCAGGTGCTCCCCATAGATAGCTTTCAAATGTGTGTGGCATGAATGGGTCTACTGGGAAGAGATGAGTTCACAAGGACTTGGAAGCACAAAGGTGAAGAAAGATCATGGGAATATGAGAAGAAAGGTCATGGGAAGACAAAAGCAAGCCAACAAAAAAATCAGCCTGGGTAAGTAGAGTTGCAGAAACTTAGCAGGCTCATCTTGAGATTAGGTTGGCTAAGTTGGGAGCTAGGTTGACTTAGTTAGGACTGGGTCAGCTATGTCTCAGAAGAAATTCAGATAGAAAATAGTATTTTTAAGACTGCTGGCATGATACATAGCTTAGTCAGCTCAATGATTTTGTAAGTCTATCCAGTCATAGGTTAGCTAGCTCAATCTGAGACTGGGTGGACTCAGTGTTGAAGGATCAATTTTGTATGTGGGTTTGTTTGGGTTTGGAGAGTTTTTCTTTGAGCTTGAAGCTTGATCCTATTGTATAGTATTTATAGAGGAAACAGGTCAAAGATATTGTAATGCTGAAAAACATTGAATAAAAGCTTTTTTATCCTGAAAAATTCTTGTTCTCTCTTCTTTCTTCCTTAAATCCATTATTTGTGCTTCTACGTTAATTCTAGAAGTTTGTTTTCTATTGCTGGCTAATCACCAAAGGCCACGTCGGTCCATGAGAGGGTCTTATTCCCAACACCTCCGACCAGAAATGTTTAAGATTAGGATTTTAAGATTTTAGGTCTCACAGGCATAACTCATTCGTATCCCCTAAAATCATTGTCCTAATCTTTAGGGTTCATCATAATCTTAAACATAAAAGATGCAACTGGAATGATGAATCAAATGCCTCATTTTATTAACATCAAAATAAATGTCATTATAAGAGTTGGAGATTATATAAAAAAGTTTCATCACACCTCATATGTGATTTGCTTGTAGGGCACTTATTCTTTCAATCTCCCATTTGCACTAAAGCAAATTATCCTTATATCTCAAATCCAAACAATTGAGATGGTGATCAAATAGTTACTATGGTAAAGCCTTAGTGAATGGGTCTGCTATATTGTTCTTAGTACTATTCATTCTAAAACAACATCTTGTCTCTCAACAATCTCTCGAATGAGGTGGAATCATCTGAGGATGTGCTTTGATCTAAAGTGAGACCTTGGTTCCTTGGCTTGGATTACTGCACTAGTATTACCACAATAAAGTGGTATTGATCATTTAATTTCAAGAACCACTCCTAGATCATCAACGAATTTTTTCATCAAGACAGCTTCACTAGCAATAATGTATTCTACCTCTATTATTGAGTCTACTATAGTTTACTATTTTAAACTTTTCCAACTCACTGTACCTCCATTCAAGGTAAACACATATCCTGATATTGACTTGCTATCATCCAGGTCTGATGGAAAACTAGAATCAGTATAATCTTCTAGTTTTAACTATGATCCTCTATAAATTAGAAAAACATCTTTAGTTCTTCTTAAATATTTAAGAATATTTTTTGCTGCTTTTCAAAGATTCTTTTCTGGATCAGCCCAATATTTATTGACTGTGCATAAAGCATGAGTTACATCAAGTATAGTACATAACATGGTATACATAATCGATCCTACTACCAAAGTATAAGGGATTGAATTCATTCTTTCTCTTTCTTCTGATGTCTTAAGAGACATCTTCTTAGAGAAATGTATGCCTTGACTTATGGGTAAGTAACCTTCTTTACTTTTCTCTATGTTGAACCTCTTCAACACTAAGTCAATGTACCTAGATTAAGATAAGCCTAGCATCCTATTAGATCTATCTCTATAGATCGTTATTCAAAGAATATAGGATGCTTCATCCAAATCTTTTTCATGAAAAACTTATTTGATAGCTAAGTCTTAACTGACTGGAGCATTAGGACATTATTTCCAATAAGTAATATAACATCGACATATAAAACTAAGAAGACTATGACACTCCCACCAGCCTTCTTATATACATATAGTTCATCCATATTTTTTATGAAGTCAAATTCTTTGACTATCATATCAAATCAGATGTTCTAACTTCTCAAAGCCTGCTTTAATTCATAAATAAATTTTTTAAGCTTGCATACTTGATTTGATCTCGCACTGGAAACGAACCCTTCTGGCTGAGTCATATAGATCTCTTTCTTAAGGTTACCATTAAGAAAAGCGATTTTAACATTCATTTGCCAGAATTCATAATCATAGTATGCTGCTATAGCAAGTAAAATCCATATAGACTTTAGCATAACCATTGGTGAAAAGATTTTATCATAATCAATTTCTTATTTCTATCTAAAATCTTTTGCCATCAACCTAGTCTTGTAGATTTTAATTTGGCCATCTGCTCCAATCTTCTTCTTGAAGATCCATTTGCACCCTATAGGGCTTACACCCTCTGGTGCATCAATCAAAGTCCATACTTAGTTGGAATATATAGAGTCCATTTCAAATTTCATTGCTTCTAACCACTTGTTAGAGTCTTTGCTCATGATGACTTCAGAATAGGTCAATAGATCATCATCTTGAATAATTTTTACCTCATTATCATTTTCTATAACGAAACCAAATTTTAGAGGTGCCTGATGCACTCGCTCTGACCTACGAAGAGGAGGTGTATATTGTGGATGTCCCTCAACCTTAGGTACATCTGGTTGAGGACTTTTATTAAATATTTTTGGAATAGTTTGTAGGTCCTGAAGTTTCTTAAGTTCAATATTTCTCCCATTACCTCTTGTTGGATGAATTCTTTTTTCAAGAATATGGCATGCCTACTGACAATTATCTTTTGTTTAGTAGGGTGGTAGAAATAATATCCTTTATATTCCTTAGGATACCCTACAAACAAATATTTTTCTGATCTTGCACTTAGCTTATGTCCAAAAATATTCCTAACATAAGTAGAACAACCCCTTATCTTAAGATGCTTAAGATTAGGCTTCCTTCCATTCTATAATTCATATAAAATGCTCGGAACAGACTTATAAGGCACTCTGTTAAGAATATAAGTGGTAGTTTCTACGGCATATCCCTAGAAGGATATTAGAAGATCAGCATAGCACATCATGGATCGTACCATTTTCATAAGTGTACGATTCCTCCTTTCCGCTACACCATTTAATTATGGTGTATAAGGAGGTGTCCATTTAGAAAGAATTTTTTTTTCTTAAGATGATCAAGAAATTCCCTGAATAAATATTCGCTACCTTGATCAGATTGAAGGACTTTAATATTTCTTCAAGATTGATTTTTGACCATCTTCTGATATTTCTTATGTTAGGATTTGACGCCTCGAATTCAATCCACAGCAGAGGAGAATCAGTATCAACATAGCAGTTGGACCGGCTCAGATACCAGTTTGAGCCAGCTCGGGCTGAGATCGAGTAGGCTCGAACCACAATCGAGTTGGCCCTCTCAGGTCGACAAAAAGTAGGAGTTCGGGCAAGATGCAATCGAGCCGGCATGATGGAGGCGAGCAGAATAGACAGAGTTTTCTATTTGGACTCAGATTGTGATTAATCCAAAGGATCTATGGAAGTTGCACGTAGACCACAAGATCCAGTGACCATGAAGGATTGCGGTCATGATCTGAAGGTTGAAAAATATTCCAAAAGTCCATCAAAATTATGTTCAACTCATATTAGGAGAAAGAGCTCTGTTAGGACTCCCATGAACTGCTAAGAAGAGGATTCTCATCCTATTTAAAGGATTGAGCTACTATGGAGCAGTAAGATAGCATGTGTGGCATGAGAGGCACGTAGAGAGACTCAGACAGCCACCGAGAGAAGCTTGGCAGAGTGTCAAGTACGTGCAGCCCGTGAGAGAGAGAAGCAATAGGTGCATAACATCCGATAAGGAGGCTATGAAGGTAGAGCATCTTATAGCTTCTGAGGGTCTTCTTGGGATTCTAAGAGAGCTTTTGTAAGGATAGCTCCTAGTTGAGAGAGATCTGTGTATGATGAGTTGAGAGTAGATGTTCTTCTCTTGTACCTATTTTTTTCTTTCATAGTGAAGCTTTGCATGCCCTGTGGAGGCGAGCCTTTGGACTGATCCACGTACTTGATTATTTTTTTATTTTATTTCTTTCTTCTTTCTACCATAATAATTTGGTACTAGATTCTTAATAAGTGGTATCAAAGTATCTGATATCCTAATAGATTGGTATCAGAGCTAGATAGTACCAGAGTGTAGATTGCAGTAGTGGATAGAGGTTGAAGAATATGGAGAAGATAAGTATAATCAAGGTGTAGATCAACAGATTTGATAGGAAGGATAATTTCTCCTTATGGCAAGCAAGGGTAAAGAATATCCTCATCCAACATGGGTTGATCGATGCTCTTTTGAATGACGAGATGCTAGCTACCACGGGGATGAAGTATTGGAAGCAGATCTAGATGCAGGCAGTGCGCACAATCTGCTTGTACCTAGCGGATGATGTCGTGATCCATGTACTTGATGAGACTTCCTCGATGGCACTATGGTCAAAGCTCGAGGAGTTGGACATAGCAAAGTCACTCACCAACATGCTATTTCTTTGAAGGTAGTTCTATCAACTACGGATGGACGAAGGCCAGAGCATGCGAGAGCATCTATCCAACTTTCAGAAGATCCTCACTGACCTTCTCAGCATTGGCAAAAAAGTTGAGGAGAAGATCAGGGCATTGGTCTTGCTAGCATCGCTTTTTCCTTCATATGAGTCCTTGGTGACTGCTCTTCTAGTGAGAAAGAGCACCATCAAGATGGATGAGGTTAGTGCAGCGATACTCTAGAATAAGGTTCTTAGGATGGAGAACCTAGCTTCGAGTTCAAATGGTGGAAGCCCAGCATTAGGGATTTCTAGAGGAGTAGGAGGCAGTAGACGGAGTAGTAGAGGATCATGAGGAGGATGATCCAAGTCTAAGATGAGGCACCAAAGCAAGATTAGATGCTATAGATGCGATGAGTTGGGGCATCGATTCAAGTATTGCCCATAACCTAAGGATCGGACAAGGGCTACTGTAGCGACGGTTAGTAGCGAGTCAGAGGATGATGTCCTAAAGATCTTTGATGAGTTATCTATTTCTTTCCAGCAATGAATTTTAGATTCTACATGCACATATCATATTTGTTGTAGAGAAGAGTAGTTTGACTCTCTAGAGAGCAGTGAGGGCACTATTTATCTACCGAATGGATCGAGTTATGCGATCGGAGGCATCGGGATATTCAGCTGGAAGACACATGATGGTGCAGTAAGAAGATTGGGAGAGGTTCGATACATATCGATTTCAAGCAAAATCTTATCTCACTGAACAGACTGGATTCAAATAGTTACAGGTGGGTAGCTGATGATGGAATCTTGAAGGTCATGCACGGCGATAGGATGATATTGGAGGGAAAGAAGAGGATGAGAGGATATTATTATCTGGCAGGAAGCCCAGTACGAGGTGGAGCTTTACGAGCCAGAAGGAGCCTAGTACGAGGTGGAGCTCTAGGTGGAGATGGATCAGGCACGAGATGGGAGACTTGGGAGGATAAGAGACGACATCATAGAGTGAAGTTTCTATTGCTGCAGGAGACTTCCTCGAGCAGATCTTTGGTCAGAGTGGACGCAGCCCATGATGGAGGTGGGATCGAGCGGCCTAGCTCAACTCCCATGTTTGCCCATCCATGATCAACAAGCGATTGCCCTAGAGCATGGGGTGAGATGGATCACAAACTCTCAAAGTCAGGTGAAGACCAAATGTCGAGTCGAGGTAGAGATTGTTAGGATTTGACACATTGAATTTGATCCATAGTAGAGGAGAATCAGTATCAGCACAGCAATCGAGCCGGCTCAGATACGGGTTCGAGTTGGCTCGGACTGAGATCGAGCTGACTCAAACCATAGTCGAGCCGATCCTCTCAAGCAGACAAAAATTAGGAGTTTGGGCAAGATGCGGTCGAGTCAGCTCAACCCCTGACCGAGCTAGCTCGATGGAGGTGAGTAGAACAGATGGGGTTTCTTGTTTAGACTCGGATTGTGATTAATCCAAAGGGTTTATGGGAGTTGCACATGGACCACAGGATCCAGCGGCCATGGAGGGTTGTGGTCATGATCTAAAGGTTGAAAAATATTCCAAGACTCCAATAAGGTCATGTTTGACTCATATTAGGAGAAAGAGCCATGTTGGGACTCTTGTAAACTACTGAGAAGAAAATTCTCATCCTATTTAAAGGGCTGAGGTGCTATGGAGCAATAAGGTAGCACGTGTGGCATGAGAGGCACGTAGAGAGGCTTAGGCATCCATCGAGAGAAGCTTGGTAGAGCATCGAGTATGTGCAGCCCATGAGAGAGAGAAGCAACAGGTGCATGGCATCCGACAAGGAGGCTGTGAGGGCAGAGCATCTTGTAGCTTATGATGGTCTTCTTAGGATCCTAAGAGAGCTTTTGTGAGGATAGCTTCTAGTTAAGAGAGATCTATGTACAGTGAGTTGAGAGTGGGTGTTCTCCTCTTGTACCTATTTTTCTCTTTCATAGTGAAGCTTTGTATGCTCCATGGAGGTGAGCCTTTAGGTTGATCCACATACTTGATTATTTTTTTATTTTATTTCTTTTTTGATTCATAATAATTTGATACTAGATCCTTAATAAGTAGTATCAGAGTAGCTAATATCCCAACACCTTAAACTTGTCAAAAGCCTCAGATTTGTGTTTCATAAGATACACATATCCATATCTTGATAAGTCATCAGTAAATATGATAAAATAGAAATATCCTTCTCTGACTTGAGTTGTCATTGGCCTATATACATCTAAATGTACTAAGGCCAATAACTCATTTGTCCTCTCTCTATGTCTAGAAAATGGTGACTTGGTCATTTTTTTCATGAGGCAAGATTCACAAGTCCCATATGATTCATAATTATAGGGTTCAAAAAGTTTTCCTTTATATAACTTGTTTATCCTTGATTCACTAGTATGACCGAGGGGCAATGCCAGAGAAATGATATGTTAATGTCTTCTCTCTTCCTCTTCATATTTTTACCAATATAAAATATATTTTTATTAAGTGATAAAATTAGAAGATCATTATTAAAATGCCCATTTCCATAAACTCATTTGAACAAAAAATAGAGCAACTTGTGCTCATAAATTTTATTTGATAATCATATTGTAATAAAAGGGATACAGATATAATATTTTTTATTATATTAGATATATAATGATATTCTTTTAATTTGAGAGTTCTTCCAATCGGTAGCTCAAGTAGGTAAGTTCCTACAGCTTCAGCAGAAATAGTCTCTCCACTAGCACCGAATAGCTTGAACTCATCTTTCTTCAGCCCTCTGATTCTCTATAGGCCCTACAAAGCATTGTAGATATGAGAACCACATGCAATATCCAATACTCATGAATTACTAGCTAAAGTACTTATTGAAAATACTGTATGTATCATGTGCATACCCTTTTATGCTACATTTTTCTTTATTTTTGCAAGATAACTCTTGCAATTCTTTTTCTAATGTCTCATCTTGTCGTAGTGATAACAAGTCATATCTGTAGAGACATTCTTTGCCTTCTTCTTGAAGGTGATTCTTTTAGGATTCAACTTTTTTTTTAACCCTTCCTACCAGTCTTCTTCTTGTCCACCATCAAAAATGGACCTTTCTCTCGCTTAATTTGATTTTCAGCTATTTTTAACATATTTAATAGCTCTGGCAGGGAAGCATCTAGTTTGTTCATATGATAATTCACCATAAACTGGAAGAAGAAGTTTGGGAGAGACTGCAGTATGAGATCCTGACTGAGTTATGCATCCATGGTAAAATTCAATTGATCCAATCTAGTGATCAAATCAATCAGTTTAGGTACATGATTCTGAACCAAAATTTTCTCAACTATCTGAGCCTGTAATAACTGCTTAGATAATTCATACTTAGCAATTCGGCTCTGTTCTCCATAAAGCTTCTTTAAATTAAGCAACATAGAGGAACAATCTATACCCTCATATTGTCTCTGCAATTCATCACTCATTGAGGCCAACATGATACATTTGATAGTTATAGTATTATTTTGCCACATCTTATATGTGGCTTGGTCCTCCTCTGAAGCATCTTCATTGACTAGCCCTGGGTCAGGAGTATCTAGAATATATAATAACTTCTCTTGCACAATGTTGAACCCCCTAAGTGATTTTGATGATGACCAAATATTAAAGTAAATAATTACTAATATATTTTATTTTAAGTATTCAAATGTCAGAAGAAAGAGAGATCTTTGATCAAAGCAAGAAAGACATAAAGTGAAATTCAAATAAAAATTGAATCCCCTTGATTGGTGCAAAAATTTCCTCAATTATTTTGGAGCAGTCTTCGAGACGTCTCAAAATTTTTTTGAGAGCTCTCGAGTGGACTGGCACATCCAAATGCAATTCTAGCATGATTTTAAGAGATCTTGAGTTGAACTCGAGATGTCTCGATCTCAGAAGATAGAAACTTAATTTTTGTGCTTTGAGAGCGAGAGGTCTCATAGGATTCTCGAAAGGTCTCGTAGTTCGAGTGAGATGTCTCATCCAAATGCAATTCTAGCATGATTTTGAGAGATCTTGAGTTGAACTTGAGACGTCTCGATCTCAGAAGATAGAAACTTAGTTTTTGTACTTTGAGAGCGAGAGGTCTCGTAGGATTCTCGAAAGGTCTTGTAGTTCCAGCGAGACGTCTCATTCAGAACCGAGACATCTCGATCTCAGATGAGCAATTTTTTTAGAAAGCTGATTTTTCATGCAACTAAAGATGAGAGCTCTCCTGTTCAAATCGAGAGGCCTTGTAACCTGGTGAGACATCTCGAGACAAATCGGGAGGTCGCGAGACTTGGCAATAATCTTTTGATGGAACGTTCCAGATTAGATTTTTTTAGTCCCAATGGCTAGTTTCTGCTCTCCAACGATTGAATTTTACTTTTTCTAAACTCCAATCATCACCAGAAGAGAGGAATGCTGCAGATATAAAAGGAAGAAGGATTATTTTTGTTAAATAGAAGAAAAATAAGAGAAAGTGAAGCACGCTCTGTTCTTGAACGAATATCCAATCTCCAATCAATCAATTCTCTCAAGCTTTGAAGAACCCTCAAGTGCATTAACTCCATGCATTCAAAGAGGCTTTCAACAAACTACAAGGATAACTTTTCTGCTCATTTAAAGAGGCATTTTGAGTTGTAAAATTTTTTTTCCTCTTTTCATGTACTTAGTTTCAGTAGGAGCTAAAACTTGGATTTTGGGGTTTTCCTTCCCTCTGGTTTTTTCAGATTGGTTTGTCTGATCCTTATAAGAGTTGTGGTTGGTGAACGTAGGAAAAAATTAATTGAGTTTTTGGATTGTGAGCCCAAAAAAATTATCCATCTATAATCTTGTGGGATTATAATAAAAGTTTCAAGAGTTTGCTTGGAAAGTGGATGTAGGTGCTGGGAGAGCACCGAACCACTATAAAACTCTCTTGTTTGTATGTGTGCTTTTGATTATGTCTTATATTTGCTCTCATGTTTGATTCACTTAGGATTGAATTATTTAACACTACACATATCTACTTTAAACTTTTGAAAACCCAATTCATCCTCCCTCTTGGGTTATCTATTTAGGCAACAATTGGTATCAGAGCAAGATTCTCTACTAATTGTTGATTTTTTCAACTAGAGACAAAGATCATGTCAACCCAACTAGGAGGTTCACTTGTCGAAGGGCAATCCACAAATAGGCCACCTCTTTTCAATAGATCCAACTATACCTATTGGAAAGCTCGTATGTGCATTTTCATTCAAGCCCTTGACTATGATATATGGAGTGTCATTGTCAATGGTCCACACACACCCATAGTCATTGTTAATGGCACATCTTCTCCTAAGCCAGAAAAGGATTGGGATGAAACGGACAAGAAACTTATCCAATTAAATGCCAAGATAATAAATGTACTCTATTGTGCCCTTGATGCAAATAAGTTTAACCGAATCTCCACTTGCAATTCTGCAAAAAAAATTTAGGATAGACTTGAGGTCACACATGAAGGGACAAATCAAGTAAAAAAAACTAAGATTAACATGCTAGTTCATCAATATGAGTTATTTAAAATGGATTCCACTGAATCTATCACTAGAATATACACAAAATTCACTAATATTATAAATAGTTTAAAAAGCTTAGGTAAAATTTATACTAATAGTGAATTGGTGAGAAAGATCCTCAGGTCTTTAGCTAGGTCGTGGAAAGCCAAAGTAATAGCCATCCAGGAGGCAAAGGATCTGAACACGCTACCTCTAGAGGAGCTCATTGAATTCTTGATGACACATGAGCTTGCCATGAGTTGGCACAATGAGGAAGACAACAAGAAGAAGAAAATAATAGTGTTGAAATCCATGGCTGATGAAGAAGAAGATGATCTGTCCACCAGTGAGGAAAATGATGAAGACATGGCCCTGGTGATCAAAAATTTTAAGAAATTTATGAAAAGAAGAAGACAAGGATTCAAGAAGATGAGCATCATTAGAGGAGAAGCCAGCAGAAAGAAAGAAAAAGAAAAAGGAGGGATCAGTCCACTTGCTATGAATGCAAGAAGCTAGGACATTTTAGGGTTGAATGTCCTCTATTAAAGAAGGAGCCAAAAAGAATAAAAAAGAAAGCTATGTTAGCAACTTGGAGCGACAATGATAAGTCAAGCTTGAAGGAAGAAAACCAAAATGAAGCAAACTTATATTTTATAACATAAGATGATGAGGTATCCTCCACTTTTGATTCAGATTTTACCTTTGATGAGCTTTAAAATGCTTCTTATGACTTAATGAAAGATTTCAAAAAGATAAGCTCAAAAAATAAAAATCTTAAGAAAATGACTCAAACACTCTTGAAAGAAAAGAAAGAGGTAATTAGTAGCCATAATAAGTTACAAGAAGAAAATAAAATCCTAAAGGATGAATTAAAAAAATTAAAGCCTTTAGTTAATAAATTTACTTATAGCTCTGAAAAATTATAAATAATTTTAAATAATTAAAAAAAATTTATGATAAGGCTGGACTAGGATATAGACTTAAAGATAAAATCAAGTTTCTAAAAATTTTTTTCACGGCACCCATCTCTAATAGCACTTCACATACCATTTGCTTTAGATGCAAAAAGATAGGACACAAGACTTTTGAATGCAATACTAGAAAATTTAATAAAAAGCACGTTAAAAGCATTTGGGTTCCAAAAGGAACCATGTCTACTAATCCTAAAGGACATAAGAAGACTTGGGTACCTAAAACTATCACTTGATTGTTTGTGCACGAATGCCTTGCAGCCCAAGGATCAAAACAGGAGTAATATTTAGATAGCAGCTGCTCAAGGGATATGTCGGGTGACAAGCAACAATTCATCATCTTAGAAAGAAAGAAAGAGGAGTAGTCACCTTTGGTGATAATGGCAAAGGTAAAATAATTGGCTATGGTAAAATTTAGATTACTTCTACCATCTTTATAAATAATATATTATTAGTTGATAATTTAAAATATAACTTGCTTATTATCCGTCAACTTTGTGATAAAGATTTTAAAGTCTCTTTTGAATCTTCTTTGTGCAAAGTATCTAGTTCCATGGATGATAGCTTAAAATTTATTAGATTTAGGTGTGGAAACATCTACATGATGAATCTTGATAAAATTATCATGAAGAGTGGTCAATGCCCAGTTGCAATAAATGCTAACATAAAAAAAATTAGTTGACTTTGGCACCGAAGATTAGGTTATGTTAGCATGCATACTCTTTATAAATTGTAAAATAAAGGCTTAGTTAAAGGGCTACCAAAACTAAATTTCAAAGTTGATCATGTTTGTGATACTTGCCAATTTAGAAAATAAATTAGGAGTTTCAAATCCAAAAATGTGATTTCAACTTCTAGGCCTCTTGAATTGATTCATATAGATTTGTTTGGACCTACTAGGACCACAAGCCTAAGAGGAAAGAAGTATGGTTTAGTAATTGTTGATGATTATTCTCGTTTCACTTGGATTCTATTTTTAGCTCACAAAGATGAAGCATTTTCAATATTTTCAAAGTTTTACAAGAAAATAACAAATAAAAAAAAACTCTACTGTGGTATGTATTCATAGTGATCATAGCACAAAATTTGAAAATAAACACTTTGAAGAATTTTGCAATGAACATGGCATAGAACACAATTTTTCAGCACCTAAAACTTCTCAATAAAATAGGATTATTGAAAGAAAGAATAGAACCTTAGTTGATATGGCCCATACGATGTTGTGTGAAGGGAATCTACCCAAATACTTTTGGACTGACACAGCATGTTACATCCTAAATAGAGTTTCTATTTGCCCAATCTTAAAGAAGACCTCCTATGAGCTTTAGAAAGGAAAAAGATCTAATATTAATTATTTTCATATTTTTGGTTGCAAATATATTATTCATAATAATGGTAAAGATAATCTAGGTAAATTTAATGCTAAGGCAGATGAGGGTATATTTCTTGGATATTCTACATCTAGCAAAGCATATAGAGTCTTCAATAAATACTCTTTGGTTGTTGAAGAATCTATACATGTTATTTTTGATGAAGCTAACAGTCAATCTTCGAGAAAGAAAGACATTCTTGATGATAATATAGGAATTCTCGAAGATGGAATGAAGGACCTAAACTTGAAGGATAATAATATTCAAGACAAAAATAAACCTACAACAATCTTGGAATAAAGCAATGATGGTAAGAATGAAGTATCTAATGATCATAGAGATTTATCCAAGGAGTGGAGGTATGCACACAATCACCCAAGAGAATTGATATTAGGTGATCCTTCATAAGGGATAAGAACTAGATCATCTTTTAAGGATACATTTGATTACCTTGCATTTGTTTCTCAAATAAAACCTAAAAACATAGAAGAAGCTAAATAAGACTCTAATTGGATGCTAGCCATGCAAGATGAACTAAACTAATTTTTTTAAAAAAATGTATAGACTCTTGTAAACAAATCCATAGATCATCCTATTATTGGTACAAAATGGGTATTTAGGAATAAATTAGATGAACATGGTAATGTTGTAAAAAGTAAAGCTAGATTAGTAGCTAAAGGATATAATCAAGAAGAAGGAATTGACTTTGATGAAACATATATACCTGTAGCAAGATTAGAGGCTATTAGATTATTACCTGCTTTTGCTTATTATATGAATTTTAAATTATTTTAAATGGATGTGAAAAGCATCTTTTTGAATGGTTATATTGTTGAAGAAGTATTTGTAGAACAACCATCCAGATTTGAAAATAACTCACTTCCCAATTATGTATATAAGTTAAATAAAGTACTCTATGGACTCAAACAAGCACCTAGAGCATGGTATGAGAGATTAAGCAAATTTTTATTATAAAATAATTTTATTAGAGGAAGTGTAAACACCATGCTACTTTTTTAAAAAAAATAATAACCTTCTTATAGTTCAAATATACGTGGATGACATCATATTCGGAGCTACTAATGAAATTCTTTGTTAAAAATTTACTAAGTTGATGCAGAGTGAATTTGAAATGAGCATGATGGGGGAGCTTAATTTCTTCCTTAGACTACAAGTCAAATAATCAAAGAAAGGCATTTTCATTAGCCAAATAAAGTACATCAAGGAGATGCTCAAGAAGTTTGGCATGAAAAATGGAAAGAAGATCGGCACACCTATGAGCCCCTCATGCAAACTTGACAAAGATGAAAATGGTAAGAATGTAAATAAAAAGCTCTACAGAGGTATGATAGAATTCTTACTTTACATAACTGCAAGTAGGCCTGATAAATTATTTAGTGTATGCATGTATGCTAGATTTCAATCTAACCCTAAAGAATCACACTTACTAGCTGTTAAAAGAACTTTTAGATATTTGATCTCCACACACAACTTAGGTCTTTGGTATTCAAAACAATCCTCTATTGAATTGATTGGATATATTGATGCAGACTATGGAGGATGTAGAATAGATAGAAAAAGTACCAGTGGCACCTATCAATTTCTAAGGTTGAACTTGATCTCTTGGTATAGCAAAAAGCAAAACTCTATAGCACTATCAAAGGTCGAGGCCAAATATGTTGCTACGAGGAGTTGCTGTGCTCAAATACTCTGGATCAAACAACAACTTGAAGACTTTGAAATTAAGCAAAACAAGATACCTATTAGATGTGATAACACTAGTGCCATAAAATTGACAAAAAAATCATATTCAACATTCAAGAATCAAATACATTGAAATTAGACATCATTTCTAATGTTCAAAATAATAACATTATACTTGAATTTGTTTCAACTGAAAATCAACTAGCTGACATTTTTACAAAACCTCTAAGTGAAGATAGATTCTCAAAAATCTATGGTGAACTTGGTATTTGTGATCCACTTTGAAAATGTTTAATCTTAAAATTATTGGATCATTTTTTATCGCCTTCCATCATCCTTAACACCTCTAATCCCAACTTTAAAAAAAAATTAAAAAAAAATTGGCTTGAAATTCTTCCTCTATTTTGATTTTTTTCCCTATGCTTGAGAAGTCTCGGGTTATTCACGAGACTTCTCGATTGGATTTTGAGACCTCTCGCACTAAATGCGAGAGCTCTCAAAGTTTTCAAGATGTCTCATCTTTAAGTCGAGAGCTCTCGATTCTGGCGGATCCTCTTTTTAATCGATCTTCGAGAGGTCCCTTGTTTCATTCATTCATTCCACTCTTCCGAGATCTCTCCTCCAAACTCTTCAAAACTCCCCATCTCTCCTAAAAAACCTTTTGAATCACCCTCTTTTGTCCATTCCCTCCAAATCTTAAACCCCAATGGCTCCAAAGAAGAGATCCCTCACCGCTCGAAGAACTATTGTCATGCCATCGACTGAAGCTAGGACTAAGCAACAACGAGACTTGGCTCAATCATCTTTGTCTGCTTCTTCTTCTCGTGCTTGTCTCTTCATTGCTACTAGGATTATTCCAACGGGCCACTGTGTAGACATCGAATACCTAGACTAGGAATTCTTCCATATTGGATCTTGGATCCGGCAGCAAGGATGGAAAAAGCTGTGTACCCTAGAGGTAAATGTTTATTCAGACTTGTTAAGAGAATTTTTGACAACATTAGCTTTGAGCATGGATCGAAGGTAGAGTCCGTTGTGAAAGGAGTGCACATTTTCTAAGATGAGAGAAGAATACGATAGCTTCTCGAAGTGCCTAGGGTAGGGATTAGCAATCTAAACTTGTTTGACAAAACTGAAGCTCTCAAGTGCATCTTAGAAAGGAAGAATATTGATGAAAATCTATAATTAGTCTCACATCTTCTCTCAGCTGAGATGAGATTATTGCAATCCTTTGTCAGTCACATAGTTTTTCCTAAGGTAGGAAGACATGAATGGGTTAGAAAGAGAGAACTCGATGTCATATTCTTCATGGTATCTGGAACTCCCATCAGCTTTCCTTATCTTATGCTTTAATAACTGAAGAAAACTGCCAGCAAAAGCAAGGCCTGTTTACCATATGGAATGATCTTCACCTTATTCTTCAAAGACTTTCAAGTTAATCTAGAAGGTGAAGACTTCAAAAGGTTGGCTCGCACAAACTTCATCAATGAAGGAATGTTAAACTGAATGAAGTTTGTAAAAAAGGATGATAGATGGGTAAGGGCAGATGAATATGCTGCAAATGAGCCTGAAGAACACAAATCACCACCCCTTCCACCATCACCATCTACTGCTGGTCCCTCTTTCACTACACCAGGGTCCCCACACTCTCCTCAGGTGCCTCCTTGTCCTGCACCGGCACCTCCCTCAGCTTTTGATCAAGATTTTTTAATTAAAAAGATGGTAGAAGAAGTGGTTCAGAAAGTATCTAAAAGGTTTATGGATATGCTGTCTAGCGTGAGGCATCAACTCCTTATAAGTGTTGAAGAATAAAGAATATCCACTAAAGGTCAGATAGAAATGCTTAGCCAACAAATTAGTGGATTATCCCGAAGGCTAGAAATTTTGGAGAAGGAGCAACATAAGACATCAGCTCAAATTGAACTACTTCTATCCGAGAATGCCAAAATTGCATAGAGACTTGAAGAGAACATCACTGTTCAGTGCACCATGGCTGAAGTCCTTATTTCCACCCTATGGCAGATTTGAGTCAGACTCCATCCTCTTCTAAACCATCATCTTCTTCTAGACCATCACCTTCTCCTAGGCCTGCTCCTCACTTGTCCTCTACTAGACCCAAATCTTCCTCTGAACCCATCATTGAGTTCCTCTCTGATGAGGACTAGGTCTAGTATCTCTTTCGTTTAGACTTTCGGTCTAGGTATATTGGTATGAGATTCATTTTCTTGTAAACCAACATATATCTCTATTTATGTATTATTACATCTTGCAATGAAATCAATCCTTTTTATGTTCTTATCTTTTTATGATCCTCTCATTGTTGTGATTTTGATGCTGACAAAATGGGAGAGAAATATTAAGGAGAAATATGCAAATGTATAATGAATTCAAACTAACATACATAAAAAGAAACTTTTAGAAAATGAAATGATTGAAATGAACAAATACAAAATGAAAAGAATGTTAAAAAAGAAACTTTTAGAAAATGAAATGATTGAAATGAACAAATACAAAACGAAAAGAACGTTATTTAAATCTTATACATTTCATGAGAGCATACATTAAGGGGGAGCTTTAGCACAAAAATTTTATATTCATTAGTTCATGATATACATATTGCTTACACTCCTTTTATGGCTTGCTTAATGTTTTGTCACCATCAAAAAGGAGAAGATTGTTGAACCCCCTAAGTGATATTGATGATGACCAAACATTAAAGTAAATGATTACTAATATATTTTATTTTAAATATTCAAATGTCAGAAGAAAGAGAGCCCTATGACCAAAGCAAGAAAGACATAAAGTGAAATTCAAATAAAAATCGAATCTCCTTGATTGGTGCAAAAATTCTCTCGAAATTATCTTGGAGTAGTCTTCGAGATGTCTCAAAAATTTTTTGAGAGCTCTGGAGTGGACTGGCATGCCCAAATGCAGTTCTGGCATGATTTTGAGAGGTCTCAAGTTGAATTCAAGATGTCTCGATCTCAAGAGATAGAAAATTAGTTTCTGTGCTCTAAGAGTGAGAGATTTCATAGGATTCTCGAGAGGTCTCGCAGTTCTAGCAAGATATCTTATTCAGAACCAAGACATCTAGATCTCAAGCAAGCAACTTTTTTTAGAAAGCTGATTTCTCGTGCGATTGAAGGTGAGAGCTCTCCAGTTTAAATCGAGAGACCTCGCAACCTGGTGAGATATCTCAAGATAAATCAAGAGGTCTCAAGACTTGGCGATAATCTTTTAATGCA
Organism: Cocos nucifera; assembly: GCA_006176705.1. NCBI lineage: Eukaryota > Viridiplantae > Streptophyta > Magnoliopsida > Arecales > Arecaceae > Cocos > Cocos nucifera. Next base: position 143,070 of record QRFJ01001516.1, on the reverse strand, counting down.
ATATTCCAGATCAGATTTTTTCGATCCTAATGGCTAGTTCCTGCTCTTCAACGATTAGATTTTACTTTTTCTAAACTCCAATCATCACCAGAAGAGAGAAATACTATAGATATAAAAATAAGAAGGATTATTTTTGATAAAGAAAAGAAAAACAAGAGAAAGTGAAGCACACTCTGTTCTTGAACGAATACCCAATCTCCAATCAATCAGTTCTCTCAAGCTTTGAAGAACCATCAAGTGTATTAACTCCACGCATTCAAAGAGACTTTCAACGAACTGCAAGGATAACTTTTCTACTCATTTAAAGAGGTATTTTGAGTTATAAAATTTCTTTTCCTCTTTTCATGTACTTGATTTCAGCAGAGGCTGAAACTTAGATTTTGGGGTTTTTCTTCTCTCTAGTTGTTTCAAATTGGTTTGTCTGATCCTTGTAAGGGTTGTGGTTGGTGAACCTAAGAAAAAACTAATTAGATTTTTGAATAATGAGCTTGAAAAAACTATCCGACTGTAATCTTGCAGGATTATAGTAAAATTTTTAAAAGTTTGCTTGAGAAGTGAACGTAGGTGCTGGGAGAGCATCGAACCACTATAAAACTCTCTTGTTTGTATGTGTGCTCTTGATTATGTCTTCTATTTGCTCTTACATTTGATTCACTTAGGATTTAATCATTTAACACCGCACATATCTGCTTTAAATTTTTGAAAACTCAATTCACTCCCCCTTTTGGGTTGTTTATCCGAGCAATACACAAGCACTATGCGCGAGTTCTTCAACCAATCCACATAATTGAGATCAGTCAATTTATTTGTATCAAGAATGCATCGCAATGAGAGTGAAGAAGCTATTATGTAGATATTTTAATCTACATGAAATAAGAACACTAATATAAGTAGACCACTCAACATGACATGTATAACTACATAAGGTCTTTAATTCTAGTTATTACTCTCACTATTTTAACATATACCATAGCCCTCTCTATGGTACATGAGAAAACCCTAAACTAGTTTCTTAGTGTGATTGAGATCCTTATCTCTTAAGAAATTCTTGTGGATAGCATAATAAATTTCAATAAGTTCAAAGATAGAAAAATCTATCTAATTGCATTTCCATGCAACTCTCAACATAACCTGCCTCTAAAATATTTATAGTCTTATGGATAGCACAACAAACTATAATATTTTAGTTAAGTTAAACCCTTCATTTTCATATAGTAATATTTGAAATTAATATTGCTCTTATGGATAGCACAACAAAGCAATAATAAATCAAATATACCAAGATATTATTATATCAGTCTATAAGATAAGTCTTGTGGATAGCACAACAAACTTACTATGGTTCATGAAATAATAATCATCTTAGCATGAAGGAAGGCATTTATAGTATTTTTGATCAATATGCATTTCCAATTCAAGATTTTAATTGAATTTAATTGGCCAAGTAAATGAGAGAGAGATGGAAGGGACCTCATTCTTGCCTTAGACACCAATTAAAATTGGCCAGGTAAGTAACAGACTTAATTAATAAACCATGCTCTCTTTACCTTTCTAGAACAACTTTTCTAGACACCAATTGACCAATTTGTGTCAAGAATGAATTTTCTTTTTGATCTTTAGCACTATAACTTAATATAAAGAGGGCTTTAAAGATCTCATGCACATCCTTAAAAATATTAAAATATGCAACTACATGCTGTGCCAAGTGAAACATATATAGCATTCATCATTCTAAGACAATCTTACAGCATAACGGATATGTGCTGATATGCTAGGACAACCTTATAATCAGAATAAATAATTAGTGCATTATACATTATAATATCTAATTTAAGGCATTGCAAAATGATGCATAACTAAAAACTATAACAACTGAATACATGATCAAATTACATGACATAGTACAATAACATGATCATAAGACATATAATATATGTACCAATCATATCATGCTTTAAATCACTATAAAAAGTATTCATGTATATGATTGAACCATGCAAGTTGTTGGGGATAAACCCCGCTCCCGCCGAAGTCCAGCCTGATGCTTAGTCTAATGTAACTGGTAATCATGGAAGAGCTTAGACCGGGAATTCTTCTTCAACTGGCCGAACCCCTCCAGTGGCTGAATTTTTTTTGGACTTCAGTTGAACTACTTTCAGACTTCTCCTTCGACCGAACTTCTTCCGAACTTCTCCTTCAGTCAGACTTCTCTAGGAGCCAAACTTCTCGCAGATTTCTCCTCCAGTCAGACTCCTTCAGGAGCCAAACTCCTTTCAAACTTCTCCTTCAGTCAAACTCCTCCAGGAGCCGAACTCCTTCCGAATTTCTCCTTCAGTCAAGTTTCTCTAGGAGCCGAATTTCTTCTAGATTTCTCCTTCAGTCAAACTCCTCCAGGAGCCAAACTCCTTCCAGACTTCTCCTTCAGTCGAACTCCTCCAGGATCCAAACTCCTTCTGGATTTCTCCTTCAGTCAAATTCCTCCAAGAGCCGAACTTCTTTCGGACTTTCACTTTAGTCGAACTCCTCCAGAAGCCAAACTCCTTTCAGATTTCTTCTTTAGTCGAACTCCTCTAGAAGCCGAACTCCTTCTGGACTTCTCATTCAGTCGAACTCCTCCAGGAGCCAAACTCCTTCCAAATTTTTTCTTCAGTCAAGTTCCTCCTGGAGCTGAACTCCTTTCGAATTTTTTCTTTAGTCGAACTACTCTAGGAGCTGAACTCCTTCCAAATTTCTACTTCAATCAAGTTTCTCCAAGAGCCGAACTCCTTCCAGATTTCTCCTTCAGTCGAACTCCTCTAGGAGCTGAACTCCTTCCAGACCTCCTTCAGTCGAACTCCTTCAGGAGCCGAACTCCTTTCAGATTTCTCCGTCAGTCAAGTTCCTCCAGGAGCCAAACTCCTTTCGGACTTCTCCTTCAGTCGAACTCCTTCAGGAGCCAAACTCCTAAATTTTTCCTTCAGTCGAACTCCTCCAGGAGCCGAACTCCTTTCGGACTTCTCCTTCAGTCAAACTCTTCCAGGAGCCAAACTCCTTTTGGATTTCTCCTTTAGTCAAATTTCTTCAGGAGCCAAATTCCTTCCAGATTTCTTCTTTAGTCAAACTCCTCTAGGAGTCAAACTCCTTCTGAACTTCTCCTCTAGTTGAACTCCTCTAGGAGCTGAACTCCTTCCGGATTTTTCCTTCAATCAAATTTCTTCAGATGCCAAATTCCATCTGACTTTCTCCTTCAATTGAACTCCTTCAGGAGCCAAACTTCTTTCAGACTTCTCCTTTAGTCAAACTCCTCCAAGAGCAGAACTCCTTTTCAGTCAAATTTCTCCAAGAGCCGAACTTCTTCTAGACTTCTCCTTCAGTCGATCTCCTCCAGGAGCCGAACTTCTTGTGGATTTCTTCTTCAGTCGAACTCCTCCAGGAGCTAAACTCCTTCTAATTTTTTTCTTCAGTCAAGTTCCTCCAAGAGCCAAACTCTTTCTGAATTTCTTCTTTAGTTGAACTCCTCCAGAAGCCAAACTCCTTCCAAATTTCTCCATCAGTCAAGTTTCTCCAGGAGTCGAACTTCCTCCAAATTTCTCCTTCAGTCGAACTCCTCCAGAAGCCAAACTCCTTCTAGACTTCTCCTTCAGTCGAACTCCTTCAAGAGCCGAACTCCTAGATTTTTTTCTTCAATCAAGTTTCTTTAGGAGCCAAACTCCTTCCTTCCGGACTTCTCCTTCAGTTAAGTTCCTCTAGGAGCCGAACTCCTTCCGGACTTCTCCTTCAGTCAAACTTCTCCAAGAGTCGAACTTCTTTCGAATTTCTTCTTCAGTCAACTTTCTTCAGGGGCCAAATTTCTTTCAAAATTTTTCTTTAGTCGAACTCCTCTAGAAGCCAAACTCCTTTTCTCCTTCAATCGAACTCCTCCAGGAGCCGAACTTCTTTCGAATTTCTCTTTCAATCAAGTTTCTTCAGAAGCTGAATTTCTTTTGAATTTTTTCTTCAGTCGAACTCCTCTAGGAGCCGAACTCCTTTCAGACTTCTCCTTCAGTCGAACTCCTCTACGAGCTAAACTCCTTCCGGATTTCTTCTTCAGTCAAGTTTCTCTCCTTCTGAATTTCTCCTTCAATCAAGTTTCTTTAGGAGTCGAACTCCTTTCGAACTTCTTCAGTCGAACTCCTCTAGGAGCCAAACTCCTTCCAGATTTCTCCATCAGTCAAACTCCTCCAGGAGCCAAACTCCTTTCGGACATCCTTCAGCAGTTAAATTCATCCAGTGGATTATTTTTAGAGTTCAGCTAGCATTCCTCCTGGATGATCCCCTCTAGCCATGTTTCCTTTAGGAGTCCGAACTCCTCTAGAATTGATCTATGTCAAAGCTCTTCACCAATCAATACCTGCTTCCTTCAAACTTCGACTATTAAATCTCAATAAATGGTCACTTCGTGGCAGCAGACACCACTCTCCGTAACAAACTCCACATGGCCCTGAATGGCCCACTACCGAATGATTACGACCATCACTATCAGTCTACTATAGACTCCATCTATAAAAAGGAATCCTTCAGATACATTTTCTCTAAGCTCTCTTCTCCTTCCTAAAACTCTACAGAATTTTTGTTTGAGCACTCCATTTTTATTGGCCAGAAGAGCTGACTTGATCGTCAGAGGGTCCTACCGGAGCCACCACCATCAACTCTGGATGGGACTTTATTTTGCATGTCACCAACGGCGACCTCTTCTTCCTCAACTCTAGCTCGATCCAATGTCAACTAAATTTTGCACCAACAGAATTGACGCTGGAGGAAGGAACCTCTGTCCTTAAGGTATCCTTATTCTTAAAGGAGTGCTCAGTCGACCCTGCCAAACTTTTTCTTCAAAGTTCATCTCCATCCTCTCTCTTAATCTCAAGAAAAGGTGACTACCCAGAGATCTACTGCTTCTACCATCAGATTTGAGCTAGATCCATCCATTTCTACTCCATCACTGGTGCTTGAACCTCCTCCTCCACCAGTGGCCATGGTAGATCTAGAGCAGTTTAACCTATGGTGAAGCAGGTTTAGGGCCTCATCAAAATGGTGTAGGCCATGCGGCAACCCTTGATGGAAGTTTCGCCAGAAAATCCACCATCGAAAAGTTAGGAACTGGTTCCAAGGAGGAGCACTTGGGCTAGCATACCTTCACCCCTGGAAAGGAGAAGCAGAAAGTAGAAGATTCTTGCTCGAGTCATAATTCTTCTCTGGAAGGAACCTTCTCCATCTACAGCTGCAAACCTTTCAAGATCTATAATTGAGATGACATCCTCGATTAGAAATTATGGAAGATGGACCGATGGATTGAGAAACTCCACCACATCATCCTGGTTCACCATGACGACATCTGCACCGATCTTCCTTTTTCTTTTCAAATTATGCAAGATCCCATTCTACCAAACTTCAAGCTTCCCAAACTTGAAAGCTACGATAGAACTTCTAATTTGATCGATCACCTGGAGGCCTTCTGGACTATGATGCTACTCCATGGCATACCAGATGCCATCTTATGCCGAGCTTTCCCATCCATCTTAAAGGAAGCAGTAAGAAACTGATACTAGATATTGAAGTCAGGTACGATCTTCTCATTTGATTAGATGAGTCATCAATTTGTGGCTCACTTTGTCAACAGTCGACGTCCTCGCTGACGTTCAGATTTCCTGATGAACATTAAGCAGAAGGAGGGAGAATCTATCCGGACTTATGTCATCCAATTTAATGCTGCTGCATTGGAGATCCAAAACCTGGATCAGTCTATTGTGATGGCCACACTCAAGGGTGGCCTTCAAAAGAACGATTTGCTGTTCTCCCTAAAAAAGAAGTATCCTAGGAACTTTGTCGATCTGCTAGCTCAGGCTAAGGGATATTTTCATGTAGAAAAAGCCTTCAAGTTAAAGGATGAAGAAGCCACAAGAGAACGATGGACGGACGAGTCTAATAGACCCACCACTGAAGGAGGACCGAATGAAGTTCAGCCACACTCAAGGACTCCCTCCGAGCACAAGCAAGATCGAACTCCTTCTCGAGCTCATCATCAAAGAAGCCCCGACAGAAAGGCATGAAGAAGTTCTCACCCCAGAAGGTTCCACAACTATGCACCCCTCAATGCCCCAAAAATGCAAATATTATTGTAGATCAAGGAGCAACTACCGAGGCCTAAAAGGATGCGCACTCATTTCGACAAGCGCAATCCTAGTAAATACTGCCTCTACCATCATGATCACGGCCACGATACTAAAGAATGCATTTAGCTCCAAGACGGGATCAAGGAGCTCATCAGGAGAGGCCGACTGGGTCGATTCATCAGACACCGACATGAAGCAAGTGAAGGTCGGCCGAGGGTACTATCGCAGCCAGAACCACCAAGGAGGGAGGAACAACAAGGAGATCAGTCGCCTCTTAGGATCATTAACGCTATCTCTGGGGGGCTCAGTACTTCGGCAAGCCGTCATCTCTCAACCTCAGAGCCAGAGGAAGCTCACCCCGAATTGAAAAGGCTCGTACGAATTGGTGGAGGTCATCCGACCCAGAACTTACCATCTGAAGGAGCTCGGAGGAACAACGCTCCCACAAACTTGGAACTCAAAAATCTGAGGATGTACTATCAGTAATTTTTATTCAATAAAACTTTTTCATTTCAACATTATTGCTTCTAGATGCAAAAATTATGTGATGACAGAAAAGAAGTAACCAAAAGTGACCATATTAGGAATAGAAGGAGAACCTCTTTCTAACATGAGTAAGTCAAAGGCCTCGTTCATTTTAGACGAGATGGAAAGAGAGACCCTGACAACGGCCCTTATGTGCCCCCACAGTCCATTAGGAACAGGAGGGGAACATCGTCCTAACGTGAGCAAAATCGAAGGTCTCATTCATTTTAGACGAGATGAAGGGAGAGGCTCTGACAATGGCCCTTATATGCCCCTATAGCCTATTAGAAACAGGAGGGAAACCTCATTCTAACATGAGCAAAGTCGAAGGCCTCGTTCATTTTAGATGAGATGGGAGGAGAGGCCCTTGACAACGGCCATTATGTACCCCCATAGTTCATTAGAAATAGGAGGAGAACCTCATCCTAACGTAAGCAAAGTCAAAGGCCTCATTCATTTTAGATGAGATAGGGGGAGAGGCCTGACAACGACCCTAATGTGCTCCCATAGCCCATTAAGAATAGGAGGAGAACCTCGTCCTAACATGAGCAAAGTCGAAGGCCTCATTTATTTTAGACAAGATGGAAGGAGAGGCCCCAGCAACGACCCCATTGAGCCCAACAACGATAAGAGATAAGATCTCCTTCAACCTCGGCTAGAGACAAGATCTCCTCTGAGCTTCAGCTTCAACGCCAGCAGGAGATAAGATTTCCTTCAACCTCAGCTGGAAATAAGATCTCCTCCAAGCTTCAACTTTAACCTCGACTGGAAATAAGATCTCCCCCGAGCCTCAACTTCAACCTTGGCTGGAGATGAGATCTCCCCCGAGCTTCAGCATTCAACTTCAATAGGAGATAAGAATCTTCTTCAACCTTGGTTGGAGATGAGATCTCTTCCGAGCCTTAACTTCAACCTCGATCAGAGACAAGATCTCCCCCGAGCTTCAGCTTCAATGCTAGCAGGAGATAAGATCTCCTTTCAACCTCGACTGGAGATAAGATCGCCCCTAAGCTTCAACTTCAACCTCCGATGGAGACAAGATCTCTCCTGAGCTTCAACTTCAATGCCAGCAGGAGATAAGATCTTTCTTCAACCTCGGCTGGAGATAAGATCTCCCCCAAGCTTCAACTTCAACTTCTGCTGGAGATAAGATCTCCCCCAAGCTTCAACTTCAACCTTGGCTGGAGATAAGATCTTCCCCGAGCTTCAACTTCAACCTCAGCTAGAGATAAGATCTCCCCCGAGCCTCAACTTCAATCTCGGTGGAGATAAGATCTCTCCCAAGCTTCTACGTAAATAGGAGATAAAATCTCCTTCAATCTCGACAGGAGATAAGATCTCCTTCAGTCTCGACTGAAGATAAGATCTCCCCCAAGCTTCTACATAAATAGAAAATAAGATCTCTATCAATCTCGGCTGGAGATAAGATCTCCCTTGAGCTTTAACTTCAACTATGGCCGGAGATAAGATCTCCCCTGAGCCTCAACTTTAACCTTGGCTGGAGATAAGAACTCCCCCGAGCTTCTACGTCAACAGAAGATAAGATCTCCTTCAACCTCGGCTGGAGATGAGATTTCCTCCGAGCCTCAACTTCAACCTCGGCTGGACATAAGGTCTCCCCCGAGCTTCAGCCTAAATAGATGCAGACCTCGGAAGAGGACTTCGGCAATCATCTTTTATATACTCCCTTCCTTCAAATTTTGAATACAAAAGTGGGGGGACTATTATTGGGGATAAACCCTACTCCCGCTGAAGTCCATCCTAATGCTTAGCCTAATGCAATTGGTAATCACGAAAGAGCTTAGATCCAAAATTCTTCTTTAGCTGACCGAACTCCTCAGTGGCCGAATCCCTTCAGCAGCCAAACTTTTTTTGGACTTCAGCTGAACTACTTCCAAACTTCTCCTTCAGCCAAACTCCTCTAGGAGCCGAGCTCTTTTCGAACTTCTCCTTCAATCGAACTCCTCTAGGAGTCGAACCCCTTGCGGATTTCTCCTTCAGTCGGACTCCTCAAGGAGCCGGACTCCTTTCGGACTTCTCCTTCAGTCGAACTCCTCTAGAAGCCAAACTATTTCTAAATTTCTCCTTCAGTCAAGTTTCTCCAAAAGTCGAATTTCTTCCAAATTTCTCCTTCAGTCGAACTCCTCCAGGAGCCAAACTTCTTTCAGACTTCTTCTTCAGTTGAACTCCTCCAGGAGCCAAAATCCTTATGAATTTCTCCTTCAATCAAGTTTCTCTAGGAGCCGAACTCCTTCTAGACTTCTCCTTTAGTCGAACACCTTCAAGAGTCAAACTTCTTTCGAATTTCTCATTCAGTCAAACTCCTTCAAGAGCCAAAACTCCTTCAGGACTTCTCCTTCAGTTAAACTCCTCCAGGAGCCAAACTCCTTCTAGATTTCTCCTTTAGTCAAGTTCCTCCAGGAGCCAAACTTCTTTCGGACTTCTCCTTCAATTGAAACTCCTCCAGGAGCCGAACTCTTTCCAGATTTCTTCTTCAGTCAAGTTTCTCCAGGAGTCGAACTTTTTCTAAATTTCTCTTTCAGTCGAACTCCTCCAGGAGTCAAACTCTTTCCAGACTTCTCCTTCAATCGAACTCCTTCATGAGCTGAACTTCTTCCAGATTTCTCCTTCAGTCAAGTTCCTCCAGAAGCCGAACTCCTTATGGATTTCTCCTTCAGTCAAACTCCTTCAGGAGCCAAACTTCTTTTGGATTTCTCTTTCAATCAAATTTCTCTAGGAGCCAAACTCCTTCTGAACTTCTCCTTCAGTCAAACTCCTCCAGGATCCAAACTCCTTCTGGATTTTTCTACTTCAATCAAGTTTCACCAGGAGCCAAATTTCTTTCGGATTTCTTCTTCAATCGAACTCCTTTAGGAGCCAAACTCCTTCTAGACTTCTCCTTTAGTCAAACTCCTCCAGGAGCCAAACTCCTTTCAAATTTTTCCTTCAGTCAAGTTTCTCCAAGAGTCGAATTCCTTCCAGATTTTTTCTTCAGTCAAACTCCTCCAGGAGTCAAATTTTTTCTTCAGTCGAACTACTCTAGATGCCAAACTTTTTTCAAAGTTTTTCTTCAGTCAAGTTTCTCCAGATGCCGAACTCCTTATGGACTTCTCCTTCAGTCAAACTCCTCCAGGAGCCGAACTTCTTTCAGATTTCTCCTTCAGTCAAACTCTTTCTAGACTTCTCCTTCAATCGAACTCCTCTAGGAGTCGAACTCCTTCTGAATTTCTCCTTTAATCAAATTTCGCTAAGAACCAAACTCCTTTCGAACTTCTTCTTCAGTCAAACTCCTCCAAGAGCCAAACTCCTTTCGAATTTCTCCTTTAGTCAAGTTTCTCCAAGAGTCGAACTCCTTCCAGACTTCTCCTTCAGTTCAGTTCCTTTGGGAGCCGAACTCCTTCCAGACTTTTCCTTCAGTCGAACTCCTCTAGGAGCCGAACTCTTTTCAAATTTTTTCTTCAGTCAAATTTCTTCAGAAGCCAAATTTCTTCTTGATTTCTTCTTCAATCGAACTCTTTCAGGAGCCAAATTTCTTCCAAACTTCTCTTTCAATCGAACTCCTCTAGGAGCCGAACTTCTTTCAAATTTTTTTTTTTGATCAAGTTCCTCCAAGAGTCAAACTCCTTTCAGACTTCTCCTTCAGTCGAACTCCTCTAGGAGCCCAACTCCTTCTGAATTTCTTCTTCAGTCAAGTTTCTCTAGGAGCCGAACTCCTTCTAGACTTCTTCTTCAATCGAACTCCTCTTGAACCCAAACTTCTTCCAGATTTCTCCTTCAGTCAATCTCCTCTAGGGGCTAAACTCCTTTCGGATATTCTTCAGCAGTCGGATTCCTTCAGTGGATTACTTCCAGAGTTTAGCTTGCATTTTTTTAGGATAATCTCCTCTAGCCATATTTTCTTTAGAAGTTCAAACTCTTCTAAAATTGATGTATCTCAAAGCTCTTCATCAATCAATGCATGGTTTCTTCGAACTTTAATTATTAAATCTCAACGAATGGCCACATCATGAAAGCGGACACCACTCCCCATAATAAATTTCACATGGCCCCGAACGGCCCACTATCGGATGGTTACGATCGTCACTATCAGTCTGCTATAGATTCCATCTGTAAAAAGGGACCCTCCATATATATTTTCTCTAAGCTCTCTTCTTCTTTCCAAAATTCTGCAAAATTCTTGTCTGAGCACTCCATTTCTATTGGCTAGAAGAGCTGACTTGATTGTTGGAGGGTCCTACCGGAGCCACCACCATCGACTTCGGACTAAATTTTATTTTGTAGGTCACCGACAGCAATCTCTTTTTCCTCAACTCTAGGTCGATCCAGCATCAACTAGATTCTGCACCAACATAAGTGTTGAAAAATATGTCCTAAAGCTAATCATTAGCCTATTGATGATTGTACTATCTTATAATTAAAATTGATTCATTATTAAATAAAATATATTTTTGATATTTTCATCATAAAGTCTACATCTTCTAATGAACTTTATTATTATGATGAAGTCCTTAAGATAATTTAATTTTGATAAAAAAAATTTATCAATTAATCCTTAAATAGTTTATGATCAAATGATACGTTGTTAATCAGGATGACAATATTTATCGAGCATAGATTATTGTATGCCATATAGGTTGATCATTGATAAGTGGTAAAAATATACTAATAAAAATATTAAATTATAAAATAAATTAATATATTTCTTTAAAATTTGATACTTTTATTAATCTTATGTAGGAAAGAAGGCTATCAATGTGAAGATCTTATTTTTCTGATTCAGATGAAATAAATTTCAGACAAAACGGACTTCAAACGAGCCCAAAATTGAATTTCAAAAAAAAAAAGGAAAATCGGTTTGGTTCAAAAAATTGGCTCAGCAGACCGTCCGATTCGACTACATCAGCAGACCGACCCGCTGACATAGCGCTGATGATAGGCTGATGTCAGCATTTTTTGTGGTGCATGGTGGACCGACTTGAGGGCATTTCGTAAATTTCACATGAAGAAACGTGCTCTGATTGGCTAAAGATTGCGGCGGTCCATGCAACACCAGGCTTGCGCATGGTCTATAGAGGGCAATTTGAGAATTTTGTCTAATCCAATGGGTGCCTTTCACTGAGATTTGATCGGATGGTCGAAAAGAATGAGCTGACGAACGGCATCCGCAGCTCCCGATCGAGATCCAATGGCTGAGATTCATCCCGACGTTAAACTAAAGATCAGAAGCCTTCTTTGTGCATGATCGGATGACCCAGATTCAATCCAACGCTTGATCCAATGGCTGGCATGAATTTTGACTTGATCTAGGATATTTTAAAGGGTTTTTAAGTAATTTTTGGACCGTTTGATCAACATCCAATGGTCAAAATAATCTAAAATCCTAATTTGAGTTGTTTTGAGAGTTTTAAACCTAATTTCTAAAGAATTTTGGGGGAGAATCGATTTCTTAGCCTATAAAACCTACTGTTGCCGAAGAAAAAAAAGAGAAGGGAAGTAAGAGAGAAAAAAAAAAGAAAAGGAAGTCAGAGAAAAAAAAGAGAGAAAAAAAAAGAGAAGTCAGAGAAAAAAAAAGAGAAAAGAGAAGTAAGAGAGAAAAAGAGAAAAAGGAAGAGAAGTTAGAGAGTAAAAAAAAAGAAAAAGGTAGAAAAATAAGAGAGATTTTTAAGAGAAAGAAAAGGATTTTTCTTCCGACAATCAAGACATCGATCAAGGAGTTTCTTCTTCTTCACCAAGTTCTCCACACCAAGAGCAACGGACAATCAATTTCTGCAATCAAACAATCTAATTTCTCTATGCCTTTTATTTTATTTGCTATTTTTGAACTTATTATCATGAACTAAATTTTTTTTTACTAAGGCTAAGGTGTAGCCACTCTTTTGATGCAATATTCAGTATGATTTATTTTTAATTTTAAATTTTATTCATGAGGAGTATATAAATCTGATCTTAATGCTTTTAGATTACTGGCCATCTTCTAATTGATCTGATGAACATAGATGTTACGGACCAAGTACATCTATGTTATTGCTTCTTGATTATATACCTTGTATTATGAATCAAATTAGAATTCATATGCATGCAGGAATTTTAGTGTGCTTTGGATGCAGCGTATTTTAATTAGAGGGTTTCACAAAACTTAATGCATTAATATTTATTTAAATTACACCTGGACCAAAGGATAATTAATAAATATTGATAGTTTTGCTATGCCTGGACCAAAGGGTAGTGAATAAATTAGGAGACTCCACTGTCACATGAAATAAAATTAATCTAATAATCTGAATATTATATTGACTGAGTTGGTGAACTGATTGCCTTAGTAACATATTGCTCTTGAGTTTAAAATCCTAATAATTACACTATCTCTATTTTCTTAAAATTCTTAATTATTTTTTTATTTTGTTCTTTAATTTTTTATTCTTATAAATTGGTCTTCTAAATAAAGCATAGGAAAGTGCTTTTCAGTACTTATTTTCTAATCCTCTAGGGATGATACTCTACTCATTCACTTTATTACTTGATCGACTGGTGCACTTGCCATAGCTATAAATTAGCATGCATCAAGTTTTTGGTGCCGTTGTCGGAGATTGTGTCTAAAATAATATTGAAATTTTGATCCTAGCTTTACTTTAGAATTTTATTTTTAATTTTTATTATTTTTAAAAAAAAATTTTGTTCAGTCCATGACATGTATTGGACATAGTAACTTACTACCTTTAGATTCAGAAATTGAAAGGACCATTAGAAGACTACAACAAGAAAGAAACATGATAGCTGAAGATCCTAACGACATCAATCTAGGATTGGATATGGCGATCGAAGGACAGCATGAAGCTATTCGACCAGTACATCATCCATTAAATGATTACATCACACCATCTGTAGCCGATGCAGCTTCGAGCATCAGCAGACCATCTGTACGAGCAAACAACTTTGAAATAAAATCGACGATGATCCAGATGATTCAATCAACTTTCCAATTCAGTGGACACGTGCATGATAATCCGAATGCCCATATTTTTAATTTTTTTGAATTTTGCGATACTTTTAAAATTAATGGGGTGTCGGATAATGCTATTAGATTAAGGTTATTTTCTTTCTCTTTATGGGACAAAGCTAAGAGTTGGCTTCATTCTCTTCCTGCAGGTTCTATCATAACTTGGAATGTCCTAGCCCAAAAATTCTTAGCCAAGTACTTTCCACCTTTCAAGACTGCCAAGATGCGCAATAATATCACTTCCTTTATGCAAATGGACATGGAGATACTATATGAGGCTTGGGAGCATTTCAAGAAACTGCTGAGGAGATATCCACATCATCAACTATCCGTATGGCTTCAGGTATAAATTTTCTATAATGGTTTATCACCTACTAATTGTTCTATGATTGATGCAGCAGCAGGAGGAACCGTTAACCAAAAAATGGAGGAAGAAGCCTTCGATCTGATTGATGAGATGCCATCAAATAGCTATCAGTGGTAGATAGAATGCATGATGCCAAAAAGACTAGCAGCTGTGCAGGGAGTAGATTGCGTGCCAAACTTACTAGCTAAAATTGCAGCCCTTAGAGTCGAAGTCAACAACTTAAAGGGAATAGCTATGCATGTTCAGAGCATCACCTATGACCTATGTGGAGGAGGACATGATTCGAGCAATTGCCAGACAGGTAATCCTTTTGCTAAAACAACTGATACAGCTAATTATGTTGGTAATTTTTTTAGGCCGCAATAAAATAATCCCTACTCCAACACATACAATCAAGGGTGGAGGCAGCACCCAAATTTCTCATGGAGCAATCAAAATGCAGCACAACAGCCACCCCCAGGGTTTCAAGTACCTGAAAAGAAGTCCAACATGGAAGAGCTGATGGTCAAATTTATGCAAAATCCAAGAAGCAACTATAAAAAATTTGGAAGCCAAACTTAGGCAGGACCAAGCAGCAGCAATTCGAAAACTTGGAGATGCAAATAGGTCAAATGGCTAAGATAATCTCCGAGAGACCTCAGAGATCCTTGCCCAGCAATACGGAGACCAATCCAAGGGAGCAAGTCAATGCTATCACCCTAAGAAGTGGTACAAAGCTGGAGGAGCCACATCAGAAGAAAGAGACTGAAGAGCCAACTACAAATAAGGAACCATCAACTAAAATTCATCAGTCACCAAAACAACCAGCAGATGGATGGTCTCCAGGTATACGGTTTGCTGATCCAAATGTGAAGCCCTACGTGCCGCCACTACCATTCCCAGAGAGACAAATACAGCATCCAGATAAGAAATTTTCTAACTTTTTTAAAATATTAAAAAATTTACATATTAATATTCCTTTTGTAGATGCTATTACTCAAATGCCCAGGTATGCCAAGTTTCTCAAAGAAATCCTAACAAATAAGAAAAAGCTGAAGGAGCATGAGAGAATAAATTTGAATGAAGAATGCTCAGCAATACTTCAAAATAAATTACCATAGAAGTTAAAAGATCCAGGAAGTTTTACTATCCCCTGCATTATTGGTGATTGTAGTTTTGATAAAGTTTTATGTGATTTAGGAGCAAGTATTAATCTCATGCCTTTTTCTATTTTCAGGAAGTTGGGTCTAGGAGCACCAAAGCCTACCACTATTACTCTTCAATTAGCCGACAGATCCATTAAATATCCAAGAGGTATAGTGGAGGATGTCTTAGTAAAGATAAACAAATTTATTATTCTATTGATTTTATTGTTCTTGATATGAAAGAAGATTATGATGTACCCCTTATTTTAGAGAGACCCTTTTTAGCTACTGGAAAGCTTTAATAGATGTTCAATAAGAAAAATTAATTCTTAGAATCTAAGACGAACAAGTTACTTTTAATATTTTCAAAGATACTAAACATTCTGATGATAATCAAACTTATTTTCTAATTAATATTATTGATAATTCAGTATATGAGAATTCTGTAGAAAATAGGTTTGAGACTATAAAAGCTAACAATGTCAAATTGAAAGAGGACTCGATCAAATATGAAAGTATTCTAATTGAAGTGGCACTAGATTGATCCACTTTAGAATTCAAAGAAAGTCAAGCTGAAGACTATAAATCAGAACTACTAGATAGGTTGTTTCTTTTTTTTTTAGTTTTGATTATGTTTCTTTTCTTTTATCTTTTTAGTAATTTGTTGTTGCTCTTTTACTACTCTAGTGTGTATTTTCAATTTTGCAGAAAAAAATCAATGAGAGCTTAAGCAAAATTTCAAAGTTCCAAAGAACCAGACTGAACCAAATTAGGTGTATTCCTTCCTATCCTTTATTGCACCCTTTATTTTTCTTTCTCCTTTAAGATAATATAAAATAAGTTAGGTGATAAAATAATAATAATAATAATAATAATAATAATAATAATAATAATAAATCATGTATCAAGAAGAAAATTTTGAGCAAGATAGACTAGATAAGTGATAAAAGATAGAATTATTTGCTAATGAATGTAACGAGTTAAAGAAGTAGATTAGTTGGTCAACTTTTAGCAGCTTACTTAGGTCATTAAAAGACTATTAGCACTTCTAATTGCACATACACACTAACAAGGCAAAGTAGGTATTGATTATAAGGCCAACTGAGGATTCAATTATCACTAAAAATTGATAATTAATATACATTCTAATAAAAAAAACTTGAATTTAAGGAAAGAGCTACCTGCCTAAAAATAAAGTGCAAAAGATAGAGTATATGTGGATTGCCCAAAGCCTAGTAACTGGGTCTCTGCACCTAGGTCAAGTGTGAAAATTCACATAAAATGGTGAAGGGAAGGCCAGGATGTTTAGCATAGTAAAAAAAAAAAAAAAGGGCAATGTGAAAGTTACCTTAATTCATGAGTATAAAATTGGGAATGTATAGAAAATTAACCAAAATAGGTGATAAGAGAGGATACTTTTATTCTTTTAATTTAATACTGAAATGCTCAAGTTAACCATCACGAACACAAGTGCTATAGATCTTTGATGTACTCTAAGAAAATTTTTAATTGTATTGATTGAGAAATTTGCTTCTGAAGCTCAATGCTTAATTAACAGTATTTTCTAAATTTTTTTGACCTTTAGTCCCAGATTTTATCTTTATGATGGATAATCTTATTGAAACATAGTATTAAATAAAATATTGCTAAGGGACTAGCAATGACTAAGTTGGAAGATAAGATAAGTGGTAAAAATATACTAATAAAAATATTAAATTATAAAATAAATTAATCTATTTCTTTAAAAATTGATACTTTTATTAATCTTATGTAGAAAAGAAGGCCACCAATGTGAAGATTTTATTTTTTTGGTTCAGATGAAATAAATTTCAAGCAAAATGGACTTCAAATGAGCCCAAAATTAAATTTCAAAAAAAAAAAATTAGTCCGGTTCAAATCGGTTCAAAAAATTGGCTCAGCAGACCGCTCGGTTTGACCGCATCAGCAAACCGACCTGCTGATGCAACACTGACGATAGGCTGACGTCAGTATTTTTTGCGGTGCACGGCGGACCGACTTGAGGGTATTTCGAGAATTTCATATGAAGAAACGTGCTCTGATTGACTAAAGAATGCGGCGGTCCACGCAACACCGAGCTTGTGCATGGTCTATAGAGGGCAATTTGAAAATTTTGTTTGATCCAATGGGCACCTTTCACTGAGATTTGATTGGACAGCCAAAAAGAATGCACTGATGAATGGCATCCGCAGCTTTCGGTTGAGATCCAATGGCTGAGATTCATCCCGACGTTAAACTAAAGATTAGAAGCCTTCTTTGTGCATGATTGGATGGCCTAGATTCAATCCAACGCTTGTTCCAATGGCTGGCATGAATTTCGACTTGATCTAAAATATTTTAAAGGTTTTTAAGTAATTTTTGGACCATTTGATCAACATCCAACGATCAAAATCATCTAAAATCCTAATTTGAGTTGTTTTGAGAGTTTTAAACCTAATTTCTAAAGAATTTTGGGGGAGAATCGATTTCTTAGCCTATAAAACCTACTATTGCCAAAGAAAAAAAAAGAGAAGGAAAGTAAGAGAGAAAAAGAGAGAAAAAAAAAAAGAAAAGGAAGTTAGAGAAAAAAAAGAGAGAAAAAAAAGAGAAGTCAAAGAAAAAAAAGAGAAAAGAGAAGTAAGAGAGAAAAAGAGAAAAAGGAAGAGAAGTCAGAGAGAAAAAAAAGAGAAAAAGGCAGAAAAATAAGAGAGATTTTTAAGAGAAAGAAAAAGGTTTTTCTTTCGATAATCAAGATATTGATCAAGGAGTTTCTTCTTCTTCACCAAGTTCTCCACACCAAGAGCAATGGACAATCAATTTCAGCAATCAAACAGTCTAATTTTTCTATGCTTTTTATTTTATTTGCTATTTTTGAACTTGTTATCATGAACTAAATTTTCTTTTACTAAGGCTAAGATGTAGCCACTCTTTTGATGCAATATTCAGTATGATTTATTTTTAATTTTAAATTTTATTTATGAGGAGTATATAAATCTGATCTTAATGCTTTTGGATTACTGGCCATTTTCTAATTGATTTGATGAACATAGATGTTACGGATCAAGTACATTTATGTTATTGCTTCTTGATTATATACCTTGTATTATGAATCAAATTAGAATTCATATGTATGCGGAAATTTTAGTGTGCTTTGGATGCAGCATATTTTAATTAGAGGGTTTCACAAAATTTAATGCATTAATATTTATTTAAATTACACCTGGATCAAAAGATAATTAATAAATATTGATAGTTTTGCTATGCCTGGATCAAAAGATAGTAAATAAATTAGGAGATTCCACCATCACATGAAATAAAATTAATCTAATAATCTAAATATTGTATTGACTGAGTTGGTAAACCGATTGCCTTAGTAACATATTGCTCTTGAGTTTAAAACCCTAATAATTACACTCTCTCTATTTTCTTAAAATTCTTAATTATTTCTTTATTTTGTTCTTTAATTTCTTATTCTCATAAATCGATCTTCTAAATAAAGCATAGGAAAGAGCTTTTCAGTACTTATTTCCAATCCTCTAGGGACGATACTCTACTCATTCACTTTATTACTTGATCGACTGGTGCACTTGCCATAGCTATAAATTAGCATGCATCAATTGTCCTCTTTGCCAAAAAGTATGGAGATACTGGTATGGCATACAAGTGAGATGTATGGGTACATCATCACTAGATGTGATCAATTCTAGAGCATTATGCTATCAAAAATTGCTCTGATGGAATATAGATATAAATATTTCTTAGATCTAAGATCATTATAGTGGCTTACAAGCAACTCACTGTGCTTTAGTATTGGTCTAACTGAATTTTTAATTTAGTAATGAAAGGTTTATGGACATAGTCAAGTACTTGTGAAGTTGGTGAGTTATCAAGATGGGATTGATCACTTCAGGAGTTGGAGAAGAATGCATCACTGTATTTCAATATAGAAAAAACCTTCGCCAAGATAATCCATAAGATGGATTTAATATTTTAAAATATAATGTGGATGACCTAATCAAGATTGATAATTAAACTCGGAGGGGTCCTACAAGTATTTTGGTCAAGGGGATCAACTATATAGAAACTATTTTCATATGGTTTCTAAGGATGTTGTTCTATACATTCGACCTATCCGACCATCAGATACTATTGTTAGATGGTCACTTTAATTTATATAAAAATTAATTTTTGTGCTATCAACTTAGATTCAAACTTATGGGATCACATACATGAGAGATCTTGATCTGATCGGATGGTTGATCAATGATTAAGAATCATTCTAGGACTAAACAATCAATACGATTGTTGTTTAACCTAATGCAAGTGTTGCAGAAGGATTGATTAGTAATTTGATTACAAATTGACTTAATTAGATTAAACCATAGAGCTGATATTAAGTCTATTTAAATATAATTTAATTAGATTTAGTTTGGACTTGATTGGATTAAGTCCAATTGGTTTATTCGATGAGCCAATTGCAAGGAAGAACTAGTCCTAATTCAATTAAAACTTTATTGAACCTAATCTCTAATTTGATTAAAAATTAAATTAAAATTAAATATAATTTAATATAATTTAATAAGGTTATTAGTTAGACTAAAATCTAATTTAATTTAGTTAAATAAATTTTAATTTAATTTGATTCAAGGAATAAATTGGACCAAGTCAAATTAGGAGTTCTAGTGAGACTAGGACTCCCAAATCCTTGCGCCTTTCAATCTCCATGCACTCCCCTCAAAATTTTATTTAATTTTTTCATGGAATCTCTCTTTTTTAGAGAGAGGACATGCATATCCATGTTTCATATACTTCTTACATGGAATTTGGTTGAGGACCAAGTCAAAATAAATTAGTTGTTTTGATTTCAAACTCTATTTGATAGAGTTTGTTGCAACCAGAATTCTTATCTATGTATGGTGCCTAAACTCCTGATTTTTCTCTAAAATTTTTATAAAAAATAAAAAATTTTAATGCACTAAACACCAAGTGGTCCACGCTCAGAAAGGAGGGGACGCCCAAGAGTTGGGCACTCCAAATCTAGCCCAATTTGGAGGTCTCTTGACTAGGTATTTGACCTAGACAAGGACTCCTTCATATCTATCAATATAAAAGGGTTTTTAATCTAATTTTTTTTGAGATTATAGATCTAAGAGAGAGGTCTTTGGGTGTGGAGAGACTGGGTGTAGAGAGATTTAGGCATGGGAATTGTAAAGGCACCAATCAAGGTGCTTTGATGAGAGAAAAAGAGAAGAAGAAGACTGTCTTCTTCTAGAATTTTCTTCCATTTATTCCTCCATTCCTTTTTTGAGATTTTTAGAGGTATCTCAGGTCCAAAATCATCTTTCTCATCCTTTAGAAATTGGAGGGTCCAAGTTTCAAAGAAAAAAGATCCAGATCAACCATCGAAGAAGGATAAGCGTAGTTCTAGCAAACTATGCTGATTTTCGGGCATCGAACTTCTGATCAACGATCGAGGGGTCGTGTGGACAACTTGTAGAGGCCGGATGCATGTGCGACTTGGAACAACAACCTTAGGCCCTGATCATTAAGTTAAAGAACTCGATTTGCAAAGGTATGGGTGATACGATCATCTTTCTCCTATGATTTGATCTAGCATAGAACTGTTTTTATGTTGATATGATCAACATGATTTATTCTTATATTTTAATTTTTAATTTAATATCATAATTTAATCATGTAATAGGATCCTTGATCTAGGATCTTTTATGTTTAATTATGAATTAATATGATTAATTTATGTTTTCGCTGCATAGATTTAAAAAAAGTTTTAAAATCTAATCCTGAAATCCTAAACTAGTTCCTTCAGCAAGGTGTGGCTCTGATACCATTGTAAGGTTTGATGGACATGGTGGAAGAGATAGATTTCAAAATTTTTTGGTCTATCAAACCCTAATCCTTAGGATCGACCTTGATGTAATTCGATCACATACATGCATAAGATATGATAATAGATAACATACTCTTAATAATCTAATTTGGTGATGATATATTTTCATGAGGCACCCATGTATTCACCCTCCAGTAGTAATCCACATGGGAATTAAGTTCAAGAATGATCCTTCTTGAATCCTTACTTGCTGAATTCTATTCTAGAATTCTTGTCCTTTCTTCTACCTTCTTCTTTGTTATTTATTCTTTCTTTTATTCTCTCTTAGCCCTCTTAAATAATTTTTCTAACCCTTATCTTAATGAAGACTCCTTGTATTGGTTAAGACCTTGTTTAGAGGAAGACTCCTTGTCTTAACCAATACCTTATCTAAAAAAAAGGAAGGAAGAATATTAAAACAAACTTTTGAATTCAGAATGCCCGATACCTCCATTCTGAATTCTATTTATAGATTCAGATGAGGTGCCAATGATAGCTTTCCCAAGCACTTATCAACCATCTAAAAGGTTTATTAAGGAACTAGATAGGTTCTTTAAAGCAAAAGGTTACTTGGAGGTGCCAAGAAATCATATAAAAAGCGATTTCTACCTTCGGAACATTGTATATACGACTTTCCTTCATTTATTCTGAATTTTGTTTGAATTTTTCTATTTTAAGGTATGGGATAAGGTGAGAGAGAATTAGATAAGGCACCAACTAAGAGCCTTCATGCAGGACTCCTAGGTGCCATTTAAAATAGAACTATGCAAGTCTTCACATTAATTCCCAGAAGAATAGATTCTTACACCCAAAACTTTGACCAGTCAAAAAGATGGGTGCCATGAAGGAGAGAGACTCCTAGAGGGCATCTCATTGGTCAACACCCCCATCCAGAAGGACTCTTAGTCCTTTCTTGCACCACATATTCCATGCGCCATATTTTATGGCACCAACATGAGGGAAAGAACCCAGCACCTTGGACTCTATCTCCTGGTCATCCAAATGAGGCCAAGTGGCAACCATCTGATCATTGGCCCTTATAACTTAACCAAAATTTAGATTTAATAAAAATTGGTTAGCCAAAAGTGCAAGGATTCGAACCAGATTTAATCCTATTTGGAATTAGGTTAGCTAACATGTGCTAGCATGCCAATTAGCCATCCAATTAGAATCTAATGATCCTAAAATTAATTCTTGATTAATTTTTTTATGTATGTGACCCATTGAACTCCACATCTAGCTAGCAGTAGGTCTGGATGCATTTTTATATAATTCGATTAGACTCAATCTCAATCAATTAGGATTTATGCCGATCCAATTTTATCAATTGGAAAAGCCATCTAATTAAGGATCGAATTAATCTCATTAATTCAATCAAACCCACAAGACAAGATTAACATTTAGCAACATATCATGACTGCCTAGAAGATATGAAATTTGATAGAAATACCAAATATACCTTTTAGTGGCAAGTACCAATGCAATTCAATCTCTCGATCATCCTGCATCCCGAATATATTTATGAGCATGGATAAATGTCAAACTCAAAAATATTCATATCGATTCTCCATCAATCAAAGATAACTCTAATGAATGATTAGAAATCCTATATAATCTTTATATTGCTCTGGCCAAAGTCTTACTGAGTTATCATAGATGAGAACATATAGGATGATATCTTTTCTTACTACGAGTGATCGATTCCTTATTGACCTACTCTCAATCTTCATACACACTTGACTATATTCAGAACACTCCTTCTATGATTTAATATCATGATTGATATGAACCAAAAAAATATGGCCTTTATGTATAAAGCGTTAGATATATGTGCCCTAGAAGCCAGAATTGACTGACACTTGTAATACACTTCTAGGGGCAAAATTATAATTTTGACTATAATCAATAAAATAGATTATTTTCTATCACATATGTGTATTTAGTGTCTGTGATACATCCTTTGAGTTAATGGTAATGATAATTCATATTTTCAAGAGTTGAAAATTTAAGACATGAATAATCATTATTAACTCATAAAATGCTCCCGACCATAGGATCATCACGAGGATGGTGATTGATCCGGAAGGTTGGTGTACAATCACTTCTCTTTAGTAGATGAGTCTTGAGTCTACGGTGTGGAGACATCGGAGCGAGAGTATAGATACTCGTTAGAGAAATGAGGACACTGAGCGTGACCACCTCGAGTAGTCATTAGGAAGTCTACCTTCTTATCAATGACTGACTCGATGCTGTAGTGGTGTGTCTGGTTCTTTGACCTGAGGTGCATCGATAGTTCACCTTGAGGGTGTTATAGTTTGACTACACCATAACTCGGTCTCCTAGCCATTCGAAATCCTGAGGTGTATGTTGGCTATAGCATGTTCATTGTAGGAACTGGATTGCATCAAGATGGAATCTATCTACCTCGATGGTAGAGGAGCAGCCCTATGATGATCATGAGAATCAAGTCCAGAAGCCCATGGCCATGGTAGAGTGAAATAATAGAAAGAGTTTCTATTTAGATTTTCACATCGGACTTGAATCGAATGATTACATCATATGACAGAAACTAGGGTTTGACGAGTTCACCTTAACCCTAATCTGATCGGGGCTCAAGATAGAAGAACTTAATCACACAGGTAGCTACACCAAGAGGTTCGCATTCAGCTCTGATGGGTTGCCACCATATACTGCTAGGTGTCACTGATGGATTTTGGGAGCAATTAGAATGATTTAGATGATCGATCATTCTAGCTGTTCGAATCAGAAGAGTTCTGATCCATCGAAAGGAGTTTCGATGATGTCGATGATAGAGATCATGACATATCCCATTACCATACAGAACTGAACCTAACTAGGTCACACAAACAAGGGTTTGAATCTGATGATCATCAATTGAACTGATCTAGTTCAATTGATCTGAATGAGATTCAATTAGGTTCAAGAAAATCGTACTAGCACTCGATTGAACCTAACGTTCTTCTTTTACTATCATAAATAGTTGTCCTGACTGAGCCAAAAGAGTTTGTGCTCGATCAGAGGCCTTCACTTGGTTTGACTAGAGTCTGTCCAGGTCAGAAAAGGGTTGTCTTATTTTGTAAGATAATACCTGCCATTTTTGGTCACCTACCATTTCTCGTACTTTGACTTTGGTCAAAAGTTAACCTTTGACAGGTCAAATGTTGACCACTGATACTTTGACTTCTGTCCATGTATCACGCACCTATTGGAGAGCTGGTGGGGGCTTTTCCTCCTACTAGAAACTGGCAAGGAGGAGGGCGCACGCCAAGGGTGGCGTGCGCCCAAGTTTGAGGCACCCAGGAGTCCTTGTTGGATAGGGACTCCATCTCCTTTTTGGATTCCGAATAGACTCCTCCTAAGAACCAACTTTGACTGATCTTAAGCGCCATCTAAGAATGAATCCAAGGGACTCTATTCCCACCAATCAGATTTAGATCTAATTTCATAAAGGGTTGTGATTGATTGGGATGAAGAGGAGTTGGATCATGCATAGTCTATAAATAAGACCCTGCGCCCAAGTCAAGAAGCAATAGAATTCTCCATGCCCCAAGGCTACCTCACTCTTCCTCCTCCACTCCAAATCCATCATCTCCCTTTTCTCTCCATGCCCAAAGTAGTTTGGGATCTCAGTTTGTGCAATCTAGGCGAGAGAAAGGCGACAAAAAGTTAGAAGGCTGCGCTGCTGCAAAGGACAACTACTCATCTTCGAAAGCCATTTTGAAGATCCTTCAAATCAGATTCAGATCTAATTTTTGGAGACATGATAGAAAAGAAGAAAATCTCCAAATCCAGCTTGAGTCGATATCGATAGAGGCCAGGCACTTACGTGGCTAGATCCAGAACCTTCTGCTACTTACAGGATCATCAATGGGTAATAAAATTACCCTACATCGAGGTAAATTAAATTTGATTTAATGTATCCATATTTTATTTTAATTATTAAAATAATAAAAATTAGATTTAAAGTATCCTAGATCTAAATAAATTTTTAATATATATCTCTTGATCTGATCAGATCTGATCCTTGAATGATATTTAGGTATTATTTCAGAGGAAGTAGGAGGAAATTGTTCCTCATAGGTAATGGTGCTCATGGTGATGATTCCCAAAACCTTACAATGAGGTGATATCGATATCGACTCCAAGAAAATTGGCTAGAGGCAATGCAGTCAAAAATTGACTCCATGCACTCAAAACCTAATCTGAACCTGGTAGATCCACCAGAAGGTATTAGTTACCTATTGGGTGTAAATGCGATCTTAAGAGAAAGATTTGATGCAGATGGAAATATGGAGACATTCAAGGGCTAGACTAGTGGCAAAAGGTTTAGTCAACTCGAGGCCATTGACTATCAGGATACCTTTTCTCTAGTGGCTATGGCTAAAATCAATCCACACATTGCTTGCCGTTGCAGCCTATTTTTCAATTTTATGAATATGGCAAATTGGCATGAAAACGATATTCTTAAAATAGATATCTGAGAAGATATCTATATTGAAACAGCACTAGATTTCACATCATGTTGATAGCTTGATCACAAGGTTGCAAGTTGCAAAAGGTCCATATATGGACTTAAGCAAGTCATCTCGAGCTGGAACATTCGTTTCAATTGATGTGATCAAAATGTTTGGTTTCATCAAAAATGAGATGAAACCATGTGTCTTCAAAGAGGTCAGTGGGAGCGCTGTTTGTCTTCCTCGTATCGTACCGTGGAGACTCCTCCTTATTGCGAATATTGCATATCCCATGTTGATGACAGTCAAAATATTGGTTGGGTCCAAGGAATTCTTCATGAAAGACCTAGGTGAAACATCCTTTATTCTTAGGAATTAAGGTCTATTGGGATAGGACCGAATAGGATGCTAGGACTTTTCACAGAGGATGTACATAGAAGGAAGTACTAAAAGAGATTTAGTATTGGAAAACTCTAGAGGGGGATTTAATTACCCCTTCAGGACATGGTATTCATTTTCCAGAAGATGTGCCCTACACACCTGAGAAATAGAACGCCATGAGCAAAGATCCCTTATGCTTTATAATTAGGGAGCCTCATGTATGCCATGCTATATACATGACCTGATATAGCCCAATGCTGTGTAGAGTGTCACAGTAGATATTCAGTCAAAATCTAGGTGAAAGAACACTGGACTTCTATGAAAATATATCCAAAGTACTTTAAGAAGAACTAAGAATATTATGTTGGTCTTTGGGTTAACGGAGAACTCTAAGTTCAGGGATACACAGACTCGGATTTCATGTCCGATGTAGATGATCAAAGGTCGAACATCTGGGAGTCTATTTGTGGGTGCAATGGTGGTGCTGCAGCTAGAAGAGGTTCCCAAGCAAATCATTGATTAGCAGATTCCACCATGGAAGTAAGAATATTATCGCTGCATCAAGAGGCTATAAGAAGCATTTCTGGTATAAGAAGTTTACTGGTTAGAGAAATCGAAGTTAATACATCAGATGCCATTTCTTCTATAACTACAACAACAAATGGTTGCCATAGCTTTTGCTTAAGGAGCCAAGTCTCACCTGAAATTCCAAGTACATTGAGCGGCAGATACCATTCTCATCCGCGATACCTCGAGGAAGGGTTACGTCTGAGGTCAAGAGGAGTCGACCTACAGATAATTGTGCAGACCCACTTACCAAAATCGTTGGACAATAAAAGATCGAAGCCCACCTAAGAAGATGGGCTTTAGATTTTATAGCCAATTCCACTAGAAATCATTAATCATGGAGATTTTTGCATCTCTACAGAGGGAGTGTAGGGATCCGAGAAAATAGTGGGAGCTAATTTGTTTAAAAATAAAATCCCTAAATAAATTGGTCAAGTCAAAATTACAGTATCTAACTAGAATCTTTGACTCTCTACAGGAAAAATGTCTGCGTCCAACCCATTGGCACGTATCCTGGACACACATAGACTGACTGGACCCAATTATAAAGATTGGCTCAGGAACTACAAAATTGTTTTGGGTTCAGAGAAGTTAACCCATGTATTTGGACCAGGACCCTCCCACCTTACCAGCCCGTCCATCCATTGAACAGAGAGCGTCTCTGGAAAAAATGGATTGACGAAGATAATAAGGCCAGATATTACATGTTGGGCTCGATGTCTGATGAGCTCCAGCGCCAACATGAAGATATCGGGACTGCTCGCAAAATGTTGGCTCACCTGCAGGAGATGTTTGGTGAACAGAGTCGCGCAGCCAAATATCAAGTCACGAAATGACTTTTTAAGGCTAAGATGCGTGATGGGCAGTCAGTCCAAGATCACTGTCTGACAATGATCAAGGACATGGAAGAGCTTGAGAAGCTCGGTGTGAAGTTAGGACTTGGATCTGCAGAACGATATTATTCTGCAATCCTTGACTGATGCATATGGGCAATTCATCATGAATTACCACATGCATAAACTTCAAAATTCCTTGGCCGAATTAATGAATATGCTGGTTACCGCTGAGCTTTCTATGAAAGGTTCTAAAGGCTCAGTTCTTGCTATGGAACGGACTTCTTCCAAAAGAAAGTCTTATGGAAAGAAAAAGAAGTCTGTGAAAAAGCAAAAGGTGGAAGGATCAAAGAAGAAGAAGGCAGAACCGAAGAAGAAGGCCGATGGCAAAGGAAAGTATTTCCATTGCAACAGCGACGGCCATTGAAAGCGGAACTGCCCTACTACTTACCTGGCCACCCTGAAAGAACAAGAAGGAAGGTCCTTCTGGAGGTATGCTCGTTATTGAGTCTAACCTTACGGTTTCTTCTGCATCCAGTTGGGTGCTTGACTCTGGTTCTAGTGCTCATCTGTGCACTTCTATGCAGGGTCTTGAGGATAGCAGGAGGCTGAGGGATGGAGACATGATCCTACGCATCGGTAATGGAGCAAGAGTTGCTGCAGTAGCCGTGGGAACATACCCTCTTCGATTACCATCTGGTTTAGACTTAGTTTTGAAAAGACTGTTATTATGTGCCTGCAGCTAGCAGGAATTTGATTTCTGTTTCATGCTTAGCACAAGAAGGTTATGTGATCACCTTCTTTAAGGACCATTGTAACATTCTTTATGAAAGAAATAAAATTGCAAATGGTTTTCCTTATTAATGGTCTTTATCAGCTACATATTGATGTACCTATTCTAACTATCGAGCAAAACGTGAATGCCAAACGACCTAGGGATAGTCCAAACGATAGATATCTATGGCACCTGAGATTAGGTCATATAGCAGAAGATAGGATCAACAAATTGGAGAAAAATGGGCTATTGAGTCCATTGACTTTTGAGTCATATCCAACTTGTGAATCTTGTCTTCAAGGCAAAATGACTAAACTCCCTTTTGTTGGACATGGGGAGAGGGCCACAGATCTCCTTGCCCTAGTACATACTGATGTGTGCGGCCCATTTGATGTGCCGGCTAGAGGCAATTTTGTCTACTTCATTACCTTTACCGATGATCTGTCTAGGTATGGGTATGTGTATCTTATGAGACACAAGTCTGAAGCTTTTGAAAAGTTCAAAGAATTCAGACATGAAGTAGAAAAACAAACTGAAAAACCCATTAAGGTTCTTCGATCAGATCGAGGAGGTGAATACCTTAGCCGGGAATTCCTAGACTATCTTAAGGAAAAATGGCATAGTCTCTCAATGGACTCCACCAGGAACACCTCAACTCAACGGGGTTTCAGAATGGAGAAATCGGACTCTATTGGATATGGTTCGATCCATGATGAGCTTCACAGACCTCCCTGATTTTCTTTGGGGACACTTCATTGTTAACTTCAATTTATCTACTGAATAGGGTTCCCTCTAAAACCGTTCCTACCACACCGTATGAGATATGGCACGGTAAGAAACCAAGTCTGAGTCATCTCAGAATTTGGGGTTGTC
Source organism: Cocos nucifera (assembly GCA_006176705.1). Taxonomy (NCBI): domain Eukaryota; kingdom Viridiplantae; phylum Streptophyta; class Magnoliopsida; order Arecales; family Arecaceae; genus Cocos; species Cocos nucifera. The sequence goes on along the minus strand of QRFJ01001516.1, from coordinate 114,141 downwards.
CGGCTCATGTCAAAAGACAACAAGCGGACAAGTTAGAGTTTAGGTCCTTTAGAGCTCGATTCATAGGATATCCTAAAGAGTCATTAGGATACTATTTCTACATTCCAGAAGACCACAATGTGATTGTGAGTCGACATGCCATCTTTCTTGAAAAATAGTTTATTCAAGATAGCGGCATTGGAAAGCAGATTAAGCTTGATGAGAAAGTCTCACAAGTAGAACGAGCTAAGGACCAATTGGAACCAAATCAGGTTGAGCCAATAAGAACACTACCTCCTCCACCTCGTAGATCGGAAAAGAGTTTCCCGTCCCCCTGAAAGATACTTAGGTATTATTTCAGAGGAAGTAGAGGAAATGTTCCTCATAGGTAATGGTGCTCATGGTGATGATCCCAAAACCTACAACGAGGCGATATCAGATATCGACTCCGAGAAATGGCTAGAGGCAATGCAGTCAGAAATTGACTCGATGCACTCAAACCAAGTCTGGACCTTGGTAGATCCACCAGAAGGTATAGTACCTATTGGGTGTAAATGGATCTTCAAGAGAAAGATTGGTGCAGATGGAAAATGTGGAGACATTCAAGGCTAGACTAGGTGGCAAAAGGTTATAGTCAACGCGAAGGCATTGACTATCAGGATACCTTTTCCCCAGTAGCTATGCTAAAATCCATCCGCACATTGCTTGCTGTTGCAGCCTATTTCGATTATGAAATATGGCAAATGGACGTGAAAACGGCATTCTTAAATGGATATCTTGAGGAAGATATCTATATGGAACAGCCGCTAGGTTTCACATCCAGTGATACTGATCACAAGGTTTGCAAGCTGCAAAGGTCCATATATGGACTTAAGCAAGCATCTCGGAGCTGGAACACTCGTTTCAATGATGTGATCAAAAAGTTTGGTTTCATCAAAAATGAAGAGGAACCATGTGTTTTCAAAAGGGTCAGTGGGAGCGCTGTTGTCTTCCTCGTATTGTACGTGGATGACATCCTCCTTATTGGGAATGATATTCCCATGTTGACATCAGTCAAAATGTGGTTGTCCAAGGAATTCTCCATGAAAGACCTAGGTGAAGCATCCTTTATTCTAGGAATTAAGGTCTATAGGGATAGACCGAATAGGATGCTAGGACTTTCACAGAAGATGTACATAGAGGAAGTACTAAAGAGGTTTAGTATGGAAAACTCTAAGAGGGGATTAATACCCTTCAGACATGGTATTCATCTTTCCAAGAAGATGTGCCCTAGCACACCTGAGGAAATAGAACGCATGAGCAAGATCCCTTATGCTTCTGCAATAGGGAGCCTCATGTATGCCATGCTATGTACACGACCTGATATAGCCCATGCTGTGAGTGTCACAAGCAGATATCAGTCAAATCCAGGTGAAGAACACTGGACTTCTGTGAAATGTATCCTTAAGTACTTGAGAAGAACTAAGGATATGATGTTGGTCTTTGGTAACGGAGAACTCCAAGTTCCAGGGATACACAGACTCGGACTTTCATGTCCGATATAGATGATCGAAAGTCGACATCTGGGAGTCTGTTTGTGTGCAATGGTGGTGCTGTCAGCTGGAAGAGTTCCAAGCAAACGGTGATAGCAGATTCCACCATGGAAGCAGAATATATCGCTGCATCAGAGGCTGCGAAGGAAGCATTCTGGTATAAGAAGTTTGCTGCAGAAATTGGAGTAATGCCATCAGATGCCATTCCTCTATACTGCGACAACAATGGCGCCATAGCCCTTGCTAAGGAGCCGAGGTCTCACCAGAAATCCAAGCATATTGAGCGGCGATACCACTTCATCCGCGATTACCTCGAGAAGGGTTACGTCGAGGTCAAGAGAGTCAACTCCACAGATAATGTGGCAGACCCACTTACAAAGCCGTTGGGCCAGCAGAAGATCGAAGCCCACCTTGAGAAGATGGGACTTAGACTTGTAGCCAATTGGCTTTAGGACAAGTGGGAGATTGTTAGATATATGTGCCCTAGAAGCCAGAATTGGCTGACACTTGTAATACACTTCTAGGGGCAAAATTATAATTTTGACTAAAATCAATAAAATGGGTTATTTTCTATCACATATGTGTATTTAGTGTCTGTGATACATCCTTTGAGTTAATGGTAATGATAATTCATATTTTCAAGAGTTGAAAATTTAAGACATGAATAATCATTATTAACTCATAAAATGCTCCCGACCATAGGATCATCACGAGGATGGTGATTGATCCGGAAGGTTGGTGTACAATCGCTTCTCTTTAGTAGATGAGTCTTGAGTCTACGGTGTGGAGACACCGGAGCGAGAGTACAGGTACTCGTTAGAGAACGAGGGCACTGAGCGTGACCACCTCGAGTAGTCATTAGGAAGTCTACCTTCTCGTCAATGACTGACTCGATGCTGCAGTAGTGTGTGTCTGGTTCTTTGACCTGAGGTGCATCGGCAGTTCACCTTGAGGGTGTTATAGTTTGACTACACCATTACTCGGTCTCCTAGCCATATGGAATCCTGAGGTGTATGTTGGCTATAGCATGTTCATTGTAGGAACTGGATTGCATCAAGATGGAATCTATCTACCTCGGTGGTAGAGGAGCAGCCCTATGATGATCATGAGAATCAAGTCCAGAAGTCCCATGGCCATGGCAGAGTGAAATAATAGAAAGAGTTTCTATTTAGATTTTCACATTGGACTCGAATCGAATGATTACATCATATGACAGAGACTAGGGTTTGACGAGTTCACCTTAACCCTAATCTGATCGGGGCTCAAGATAGAAGAACTTAATCACACAGGTAGCTGCACCAAGAGGTTCGCATTCAGCTCTGATGGGTTGCCACCATATACTGCTAGGTGTCACTGGTGGATTTTGGGAGCAATTAGAATGATTTAGATGATCGATCATTCTAGCTGTTCGAATCAGAAGAGTTCTGATCCATCGAAAGGAGTTTCGATGATGTCGATGATAGAGATCATGACATATCCCATTACCATACAGAACTGAACCTAACTGGGTCACACAAACAAGGGTTTGAATCTGGTGATCATCAATTGAACTGATCTAGTTCAATTGATCTGAATGAGATTCAATTAGGTTCAAGAAAATCGTGCTAGCACTCGATTGAACCTAACGTTCTTCTTTTACTATCATAAATAGTTGTCCTGACTGAGCCAAAGGAGTTTGTGCTCAATCAGAGGCCTTCATTTGGTCTGACTGGAGCATGTCCAGGTCAGAAAAGGTTGTCTTATTTTATAAGACAATACCTGCCATTTTTGGTCACCTACCATTTCTCGTCTTTTGACTTTGGTCAAAAGTTGACCTTTGACTGGTCAACAGGACTCCATTCCATCTCCTTTTTGGATTCCGAATAGACTCCTCCTAAGAACCAACTTTGACTGATCTTAGGTGCCATCTAAGGATGAATCCAAGGGACTCTATTTTCACCAATCAAATTTAGATCTGATTTCACAAAGGGTTGTGATTGGTTGGGATGAAGAGGAGTTGGATCACGCATAGTCTACAAATAAGACCCTGCGCCCAACTCAAGAAGCAATAGAATTTTCCATGCCCCAAGGCTGCCTCTCTTTTCCTCCTCCATGCCAAGTCCATCATCTCCCTCTCCTCTCCATGCCCAAAGTAGTTTGGGATCTCAGTTGGTGTAATCTAGGTGAGAGAAAGATGACAGAAAGTTAGAAGGCTGCGCTGCTGCAAAGGATAACTGCTCATTTTCGAAAGCCATTTTGAAGATCCTCCAAATTAGATTCAGATCTAATTTTTGAAGATGTAATAGAGAAGAAGAGGATCTCTAGATCCAGCTTAAGTGGATACCAGTAGAGGCCAGGCACTTGCATAGCTAGATCTAGAACCTTTGCTGCTTATAGGATCATCAACGGATACTAGGATTATCCTACATCAAGATAAATTAAATCTAATTTAATTTATCCATATTTTATTTTAATTATTAGAATAATAAAAATTAGATCTAAAACATCCTAGATCTAATTCGGATCAAAGAAAAAATTTTTTGAAATATATCTCTTGATCTGATCAGATCTGAATGAACCTAATTCAAAAAATCAGGATTTCTCTTCATAAGGTACCATGATGATCTTGTTAGATGTGTGCCCTATAAGCCAAATTGACTAACACTTATACTTTCTAGGGGTATTTTTATAATTTTAATTTAAAATTAATTAAAGAATAATTTATTCTATCATATTGTGTATTAAAGTGTCTGTGATACATCCATTAAGTTAATAGGCATGATAACACATATTCTCAAGAGTTGAAAATTTAAGGCATGTGTTATCATAATTAACTCATAAATTGCTTCTGATCATACGATCATCACGAGGATGGTGATAGATCTGGAAGATCGATGTACGATCACTTTCTTAGGATAGATGAGCCTTGAGTCTACGGTATGAAGATACTAGAGTGAGAGTATAGGTACTCATTAGAGAATGAGGGCACTGAGCATGACCACCTCGAGCAGTCATAAGGTAGCCTACCTTCTCATCGATGACTAGCTCGATGCTGCAGCGTGTGTTTGGTTCTTTGACCTGAGATGCATCGGTAGTTCACCTTGAGGGTGTCATAGTTTGACTACACCATAACTTGGTCTCCTAGTCATTTGGAACTCTATGGTGTATGTTGGCTATAGTATGTTCATTGTAGGAATTGGATCGCACCAAGATAAGATCTATCAACCTTTGTAGTGGAGGAGTAGACCTATGATGATCATAAGATCGAGTTCCAAAATCCATGGCCATGGTAGTATGAAATAATAGAAAGAAGTTTCTATTAGAATTTCACATCGGACTCGAATCGAATGATTCATTCATATGATGGGTGCTGGGTTTGATGAGTTCACCTTAACCCTAATCCCGTTGGAGCTCATGATAGAAAAACCCAATCACATAGGTAACTACACCGAGAGGTTCACTATTCAATTTTGATGGATTGCCACCATATACTACTAAGTGTCACTGGTGGATTTTGGGATCAATTAGAATTATCTTAATGATCGACGATTCTAATTTGATGAATTGGAAGAGTTCTAGTCCATTGAAAGGTGTTTCGATGATATTGATGATGGAGATCATGACATGTTCCATTATCATATAGAACTGAACCTAACTAGGTCACACAAATAAGGGTTTGAATCTAGATGTGATCAATTGAGCTAACCTAGCTCAATTGATTTGGATTAGATCCAATTAGGTTCAAGGAAATCGTGCTAGCACACAATTGAGCCTAACATTCTCCTTCTGTAATATTTCTGGGTCATCTTGACTGAGCCAAATTGGATTTGACTCATTCAAGAGCCTTGTATGGATTTGTCTTAGTCTAACTAGAACTTGTCCACATCGGAAAAGTCTTATCATAATCTGATCTAGGCTTATTCTAATCCATCGAATGAAAATAGGATAAGACCTGCTAATTTGTGAAACTATTTAGACAAGAGTTATCCAAGAACTCTATAGGGATTTATCTTGATATGACTGGACCTTATCCTGGCCTAATCAAGACTTGTCCTAAATCCCATGAGATGAAAACAAGATAAGGATTGTCGTTGCCATATTAGGGCTTATCCTAAAATCATGGGATGAAATTTGGACAAGCCTCTCCCAAACGTTCTAGATAGATTTTTCTTGATCTAACTGAACCGAGTCCTGGTCTGATCAAGACTTATTCTAACTTGATTAGGACTTGACATAAATCCATTGGATGGGACTTGAAAATATTTTGTCTTAATTTCATAAGATGGAAATAGGACAAGGGTCAAAAGTTGACCCAGTATGCAGGAAAGAAGAGATATGGCATGCACCTCCTAGAATTTATCTGAGGGCGCACGTCCATATGAAATTTATGTGGAGTTTCTGAGCGCACACCCTTTTATGGTATGCATATCTGATGGATAAGAGAAGGTGCCCATTCAAATTTGATTTGACTGGTCAAAGCATTTGAATTTGATTCAAATGTCTAGGGAGATAAGAGTTTGCACCATCTACTCACCTTATCCTTTATTCCATGCCATATTTTTGAGTTTTGTGTGACAAAATATAGAAAAAATATGGTGTGGGATGTAGAGATCATGGAGGAGTCCTTCTGCATGTTAAACTTTGACCTATTCAAAGTTATATGCGAAGGGACTCTTGACTTGGTCTATAAATAGGGCCCTATGCAAGCTGTTGTGAATCATGATTTCTCTAAGGTGAAGCCCTACCAAAATCTTCATCTCCATGCCTCTCTCATTTGATCCTCTCCCTCTTCTCCATGCCCAAGAGTTGGGCAAAACCTGCAAGCAAAGATCAAGTCCCATTGGCGCAAAGATCAGCGAGAGACGATGGTGTTCATGAGACGAACGCGCAGCCTTCAGAGTTTGTTTTGAAGGTTCTACAGGAAGACATCAGATCTAATTTTTGGAAATCTGATCTAGAAGGAGGAGACTTCCAAATCTGACCTGAGTGGATACTGGTAGAGGCTGAGAGCATGTGCGGCTCAATCAGAATCTTGGATCAGTCATCAGATCATCACAACAGATAAACGGTTTACCCAATTAGGTGATAATTGTTATCACTATTTTTATTTTACTTATAATTTTATATTAATATAATTAGATCTAAGAACTCTTAGATCTAATTGAATCATAAAAAATTTTAAAAAATTATTTTGCTACAAATTTGATCCAATCAGATGCATCCTGCAATAGGAAAACCCATTTTTTCTTTCAACTGGTATCAAAGCTAGTTTGCTACTTCCTGATCTATCTTTAGATTGATCTAAAATTATTTTTTATAATTTGATTATTTAATTTTTAGATATTACATAAGATGTAATCAGATCTAAAATAAAAAATTACATGTTTTAAATATATATATGTTTGACATAAATAATGCATGCGCTAGTCTAGATCTGTTGTTCTACATCATGATAGTTTTCATATATATTTTAGATTAGATCAAATTTAATTTTTTTATGATTTGATCATTTAAGTTTTAGATGTTACATTAGATATAATCAGATTTAAAATAGAAGATCTAATTTAAAATTTTGATATATGTGATATAGGCAGCATATGTCTAGACTAGATCTTTAGTTTAATCTTATAGTCTAGATCAAAAATTTTATGAAATGTTCATTTAATTTTCTAAAGATTATTTAATTAGATTAGTTAAATTTCAAATATTATATGTGATATAATTAGATCTGAATGCATGAGATGCATTTAAAATTTTCACATGTATGACATATGCAATGCATGTCTAGACTAGTTACATAGATCTATGCCATGAGTAGTCTAGATTAAATTTTTTTATGATGAGATCATTTAAAATTTTACTTTCAGATATTACATCAGATGTAATTAGATCTGAAACATAAATTTAAATGTTAAATTTGATACATGAGATGTATGCAAAACATGTATAGATTAGATCTTAAATCATGTAATAGTTATATGCTTTAGATCTAACAGTTTTATAGTATAGTTCTTATTTCTGATTAAGACATTCTCCTTGGCCGTCCGATCATAAGAGTAAAAAGAATTTAAAGGCCCTCTCTTTCCATTCAATGGGGTGCTCTTATGGCGTGGAGGGGTGCTGCGTATTTGCCCTTAATCAGAAATAAAAAACATACATTTCTACAAAACCCTAGATTCTGAAACCTTAGAAATTTTTGATATATGTTTTGTTATTAAACCCTTAAACTTAATTAAGAATTAAGTTTATAAAATTAATTAGGTCTAAAAATTATGAATTTTCAGATCTAAGACACCTTCATAAATCATGGGTTCGGATGAGGGTAGCTCAATTAGGTCTAGCAGTTGATCAAATCAATTCAAGAGTTATTTAGGTGGGATCAAGAGTGCTTAGATTTGACCAGCCTAATAGAATTAAGTCTGAGTCAAGGTTGACTCACAATCACATATGGTCGATCAAGTTAAGACCTAATTTGGCTCTACGGTTCGAGCCTGAGTTGTAAGCTAATCCGATCAGTTCTAGTCAGACAAGTTAGTGTCTAAGGTAAGTATGGCAAATATGACTAGTGGTCTTTAATTGGAAGCTACTCGATCTGAATGCGTTCACGATGAGTTAATGGCATATTCCTCCCATTGATCTTACTTACCTGATTGATTGAGTCAACCCAATTTTGGTTTGAGGTGGCTAATGATTTGAGCTAACCCATGCCATTAGGTTAGTCATGAATTTTATGACTAATTGAGTCTAAGAGACCAAATCAAATCTCTCTAAGAAAATATTATGTCCTAGGTCTTCCATCATTGTAGATGTGTGGGCCCTTTTTGGGGTTAATTATTTTTGACTGGATACAGTGGTTCAGTTGCACCGAAAAGATGCAATCATGTCTATTAGAAATTGGATGTTATGGGTTGGAGGATGGGTTAGACTCAATATTCTAGATACGGTGAGGGACCAAATCAAGAATCTAATTTATGCAAATGATGGATTTGACTTAACTAAGTAGTGGAGCAATATTTTGGGTACGGTGAGCTTCATGAATTAGAGGCTAGGTTTGGGTGCATCATGTTTAAAAAAATATTGGACAAAAGTTGTCCACTCATCGGTTGACCCATCATTAATAACTATTAGGTGAGGTGGTAGCCAGTCGATGGGACCGCACCATCCACTAGAAATCAATGATCGCAGAGATTTTTGCATCTCTACCAAGAGAGTGTAAGGATCCGAGAAAATAGTGGGAGCCTAATTTGTTTAAAAATGAAGCCCCTAAATAAATTGGTTGAATCAAATTACAAGTCTAACTAAAAACTTTGACTCTTTATAGAAAATATCTGCATCAAAATTTCTAACTCGAATCTTAGATACCCACAACTTGACCAGACCAATTTACAAGGATTGGCTAAAGAACTTCAAAATTATTTTGGATTCAAAATGGCTGACCTATGTATTAGACCAGGACCAACCCTACTATACCAGCACGTTCGATCGTGGATCAGAGAGCGTCTCATGAAAAATGGTCAAACAATGATAACAAAGCTAGGTGCTACATGTTGGGCTCAATATCAAATGTGTTGTAGTGCCAACATGAAGACATTAGGACTGCTCACCAAACGTTGGCACACCTACAAGAGTTGTTCGGTGAATAGAGTCGCGCAGTACATTATCAAGTCTCGAAGAGACTTTTTAAGGTGCAAATGTGTGATGGGTAGTTGGTCCAAGATTATTGCTTGGCAATGATCAAGGACCTAAAGGGCTTGAGAAGCTCAAAGTCTTGATGGTTAAGAACCTACAAATTGATGTGATCCTGCAATCCTTGATTGATTCGTATGGGCAGTTCATTATGAACTTCCATATGAATAAGCTCTAGTGCACCTTGGCCGAGTTAATAAATATGCTGGTTACTATTGAGCAAACTTTAAAAGATTTAAAGGGCTCAATTCTGGCTATGGAGCAGACTTCTTCCAAGAAAAAAGTATTTTGGAAAGAAGAAGAAGTCTATAAAGAAGCAGAAAATAGAAGAAAAAAAGAAGGACGAGCCAAAGAAGAAAGCCACAGAGAAGGAAAAGTGTTTCCACTGCAACTCTGATGGCCATTGGAAGTGGGACTGCCCTGCATACCTAGCCAGCCTGAAGAACAAGCAGGAAGAAGGACCCTTTGAAGGAATGCTCATCATTGAGTCTGTCGGGCAAAACAAGAATGCCATAGGATCAAAATGATCTAGAGATAGTGTTAAGAAAGGTACCTATGGCACCTTAGGCTAGGTCATATAGCTGAAGACAGGATTAATAAATTAAAAAAATTTGGACTAATGGATCCATTAACTTTCGAGTCATATCTAATTTGTGAATCATGCCTTCAAGGCAAAATAACTAAGCTTCCTTTTGTAGGACATGGGAAAAGGGCCACAGACCTATTTGCCCTGGTATATATAGATGTGTGTAGCCCATTTGATGTGTCGGTCAGAGATAATTATGTCTACTTTATTATCTTTATCGATAATCTATCTCGATATAGGTATGTGTACTTGATATGACATAAGTCTGAAGCCATTGAAAAGTTCAAAAAATTCAGACATAAAGTAGAAAAGCAAACCGGAAAGCCCATTAAGGTTCTTCGATCAGATTGAGGAGGTGAATATCTTAGTCAAAAATTTTTGGACTATCTCAAGGATAATGGTATAGTCTCATAATAGACTTCACCTAAAATGTCTCAACTTAACGAAATTTCAGAACGAAGAAAATGGACCCTATTAGATATGGTCTATCCATGATGAGCTTCACAGATCTTCTAGAGTTTCTTTAGGGATGTAGTTTAATAGAGTTCCATTTAAAACCATTCCTACCACACCGTATGAGATATGGCATGGTAAGAAGCCAAGTCTGAGCCATCTCAGAATTAGGATTGTCCAGTGGTGGACAAGTTAGAGTCTAGGTCCCTTAGAGCTCGGTTTATTGGATATCCTAAAAAATTATTAGGATATTACCTCTATCTTTTGCAAAACCAAAATATGATTATGGGTTAATATATCATTTTTGAAAATAGTTTGTTCAAGATGGTGGCATCAAAAGATAGATTAGATTCAAGGACAAAGTCTCTAAAGAGGAACGAGCCAAGGAACCGCAGGAACCCAATTAGTTTGAGTCGATCCATAATTCACTACCTCCTCCATCTTGTAGGTCAAATAGGATTTTTCGTCCTCCCGAAGGTACTTAGATACTATTTTAGAGGATGTAAAGAAAATATTCCTCATGAAAAATGGGTTCATGGTAATAATCCCAAAACCTATGATGAGACGATATCAGATATCGACTCCGAAAAATGATTAGAGGTGATAAAGTTAGAAATTGACTCGATGCACTCGAATCAAATCTGAATCTTGGTAGATCCACCTAAAGGTATAGTATCTATTAGGTATAAATGGATAATCAAGAGAAAGATATGTGTAGATGGAAATGTAGAGACATTCAAGGCTAGGCTAGTGGCGAAAGGATATAAGGTTACCTTCTCGTTAGTGGCCACCATCCACATTGTAGTATATTTCAATTATGAAATATGATAGATGGATGTGATAATGGAGTTCATAATTGAATATCTTAAGGAAGATATTTATATTGAATAGCCATTTATTTTCACATCTAGTGATGGTGATCACAAAGATCTGCAAGTTGCAAAGGTCCATCTATGGACTTAAGCAAGCATCTTGGAGTTGGAATACTTGATGTAATCAAATTATTTGTTTTCATCAAAAATGAGGAGAAATCAAGTGTATTCAAGAAGGTCAGTGGGAGCATTGTTGTCTTCCTCATATTGTATGTGAATGATATTCCCATGCAGACATAGGTCAAAGTATGGTTATCTAAGAAATTTTCTTTGACAGACTTATGTAAGGCATCCTTCATTTTAGGTCTATAGGGATAGACTAAAGAGGATGCTGGATCTCACTAATAGAGGAGGTACTGAAGAGGTTCAGCATGGTGAACTCTAGGTCTAGGATTATGCAGACTTAGACCTTATGTCTGATAAAGAGGATCGAAAGTCGACGTCTAAAAATTTATTCCTATGCATTGGTGGTACTATAAGTTGGAAGAGTTCCAAGAAGATGGTTTCACCAAATCCACGATTACCTCAAGATGGATACATCGAGATTAAGGGAGTCGACTCCGCAGACCATGCAATTCATCCACTGACGAAGCCTTTAGGCCCGCAAAAGATCCAAGCCCATCTTGAGAAGATGGGACTTAGATTTGTAGCCAATTGGCTTTAGCTCAAGTGGAAGTTTGTTAGATGTATGCCGTAGAAGTCAGATTGGCTGACACTTATACTTTTTAGGGATATTTTTATAATTTTAACTTAAAATTAATTAAAAAATTATTTATTCCATCATATTGTGTATTAAAGTGTCTATGGTATATCCATTGAATTAATAGGCATGACAAAACATATTCTCAAGAGTTGAGAATTTAAGGGATGTATTATCATAATTAACTCATAAATTGCTTCCGATCGTAGGATCATCACGAGGATAGTGATAGATTCAAAAGATCGATGTACGATCACTTTCTTAGGATAGATGAGTCTTGAGTCTATGATGTAGAGACACCGAAGTGAGAGTATAGGTACTCGTTAGAGAATGAGGGTACTGAGCGTGACCACCTCGAGCAGTCATAAGGAAGCCTACCTTCTCGTCGATGACTAGCTTGATGTTGTAGCATGTGTCTAGTTCTTTGACCTGAGGTGCATCGACAGTTCACCTTAAGGGTGTTATAGTTTGACTACACCATAACTTGGTCTCTTAGCCATTTGAAATCCTGAGGTGTATGTTGGCTATAGCATGTTCATTGTAGAAATTAGATCGCACCAAGATGGGATCTATCAACCTCGATAGAGGAGTAGACCCATGATGATCATAAGATCGAGTTTTAAAACCCATGGCCATGGTAGTGTGAAATAATAGAAAGAAGTTTCTATTAAGATTTCACATCAGACTCGAATCGAATTATTCATTCATATGATGGGTGTTGGGTTTGACGAGTTCACCTTAACCCTAATCCCATCGGGGCTCATGATAGAAGAACCCAATCACATAGGTAGCTGCACTGAGAGGTTCGCTATTCAGTTTTAATGGATTGCCACCACATGCTGCTAGGTGTCACTGATGGATTTTGGGGCCAATTAGAATTATCTTGATGATCGACGATTCTAATTAGGTGAATCGGAAGAGTTCTGATCCATTGAAAGGTATTTTGATGATGTCGATGATGGAGATCATGATATATCCTATTATAATATAAAACTAAACATAACTAGATCACACAAATAAGGGTTTAGATTTGGATGTCATCAATTGAGCTAATCCAGTTCGATTGATTTGGATTAGATCCAATTAGGTTCAAGAAAATCGTGCTAGCAAATGATTAAGCCTAACATTCTCCTTCTATAATCTTTCTGGATCATCTTGACTGAGCTAAATTGGATTTGGCTCATCCAGAAGCCTTGTATGGATTTGTCCTAGTCTGACTGAAATTTGTCTAGGTCAGAAAAGTCTTGTCCTAACCTGATCTAAGCTTGTCCTAATCCATCGGATGGAAACAGGACAAGACCTGCTAATTTATGAAATTATTTGGATAAGACTTATTCGAAAACTCTATAGGGATTTGTCTTGATCTGACTGGACCTTATCCTGACCTGATCAAGACTTGTCCTAAATCCTATGAGATGGGAACAAGACAAGGGTTGTCGTTGCCATATTAGGGCTTGTCCTAAAATCATGGGATGAAATTTGGACAAGCCTCCCCCAAAAATTCTAGATGGATTTTCCTTGATCTGACTGGACCAAGTCTTGGTCTGATCAAGACTTACTCTAACTTGATTAGGACTTAACATAAATCCATTGGATGGGACTTGAAAAGGTTTTGTCTTAATTTCATAAGATGGAAGCAGGACAAGGGTTGAAAGTTGACCTAGTATGCAGGAAAGAAGAGATATGGCGTGCGCCTCCTAGAATTTATCTGAGGGTGCACGTCCATATGAGATTTATGTATAGTTTGTGAGCACACACCCCTTTATGGCATGTGCATCTGATGGATAAGAGAAGGCGCCCATTCAAATTTGATTTGACTAGTCAAAGCATTTGAATTTGATTCAAATGTCTAGTGAGATAAGAGTTTGCGCCATCTACTCACCTTATCCTTTATTTCATGCCATATTTTTGAGTTTTGTTTGACAAAATATAGAAAAAATATGGTGTGGGGCATTTATATCATGGAGGAGTCCTGCATGTTAAACTTTAACCTATTCAAAGTTATATGCGAAGGGACTCTTGACTTGGTCTATAAAAAGGGTCCTGCGCAAGCTGCTGTGAATCATGATTTCTCTATGGCGAAGCCCTACCAAAATTTTCATCTCCATGCCTCCCTCATCTGATCCTCTTCCTCTTCTCCATGCCCAAGAGTTGGACAAAACCTATGAGCAAAGATCAAGTCCCGTTGGTGCGAAGATTAGCGAGAGACGACGGTATTCGTGAGACGAACGTGCAGCCTTCGGAGTTTATTTTGAAGGTTCTATGAGAAGACATCAGATCTGATCTTTGGAGATCAGATCCAAAAGGAACGGACTTCTAGATCTAACTTGAGTGGATACCAGTATAGGTCGGGCATGTGCGCAGCTCAATCAGAATCTCGGATCAGTTGTTAGATCATCAAATGGGTAAACGGTTTATCCAATCAAGTGATAATTGTTATTACTATTTTTATTTTTATTTTACTTCTAATTTTAGATCAATCTAATTAGATCTGAGAACTCTCAAATTTGATTAGATCATAAAAAAATTTTAAAAATTATTCAACTATAAATCTGATCCAATCAGATGCATCTTGCGATAGGAAAATCCATTTTTCTTTCAAATCTTAGGTCTGAGGATCACTTACACAACTTCCACTTAAAGAATTATCTTTTGACATACATGTAAGGTTCCATAAGATATTCTCTTTAGCAAGTTAATTCAGTAAACTTATTCCTTGATAAGCACTCACATCCTTATATTAGTGTCCCAATACAAGTGGCTTGTGAGATCTACCATCCTCTCCATCGAGCATACACAGGATGTGCCAGTCTATCCAGAATCTTGATCCCTGACTCAATGTTCCTCTGATAAAAAAATATTTAAGATTAAAATTTTAGGATTTTAGATCTCACAGGCATGACTCATTCATATCTCCTAAAATCATTGCCCTAATCTTTAGGATTCATCATAATCTTAAACATAAAAGATGCAACTAGAATGATGAATCAAATGCCTCATTTTATTAACATCAAAATAAATGTCATTACAAGAGTTGGAGATTATACAAAAGTGTCCCATCACACCTCATTTGTAATTGGCTTGTAGGGCACTTATTCTTTTACTTATAGCATGTAGGGGTGCCGATGTGATGGTCCTCATGAAGAAGAACAATGAAAAGATAAAACTTACTTTCTATTAAACCCTAGATCTAAAAACTCTAGGATCTATTTTTCATGCTTTGTTTTATGAACCCTATTATACTTAATTAAGAATTAAGTTATGAAAGTAAATAGATCTAAAAATTAAAAATTAAAATATCTAAGATATTTTCATAATACATGGGTTCAGGATATGGGTAGCTTAATTAGGTCTAGCATGAGTGGTTGATCAAACCGAATCAAGTATTGGTTAGGATGAGATTAAGAGTGCTCTATGACCAGCCCAATAGTTATAAGTTTGGTCAAGATCGATTAATAACCATATGTTATCGATCACTTCATGATCTAATTTGGGTCCATGATTTGAGCCTGGATTGTAGGTGAATCCGATCAATTCTAAATTGATAAATTGGTGTCTAAGGTAAGTCTAGCAGATACGATTGATGGTCATTAATTGGGAGCTACTTGCCTAGATAGCATCTACAGTGAGTTAATGGCATATCCCTTCCACCGATCTCACTTATCTAGCCAATTGGGTCGATTTAGTTCTGTATTGGATTGCCAACAATTCAAGCTAGCCCATGCCACTAGGTTAGTCATAACAGTTATGACTAATTAAGGATGAAACCTAAATTAAAATCTTAATATAAAATATTAAGTCATGTGGTCTTCCATCATTATAATTATGCGGGCCCTTTCTGGGGTTGATTGTTCTTGACTGGATACAGTAGTTCAATTACACCAGAAAGATGCAACCATACTATTAGGCATAAGATGCTACAGGATAGAGAAAGGGTTAGACTCAATATTTTGGATATGGTGAGGGTCCCAATCGTGATTTCATTTCATGCAAATGATGGGTCTGACTTAACTAAGGAGTGGAGCAATATTCTGAGCATAGTGAGCTTCATAAATTAGAGATCGGAGTTGACTGCAACTTATTTAGAAAAATATTGGATAACAATTATCCACTCATCGACTGACTCATCACCAATAACTATCGATGAGGTGATGAGCCAATCGATGGGACCGTAGCACCCACTAAAAATCTTTAATCGTGAAGATTGTTAGGGATAAACCCCCACCTGCCAAAGTTCAATAGGATGCCAAGTCTTGAGGTCACCTCATCCGGTGATGATGACCATGACTAACTTCAACCGATGAGGAATTCCTACTTAGTGCCAAGACTACAGACCTCCAACTTGGACTTGTTGGCCGACCTTCCATGTTTCGATCACTAGCTTTTTTGGATAACTTCAAAACCTACAAAGTCTTATGGATTTCATCTAGATGAGCTTGAATAGTGGTGGCAGTCTTCTAACCAATCAACTGTTCGAACCCAATGCAACCTGGCTTGACAATAGAGCTTCTTCCTGGATGAACTTTGGCGACCTATGAAGAGTGGCAAACTTCTGCATTCTCGCACCAAGAACCTTGGGCACGCAGGCAAAAGGGCCTCATCTCCCTTTTATTTGCCTTCAGATAGCCCTGAAAATAGCTGAGCTCCAAAAAGAACGAATGAGTCATAAGAATATCAAAATCACCCATCTATCACAACCGCCAACCAAGTTCTGTTAGATATATGTGCCCTAGAAGCCAGAATTGGCTGACACCTGTAATACACTTCTAGGGGCAAAATTGTAATTTTAACTAAAATCAATAAATGGGTTATTTTCTATCATATATGTGTCTGTGATACATCCTTTGAGTTAATCGTAATGATAATTCATATTTTCAAGAGTTGAAAATTTAAGATATGAATAATCATTGTTAACTCATAAATTGCTCCCGACCATAGGATCATCACGAGGATGGTGATTGATCCGAAAGGTTGGTGTACAATCGCTTCTCTTTAGTAGATGAGTCTTAAGTCTACGGTGTGGAAACATCGAAGTGAGAGTACAGGTACTCGTTAGAGAATGAGGGCACTGAGCGTGACCACCTCGAGTAGTCATTAGGGAGTCTACCTTCTCATCAATGACTGACTCGATGCTGCAGTAGTGTGTCTGGTTCTTTGACCTGAGGTGCATCAGCAGTTCATCTTGAGGATGTTATAGTTTGACTACACCATTACTCGATCTCTTAGCCATATGGAACCCTGAGGTGTATGTTGGCTATGACATGTTCATTGTAGGAACTGGATGGCATCAAGATGGAATCTATCTACCTCGGTGGTAGAGGAGCAGCCCTATGATAATCATGAAAATCAAGTCCAGAAGCCCATGGCCATGGCAGAGTGAAATAATAGAAAGAGTTTCTATTTAGATTTTCACATTGGACTCGAATCGAATGATTACATCATATGACAGAGACTAGGGTTTGACGAGTTCACCTAAACCCTAATCTGATCGGGGCTCAAGATAGAAGAACTTGAATCACACAGGTAGCTGCACCAAGAGGTTCGCATTCAGCTCTGATGGGTTGCCACCATATACTGCTAGGTGTCACTGGTGGATTTTGGGAGCAATTAGAATGATTTAGATGATCAATCATTCTAGCTGTTCGAATCAGAAGAGTTCTAATCCATCGAAAGAAGTTTCGATGATGTCGATGATAGAGATCATGACATATCCCATTACCATACAGAACTGAACCTAACTGGGTCACACAAACAAGGGTTTGAATTTGGTGATCATCAATTGAACTGATCTAGTTTAATTGATCTGAATGAGATTCAATTAGGTTCAAGGAAATCGTGCTAGCACTCGATTCAACCTAACGTTCTTCTTTTGCTACCATAAATAAGTTGTCTTATCTGAGCCAAAGGAGTTTGTGCTCAATTAGAGGCCTTCATATGGTCTGACTGGAGGTTGTCCAAGTCAGAATAGGTTATCTTATTTTATAAGACATTACCTGCCATTTTTGGTCACCTGACATTTCTTGTTCTTTGACTTTGGTCAAAAGTCTACCTTTGACTGGTCAAACGTTGACCATTGACCCTTTGACTTTTGACCACATGTCATGCACCTATTGGAGAGCTGGTGGGGGCCTGTCCCCCTGCCAGAACCTAGCAAGGAGAAGGGCGCATGCCACCCTAGGCGTGTGCCGAAAGGCGATCAAAAGCAAGAAGGCTGCACTGCTGCAAAGGACGACTGCAGATCTTCAAAAGGAGTTTTGAAGATCCTCCAGATCAGATTCAGATCTGATTTTTGGAGGCGTGATAGAGAAGAAGAGGATCTCCATATCCAACCCGAGTGGATACCGATAGAGGCCAAGCGCTTGCGTGGCTAAGATTCAGAACCTTCCGCTGCAAACAGGATCATCAACAGGGTAATAGGATTACCCAGATCAGATCTGAACGAACCTAGATCGGGAAATCAGGATTTTCCTTCAAGTTCTTGCCAGCCGAACTCTTCCCAATCACCAAACAACCTCAGAGAAGCCAAATTCCCTCCAGCCTCTAGGCCTCCAGACTTCTTCAGCAACATACCTTCCGGACTCCTCCAGTCGAACTCTTGTCGTGCTCCATCTAGTTGCCCAAAGGGCTTATCGAGGGCAAAGTACCTCTCATCGAAGTCCTTGACTGCCAACCTCATTCTTGCTGAGATTTGTCAATCTCCCCAGAGGTGAGTTCATGCTACAGAACCTTCCGAAAGCACATCGAAGTTCGACGGCACGATCTTGAGTGATGAAGGAGAATTATTGCTTTGCTAATCCTATCATTTGACTGAAAGAGAGTAACAAGATCTAAGTCATTCTCCTTCTAAATGAGCTCCTCCTATTGAACACCTTCCGAACGATCTCCTTCCAGTTGCTAGGAAAGCTTCCTTCAACCGACCTCCCTTCGGATGATCTCCTCCCAATCGATCTCCTTCTAATTGCCAGCTCAATACGAACCAACCTATATTTGGATGACCTCAAAGGAGCTAGAACCTCTCTGGAACTATTGTGATTCGAAGCTCTTCATTGCTAATGCCTACTCCCTTCGAACTTCGATTGCTAAATCCCAATGGACCGGCACGTCACGACAAAAGATACTACCCTCCATAACAAACTCCATATGACCTGGGCGGCCCACTACTAGACGGTTATGGCTATTGCTATCAGTTTGTTACACGCTCCATCTATAAATGGGACCCTTCAGGTACCTTTTCGAGGAAGGCTCTTATTCTTCTTTCTGCTACTCGGCTCCTAAATTTTCTAAGCACTCCATTTCTGTTAGCTACAAGAGCTGACTTGATCGTTGGAGGGTCCTATCGGAGCCACCACCCCCGACTCTGAATGGGACTTCATTTTGTAGGTCATCGATGGTAGCTTTTTCTCCCTCAAGTCTAGCTCAATCTGGCGTTAACTGGATTCTGCACCAACAAAATTGGCGCTAGAGAAAGGATCTCGTCTGAGCCCTTGATTTTAAAAGGAGTGCTCAGTCGAATCTGTCTACTCTCTTCTCTTAATCTTTAAAAATCCCTCTCTATTTGATTTATCCTAGTCTCAGGGATGCCTCCAAGGAAGACAAACATCAGGAGGTCCACTGCCTCCATCGCCAGATCTAAACCAGATTTGTGTGCTCCAGCACCATCATTGGCACCACAACCTCCCCCATCGACGATCATGGTGGATCCAAAGCAGTTCAACCTCCTGGTGCAGCAGGTCTTGGGCCTCACCGAAATGGTGCAGGCCATGCGGCAGTAGCTAGTGGTGGTATAACCAGAAAATCCCCCACCAAAATTTTAGAAAGCCATCTCGAGATGGCACACTTAGGTTAACAAACCCGTCGCTTCTGGAAAGGAGAAGAGGAAGGTGGAAGACCCCGATTCTGACCATGATTCCTCTCTTAGGGAGACCTTCCCTATCTACAGTCAGAAGCCCTCTGAAACTCATGATCGAGATGATGTTCTTGATCAAAAGCTCCAAAAAATGAATCAACGAATCGAGGAGCTCCACCATACTGACCTAGCTAACCATGATAACATCTGCACCAACCCTCTTTTCTCCCAAAGAATCATGCAGGAGTCAATCCCACCAAACTTCAGGCTTTCCTAATTTGAGAGCTACGATGGGACCTCTAATCCGATTGACCACCTGGAGGCCTTCCAGACTATGATGCTGTTCCATGGCGCACCAGACATCATCATATGTCGAGCTTTCCCATCTACTCTAAAGGAAGTAGCAAGAAATTGGTACTCAGCATTGAAGTTGGATACGATCTTCTTCTTGGACTAAATGAGCTATCAGTTTGTAGCTCATTTCGTCAGCAGCCAATGTTCCAGGCGAGGCTTAGACTCCCTCATCAACATCAAGCAGCAAGAAGGAAAGTCCATCCAAGCCTATGTCAACTATTTTAATGCCACTACTCTGGAGGTCCGAAACTTGGACCAATTTATTGCCATGGCCGCACTGAAGGATAGCCTTCAAAAGAATAACCTACTATTCTCTCTAGAGAAGAAGTATTCTAGAGACTTTGCTGACCTGCTAGCTCAGGCTGAAGGCTATGCCCGAGCTAAAGAAGCCTTCAAACTGAAGGACAAGAAAGCCGCAAGAGAGTGGCAGGCAGATGAGTCTAGCAAGCCTATAGTTGAAGAGAAGCCGAATGAAGTTTGGCCATGTTCTCAAACTTTCTCTGAGTGCAAGTGAACTCGAACTCTCCCATGAGCTCACCGTCAAAGAAGCCTTGATAAAAGGGCATGAAGGGCCTCTCCCCCTAGAAGGTTTCACAACTATGCTCTCCTCAATGCTCCAAAGACTCAAGTGCTGATGAAAATTAAGGAGCAACTGCCGAGGCCGAAAAGGATGCACACTCATCCTAGCAAGCGTAATCCTGATAAGTACTATCTATACCATCATGACCATGATTATGATATTGAAGAGTGTATCCAACTCCAAGACGAGATCGAGGAGCTCATCAGGTGAGGCTAGCTCAATCGATTTTTATGACGTCGGCTTGAGATAAGAGAAGATCGATCGAGGGCACTGCCACAACCAGAACCATCAAAGAGTGAGGAGCAGCAAAAAGATCGACTACCTCTCGGCATCATCAATACCATCTCCGAGGGGCTACGATGGGAGGAAGCCAATGAATTCGAGGGGTTGACTAAAAGGTGGAGGACTAAGAAATCTATCACTTTCACTGAAGAAGATGCTCAAGGGATTTAATTTTTATATAACGATGTGGTAGTAGTTTCTTTGAATATTACAGACTATGATGTATGCCGCGTTCTTATTGATAATGGAAGCTCTGCTGATGTCTTATTTTATGATACTTTCTCTAAAATATCTATACCTAATAATCACCTGGGACCAATGAATTTTCTATTGGTGGGCTTCACTAGCGATGTTGTACTAGTTGAAAGAATATTAACATTGACTATGGCTGCAGGACGACACCCAAGGCAGTCCAGGACACAAGTGGATTTTTTGGTAGTGAGAGTTCCATCTGCTTATAATGCGATTCTCGATCGATCTGATCTTAACATCTTTTGGGCTATGATGTCCACTTATTATTTAAAAATAAAGTTTCCAACATGCTACAGGATCAGGAAGATCAGAGAAGATCAAGCCCTAGCTAGACACTGCTACTCGATTGCCCTGCAAAAGGGCGTATAGTCAGGATCTTATCCAGTTGATAGGTTGGATGCTCGGGATGACCTTGCTGAAGAATGGAGAGAACCCATGGAAGATCTTATTTCAATCTAACTAAATGATGAAAATAAAGAGCACATGGTGTAGATCAGCTCCAATCTGGGAGAGGAGGTACGAGAGCAGTTCGTCAAATTCCTAAGGAGAACTGCAGACATTTTTGCTTGAATCCCTACAAACATGCCCAGTATTGATGCTAAAGTTATGAAACATCATCTGGCTGTGGATCCTAAACATTGGCCAATAAAAGAGAAGATACACAGCCATATCCCAGGGAGATAGAAAGCAATTATGGAAGAGGTTGACAAGCTTCTCAAGGTCGGATTCATCCGAGAAGTCTCCTATCCAAACTGGGTTTCCAATGTGGTCCTTGTCAAGAAGGCGAATGAAAAATGGAGGATGTGCATAAACTTCAAGAAGTTGAACAAGGCCTGTCCAAAAGATAGTTACCTCCTTCTTAGAATTGATCAACTGGTGGACACGACCTCAGGCCATGAGCTCCTCACTTTCATGGATGCCTTCTCCGACTACAACCAAATTCAGATGGCACCAGAGGATAAGGAAAAAATTGCTTTTATTACTGACCATGATCTTTATTATTATAGGGTTATACCCTTTGGACTCAAAAATGCAGGAGCAACATACCAGTACCTTATTAATAAGATCTTCAAGGAGCAGATCGGCCGCAACATGAAGATTTACATTGATGACATGTTTGTTAAGAGCCAAACTTTAATAAATCACATAGCTGACCTAGAGGAGACCTTCGGTGTCCTCCGAAAGTATAAGATGAAGCTAAACTCGATCAAGTATGCTTTCGGCGTGACCTCGGGTAATTTCTTGGGGTTTATGGTGTTGAGATGTAGAATTGAGGCAAATCCATAGAAGATTCGGACTATCCAAGAGATGGTTGCTCTAAAATCAATAAACAAAATTCGGAGCTTAATGGGGAAGATAGCAGCTTTGAACCGCTTTGTCTTAAAGTCAGTTGAGCAGTGTATGTCCTTTTTCCAAGTTCTCAAGCAACCAAAGAACTTCTACTGGACCGCAAAGTGTCAATAGGCATTTGAAGAGCTTAAAAACTACCTCAGCTCACCGACCCTGCTAGCTAAGCCCGAATCTGAGAAGAGTTGTTCTTGTACTTGGCGATCTTTCTAGTGGCCCTTGCAGTAGTCCTAGTCAAGGAAGAGGCAAACGTATAGTGATTGATCTACTACATAAGCCTAGTCTTGAGGGATGCTGAGACTAGGTACACTAAGTTAGAAAAACTAACTTATGCTATACTGATTGTAGCCTAGAGACTTCGATCTTATTTTTAGGAGCACACCATAACTCTTCTTATCGATCAACCAATCAAGGCAGTCCTTCATCAAGCAAATGCCTCTGGGAGAATAGCAAAATGGGCAATTGAGCTTACAGAGTTTGACATCAACTATCAACCTCGACCATTGATCAAAGTCCAAATATTGGTAGACTTTATAGTGGAATGCACCATTTCGGATGAAGCCAAACTTGAACAAAATGAAACCAGTATTCTATGGTTGCAGCCGAATCCCCTCGAAGAAAGGACCAACCTCCCTAAAGGTTTCGGGGCCTTGTACGTGGATGGCTCATCCAATGCTTTTGGTGTAGGTGCAGGTTTGATCTTAGTCAACCCAGAAGGAATTATTATAGAGTACACTCTACATTTTGAATTTTCTATGATCAATAATGGGGCTGAGTACAAGATGCTGATCACAGGGTTGAAGATAGCTAAAAAACTAAAAGTAGATCGGCTCCGAGTTTATAGTGACTCTCAGTTAGTAGTGGAACAAGTCAATAGCAATTATGAAGCTTGGGAGGATAGCATGGTCAAGTATCTAGAAAAAGTGAAGAGTATGACCTCAGCTATTAGCAGCTTTGGTATTAAACAAATTCCAAGGATAGAGAACAATAGGGCCGACCTTCTCTCCAAATTGGTCATGCTAGCCCCGACTGAACTACCTAAGGAGATCTTCTTTGAAGTTTTGAAACATCCGAGTTCGGAGGAGCTATAGTCTATGATGCAAATCGACCACGAGCTCAGCTAGATCAACTCATTAGTTGCTTAACTCAAAGATGGGGTTCTCCCTTATAATCTGAAAGAAGCCTAGAAGCTTAGAAATCAAGCCTTCCGATATGTACTATATGAAGGCAAGTTATATAAAAGGTCATACTCCTTACCACTTCAAAAATATCTTCGACCTTCTGAATCTGATTTTGCACTATGAAAAATGCACGAAGAAATTTACGGAAGTCATCTGGGAGCTAGGTCTCTATCCCACAAATTACTCCGATAGGGCTACTATTGGCTGATAATGTACCATGATTCTATAGAGTATATCAGAAAATATGATCGATGTCAAAGAAATACGAATATTCAAAGACAACCAGCTTCTGAGCTTACCCCAGTGAGCACCCCATGGCCATTTGCACAGTGGAGAATGGACATATTTGGGCCCTTTTCCATGGCATCCGGATAGCGAAAGTTTCTCCTGATGGCCATTGACTATTTCATAAAGTGGGTCAAATCTGAACCCCTAGCAAAGATTACTGAGGCAAAAGTACAAGATTTCATCTAAAAATCCATTGTTTGCAGATTCGGCTTACCTTGGACTCTCATAATAGATAATAGGCGATAGTTTGCTAGAGTAAAATTCATCAAATTCTATGAAGATCTAAACATATCTCACAACTTTACATCGTAGCCCATCCATAGGCGAACGACGAGGCCGAGGTAACTAATAGAACCCTACTGCAAGGTATCAAAGCAAGGCTTAAGAGAGCAAAAGAGACTTAGGTAGATGAACTCTACCATATACTCTAGGCATACCGAACTATCCAAAGGCTGCCAATCGGAGAGACTTCATTCGCCTTGGCCTTCAAAACAAAAGTGGTCATCCCTATTGAGCTTAAACTCCCGTCAGCATGGGTTATGGCATTCAACACACAGCAGAACTCACAAGATCTCAGGACCAACCTTGACTTATTGGGGAAAAAAAGGAAAGAAGCTCAAATTCGGATGGCTGCCTATAAGCAGAAAGTAGCTCGCTACTACAACTCCAAGATTAAAGGCAAAGTATTCAAAGTGAGAGACTTAGTACTTCGGTGAGCAGCTATCTCACAACCCCAGAACTAAGGAAAGCTCATCTCAAATTGGGAAGGCCCATATAAAATCAAGGAGATCGTCTGGCCTGAAACTTATTACCTAAAGGAACTGGAAGGGACGGATCTTCCACATCCATGAAATTCAGAGAACTTGCAAATATATTACCAATAATTTTGCCTTAATAAAACTTCCTCTTTTCAATATCTCTATCTTTTGGTGCAAAATTAACTAATGGCAGAAAATGACTTGACCGAACTTCATTCTTAAACGAAGACGAAGACCCCGTTATCTAAGATGGGATGAGGAGAGAGGCCCTGCCAATGGCCTTTCTATGCCCCTACTATCCTGTTAGGAACAAGAGGAGAACCTCGTCCTAACATAAGCAAGATGAAGACCCCATTATCTAAGATGGGATGAGGGGAGAGGCCCTGCCAATGGTCCTTCTATGCCCCTACTATCCAATTAAGAATAAAAGGAGAACCTCATCCTAATATGAGCAAGATGAAGACCCTATTATCTAAGATGGGATGAGAAGAGAGGCCTTGTCAATGGCCCTTCTGTGCCCCTATTGTCCTATTAGAAATATGAGGAGAACTTCATTCTAACATGAGCAAGATGAAGATCTCATTATCTAAGATGAGATGAGGGGAGAGGCCCTTCCAACGATCCTACTATTTTGTTAGAAATAGGAGGAGGACCTCATCCTAATATGAGCGAATACTAACCATATCAGAAATAAGAGAAGAACCTCATCCTGACACCCAAGATGGGAGAAAGATCTCATCCCGACATGGAGGAAAACCTCCAATTGCCTAAAACAGGAGGAAGGCATTTTTCGATAATCATTCTGACAAAAGATGAAGCGAAGAAAATAATGAAGTCGATAAGCATCAAATCCACACCAAGCAAAAAAGGTGATTGAAGAAAATATTGCTTTATTGAAGTAGATGTTCATTATAGTGTAAAGGTCCGCAAGACTACCCATAAAAAAAAAAAGAAGAAGAAAATCAAAGCTATCAACATATATTCAACTCACATTGGGCGAAAATGAGAAAATATATCATAGCATTAAAATCAAAGTTAGGCACAAAATAAAGGTCTGCAAGATCAGTTACAAAAGTAAGAAAGAAAAAGTCGAAATTCTAAGAAGAATCTGATTCCTCGGACTTCGGACTACTTGCCATCACCAAGGACTCTTTCAGGCTGACGATCTTTTCCTTGAGTTTCTTTCTCCTTATCAAGATATCACGAAGTATCCTGTCAACCCTTTGATAGTTTTTTCTAACACTCGCAGTCTTTTCCTTAGAACTTTCGATTCAGCCTCAGCATCTTTGACAGCTTGCTATTCACAAGTCAACTGAAGCTTCAATCACTGAACTTCAGCTTTCTCAATCCTAATTGATTCTAAAAGTTCACCCACGATCCTCTTCAAGGAGGCAATCTCCTCCGACTCCCTACTTATGCCAGATCGATAACTGTTAGCGAGCTACTGTTGGAGCTAAGCCACCTCGCTGTTAGCAGCTCGAAGCTATTGCTCGAGCTTAGATATCCTCCCACACCAGCCCAATCGATAGGTCTTATAGGCAGACTCAGCATCAAACAATTGCTTCTAAAGTGAAGAGAACCTTTGAAATCAATTCCATTCGTACTGAGCTTTATCGGAAGACAATGGCGAACTCTCCTCCAATAGCTGAATCTTCTCTTTCGCCACCTTAAGCTCGACTTCGAGGGAGCTGACCTTCGTAGTTAACACCCAGAACTTATTATCAGCATTTTTCCTAAGTTTAGCCAACTCTTTCTCAAAATTTTCTTTCTTAATATTGAAGCTCATGGAATCTTTTATGTGTAGATTGCGAAGGCGAGTGACTTCGATCGTCGCCTTTGAAGCAATTATTTTGGATCTTTGAAGTTCGTCTTCCATCTTCTTCAACTTCTTCTTCAGGTGATGAATCTTCCTCTTTAAACTTTTGATTATGAATTTCAAAGGGATACCTTGGGGTAGTGGCTCGACGTCATCTAGAGATGACTGGCCTCGACTACGATCACTAAAAGGATTCTAAATAATATTCACCATGACATAAGTGTAAAGAAAAGAAAGTTCATTTTCATTTCTCAAAATATTTAGCATACATCAAAAAAAAAGAAGAAAAGTACAAGTTGACAAAAAATTTTAGACCTCGACTGGTGCAAAAGCAGATGAGGTTGGCACTTCCTTTGCAACTACGAGCTTAAGAATGGATTTAGGAGCTTCAGCTGCAGGTTCAGGAGCATCGGAGCAGGTTCAGCAATAGAAAAAGTAGCACCAGCATTGGAGGGACTGGCTTCCTCACTGGGTTCATCTATCAGAAGGTCGAGGTCCACCTCAGAAAAGTTCTTTGCGATCCTCTTCATGCAGATCTCAAACCCCTCTAAGAAAGCTTCCTGGGTGAAAGCAATCTTAATGTCCTCCATTGCTTTGGAGGACTTGAAGATCTCGACAGCCCGCTCACTCTCGATGCTAACATCCTCTTCATCCCACTTCCTCTTGTCCTCCAAAAGGGTCAAGGCTGCCCTCAACCCCATAGAAGCCTTTTCTTCTCTCTGCAATGCTTCCCGAAAGTGCTCGACTTCTATAGTTTGTATCTCCGAGGCCATCTTCAAACAGTCAACCTCAGACAAACCCTCTCAGTCTCCACCTAAGCCTCCTGAAGGGCTTTGGAAACCTCGACCTGATGGAGATTGGCTACCTTTGAATAGGCAAACAAGTAATGTCCCAGCTGCAAGATAGGAAGAAATTAAGTCAGAACTCTGAAAGTACATTCCATATTTGATCGAGTTTGGAAAAGTTGGTTACCTCAAGGAAGGTAGCGAAGGAGTCATCGAACCTCACCACACTCTCCATCCAAACCATCTTATCAATGATGTGTAGGAGGATGCTGCCCTTCATCAGAAATTGAACGACCTTTCGATCATCTAAAGAAGCTTGCTCCTAGTTAGAACCTTCACCACCTGAATTCTCGACCATCCTCCTTGTCTTTTTTCTAACGACCTTCCTCTTCCTCTTTTTCTCAGCAACCTCATCCTATTCAGGAGGGGCAGGGATGGCATCCTCATTGGATAGGGTCGGGCTCGGTACTATCGCAGTAGTTTCTAGGGCAGGCGCTGCTTGGATCGATATGGTCAGGATTGGCTCTTTAGTGCGAGCCTTCTTCGATGGCTCCCCAGTAGCATTGTCCTTTCTCTTAAGGGACTTAATCTCCTTTGTCAAGCAGTTTCGATCCTCAAAAGTCATTACTACAGTTGAAAAGGTTAAAATCAGAAAAAAAAAAAAGAGGACCATGTACAATTGGCAGGTCACAAAGGACTACCTGTCGGATCAAGAGGACTAAGACCGAAGTTGAATAAGATCTGATCATCTAGCGGCCTAAAAATTGAAGGAGCTTGGTAGCTCTTTAGTTTATCGACCGAGTCCCAATCCTCTTTCTTGAGTTCAAGAGCTCGACAGATTAAATCCCTTATGTCTTCCCAGAAAGAAAGTTCTAGCTCTAAAGAAGAACATGAAATGAAGAAAAACTTCTCCTTCCAGTTGTGAATGGAAGAAGGGGTGCCCTTAAGCAATCCTTCTTACCAAATTGAGGAGACATGTACCACCAATATTTGATCGTAGGGTGATGTTTGAAGATGAAGAAGTTGCAGAATAAGGAGATGGAAGGTTGGGCGTCGGCCATAATGCACAAAGAGAGAAATCCTATGACAAATCTAAATGAATTCGGTGCCATAGGGGTAAAGAAAATGTTTAAGAACTTAAACAGGTTGACAACAAAAGAAGATATTGGTAGCCAAAGTCCTGCACGGAGGGTTTCAACATACAAATAAGTCCGGTCAGGAGGAGGGGAGCAGGCTTAATCACTAGGTCCGAAGAGTTCAAGCTCGTACTCAGAAGGAATTCTGAACTGGATCCTGATCAGCAAAAGATCTTCAGACTGAAGTTTATAGGGGATGGTATCAGGGATGAAGGGTGGCTGAGGTACTTCTATGGATTTGGGATCCTTATGGGAAGGATCCATCAATGCCAAGTGAGCCACGCTCCCAGAACAAGTCGACCAGGATCCTTCAGAGGACATGTGGATCAAACTAAAATCAAGAAATTTTCTCAAAAAATCAAGAAAAATAAGATTCGAGACTCTCACAAAGAAACCAAACGAACAAAAAATGCTAAAAGATAGGAATAATCAAAAAAGAAGATTTCATGGATTGACCTAAATCGATGGGGGAGAACGGAGAAATGACAAGCTCAATGAAAATCGAACGAGAGAACCCCTGAGAATCGAAGGAGATGGTGGAAGACACTAATACTCTGGAGTAGGAAAGAGATGAAGACTAGAAGGAAAAGAGAGGAAACTCGGGTGAACTAGAACCCAGGAGGAAGAACATGGGTTTAAATAATCACGAGAATTCGA
Source organism: Cocos nucifera (assembly GCA_006176705.1). Taxonomy (NCBI): domain Eukaryota; kingdom Viridiplantae; phylum Streptophyta; class Magnoliopsida; order Arecales; family Arecaceae; genus Cocos; species Cocos nucifera. Next base: position 85,072 of record QRFJ01001516.1, on the reverse strand, counting down.
GGTGGTCATGATTGCAGGTCTTCGCGGACCAACCTTAGGTTGACACGTATTTTGCTCATTATGGCAAAGAAGTGGCAACAGATGGAACTTTTATTGCACCATACCTTGGGTAGTATTCTAGCGGAGGTTTTAAAATTTCTCTTTTTGGGTCATCTTGTATTTAAGAAGTTTCGGTGCCAGCGTGGTAAATGCTAAAATTTTCTTTCCAGTAAGCATAAAAAGGGGAAGGGACTTCGACATTCACATTTCCTTACTTTCTTCCTTCAAATTTTGAACTAGGGAGTAGGGGGGCTTACGTTAGGGGTAAACCCCCACCTACCAAAGTCGAACAAGATGCCAAGTCTTGAGGTGACCTTGTCCGGTGACGATGACCATGACTAACTTCAATCGGTGAGGAATTCCTACTTAGCGCCAAGACTGCAGACCTCCAACTTGGACTTATTGGCCGACCTTTCATATTTTGATCGCCAACTCTTTTGGATAACTTTGGAACTTGCAAGATCTTATAGATTTTATTTGGACGAGCTTGAAAAGTGGTGGCAGTCTTCTAAGCAATCAAGTGTTCGAATCCACGCAACCTAGCTTAATGATAGAGCTTCTCCCTGGACGAACTTTGGTGACCTATGAAGAGTGGTGAACTTTTGCATTCTCATACCAAGAACCTTGGGCACACAGGCAAAAGAGCCTCGTCTTCCTTTTATTACCCTTCAAACGGCCCTGAAAATAGCTGAGGTATAAAAAGAACGAATGAGTCACAAGAATATCAAAGTCACCCACCCATCACAATCGCTAACCAAGTTCTCGCCAGCCAAACTCCTTCCAATCATCAGACAACCTCAGAGAAGCCAAATTCCCTCCGACCTCCAGTCCTCTAGACTCCTTCAATAATGCACCTTCCAGACTCCTCTAGTTGGACTCCTGTCGAGCTCCATCTAGTTGCCCAAAGGGCTTATCGAGGGCAAAGTACCCCTCATCGAAGTTCTTGACTGCTGACCTCATTTCTATTGAGATTTGTCAATCTCTCCAGAGGTGAGTTCATGCTACAGAACCTTTCGAAAGCATACCAAAGTTTGGCAACACGATCTTGAGTGATGAAGAAGAATTATTGCCATGCTAACCCTATCCTTTGACTAAAAGAGAGTAGCAAGATCTAAGTCATTCTCCTTGTAAACGAACTCATCCTATTAAACACCTTCTGGACGATCTCCTTCCAGTTGCTAGGCAAGCTTTCTTCAGTAGACCTTTCTTTGGATGATCTCCTCCTAATCGATCTTCTTCTGATCGCCAGCTTAGTACGAACCAACCTATATTTGGATAATCTCAAAGGAGCCTGAACCTCTCTAGAACTATTGCGATTCAAAGCTCTTCATTGCTAATGCCTACTTCCTTCGAACTCCGACTGCTAAATCCTAACGGACCGACACATCACGACAATGAACACTACCCTTCATAACAAACTCCACATGGTCTGAGTGACTCACTATCAGATGATTATGGCCGTCGCTATTAGTTTGTTACATGCTCCATCTATAAAAGAGATCCTCTATGTATGTTTTCAAGGAAGGCTCTCATTCCCCTTTCCGCTACTTGGCTCCTAAATTTTTTAAGCACTCCATTTCTGTTGGTCAGAAGAGCTAACTTGATCGTCAGAGGGTTCTGTCGGAGCCACCACTCCTGACTTCAGATGGGACTTCATTTTGTAGGTCACCGATGGTGGCCTCTTCTTCCTCAACTCCAGCTCGATCCAGCGTCAACCAGATTCTACACCAACAAAGATTTTTTTATTTCTTCTAGGAGAGTGTAGCGATCCAAAAAAATAGTGAGAGCCTAAATTTATTTTTAAAATAAAATTTTTAATATAAATTGGTTAAGTCTAATACAAAATCCAACTAGAAATTTTGACTCTCTGTAGGAATCATATCTGCTTCCAACCCCCTAGCAAAAATCTTAGGGACCAATAGGTTGACCAAACCTAATTTTAAAGATTGGCTCTAAAACTTGAAAATAGTTTTGAATTCTGAGAAGTTGACCTATGTCCTTGACCAGAACCTTCCCCCTCTAGCAACTAGTCCGACCACTAATCAAAGATCATCTCATGATAAGTAGCTGGATGATGATAATAAAGTTAGGTGCTACATGTTGGCATCGATGTCAAATGAGTTGCAGTGCCAACATAAGGACATAAGGACTATCAGGCAATGTTGGCTCACCTACAAGAGTTGTATGGTGAGCAAAGCCGCGCAGCTCGCTACAAAGTATCCAAATGACTCTTTAAGGTGTAGATGCATGATGGATAGTCGGTCCATGATCATTGCTTATCGATGATCAAGGACTTGGAGGAGCTTGAGATGCTCGACATGTCCATAGATAAGGACTTGTAGATTAATCTGATTCTACAGTCCTTAACTAATTCATATGGATAGTTTATAGTAAACTTTTATATAAATAAGATCCAGTGCATCTTGACCGAGCTTATGAACATGCTAGTCACTACTAAGGGCACCTTGAAGAGTTTAAGGGGTTTAGTACTTGCTGTGTAGTGGACTTCTTCCAAGAAAAAATCTTTTGGGAAGAAAAAAAAGTTCATGAAGAAGCAGAAGGTTGAGAAAAAGAAGAAGGAGAAGAAGGCAGAACCAAAGAAGAAGGCTGTGGAGAAAGAAAAATGTTTCCACTTTAACTTCAATGGCCACTGAAAATGAAACTACCCTGCTTACTTGGTGACTCTAAAGAATAAGAGGAAAGGAGGACCTTCTAAAGGTATGCTCATCATTGAAATGAACCAGATAGTTTCTTCTATATCCAGTTAGATGCTTGACTATGGATCTACTGCTTATTTGTGCACTTCTTTGTAGGATCTTGAGGATAGCAGGAGGCTGAGAGACGGCATAATGATCCTATGTGTTGGAAATGGAGCAAATATTGCTACTATGGTCATGAAAATGTATCCTCTACGACTACCTTCTAGAAGTATTTTAGAACTTAGGGACTATTATTTTGTACTTGCTGCGAGCAGAAACCTAATTTCTATCTCCTACTTGACGTAGGGAGATTATTTAATTAGTTTCTATAAGGACCATTGTAATATTTATTTTGGAAATAATAAAGTTGGTAGTAGTTTTCTTATTAACAGTCTCTTTTAGTTACATCTTGATGTTTCTATGAATTATATCGAGCAAAGTGTAAATGCCATAAGATTTAAATAATCTAGAGATAGTGTAAATGAAAAGTACATGTGGCACCTAAGGCTAGGTCATATTGGAGAAGATAGGATTAACAGATTGGAAAAAATCAGACTATTAAGTCCATTAACTTCTGAGTCATATCTAGTCTGTAAATCATGACTTCAAGAAAAAATGACCAAGCTATCCTTTGTGGGACATGGGGAAAGGACCATATAGTTACTTGCTTTGGTATATTCAGATGTCCGCGGCCCATTTGATGTGCCAATTAGAGGAGGTTATCTCTACTTTGTTATCTTTACCAATGACTTTTTTTGATAGGATATATGTACCTTATATGTCATAAGTCTGAGGTTTTTAAAAAGTTTAAAGAATTCAGATAGCAAGTAGAAAAATAGATAAAAGAATTTCTTAAGATTCTTCGATCAGATTGAGGAGTCGAATACCTTTGTAGAAAATTTTTGAACTATCTCAAGAAACATGGCATAGTCTCATAGTGGACTTTGTCTGAAATATCTGAACTTAATAGAATTTCAGAATGAAAAAATCAGATCCTATTAAATATGGTCCGTTCCATGATGAGCTTCACAAATCTTTTCATTTTTCTTTGAGGATATAGTCTTTTAACAATAATTTATGTACTAAATAGGATTTCTTCTAAAACCATTTCTACCACACCATATGAGATGTGGTATGATAAGAAACCAAGTGTGAGTTATCTCAAGATTTGGGGCTATCCAGTCCACGTAAAAAGGCAACAGGCGGATAAGTTAGAATCCAGGTTTCTTATATCTCATTTTATCGGATATCCTAAAAAGTCATTACGATATTATTTCTATCTTTCAGAAGATCATAATATAATTATGAGTCAACATGCTTTCTTTTTTAAAAAAATAGTTTATTCAAGATGGAGGCATGCAAAGATAGATTAGGCTCGAGAAGAAAGTTTCTAAAGAGCAACAAGCCAAAGAACTTGAGAAACTAGTTCAGTCTGAGCCGATCCACACACTTCCTCCTCCAACTCGTAAGTCTAATAGGATTTTCCATCCTCTTAAGAGATACTTAGGTATTATCTTAGAGGATGTAGAAAAAATATTTTCAATTGAAAATGAGATACATGGAGATGACCCTAAAATCTATGATGACGCGATATCAGATATCGACTCTGAAAAATAGTTAGAGGCAATGAAGTCAGAAATTGACTCAATGTACTCGAACCAAGTTTGGATCTTGGTAGATTTACCTCAAGATATTGTACCTATTGCGTATAAATGGATTTTCAAGAAAAGGATTGATGTAGATGGGAATGTAGAGACATTCAAAGCTAAGCTTATGATGAAAGGATATAGTCAGCATGAAGGCATTGATTATCAAGATACCTTCTCACCAATGGCCATGTTTAAATCCATCCGCATGCTACTTGCCATTGTAGCATGTTTTGATTATAAAATATGGCAAATAGATATAAAAATGGTATTCCTGAATGGATATCATGAGGAAGATATCTATATGGAATAGTCGCTTGATTTCATCTTCAGCGATAGTGGTCACAAAGTTTGCAAACTACAAAGATTCATCTATGGACTTAAGCAAGCATCTCAAAGTTGGAATGCTCGTTTCAATAATGAAATTAAATCATTTGATTTCATCAAGAATGAGGAGCCATGTATATTCAAAAGATCAGTGGGAGCACTGTTGTCTTTCTTGTATTGTATGTGGATGACATCCTCCTAATTGGGAATGATATTTTTATATTGACCTCGATCAAAGTTTGGTTGTTTAAAGACTTTTCTATGAAAGGCCTAGATGAGACATCCTTTATTTTGGAGATCAAGGTCTATAGAGATAGATCTAGGAAGATGCTAGGTTTATCAAAAAGGATGTATATTGAAGAGATGCTGAAGAGATTCCGCATGGAAAACTCCAAGTGGGTTTTTGTACCCTTCAGACATGGTATTCATCTATCCAAGAAGATATGCCCCAACCCACCAAAAGAGATTGAACGTAATAGGAAGATCCCTTATGCTTTGGCAATAGAGAGCTTCATATATGCCATATTTTATACACGATCTGATATCGCCCATGCTATAAGTATCACAAGCAAATATCAATCAAATCTAGATGAAGAGCACTAGACTTCTGTGAAATGTATCCTTAAGTACTTGATAAAGACTAAAGATATATTTTTGATCTTCGAAAATGAAGAACTCCAAGTGTAGGGGTATACTGATTTAGAATTTATATATGATATTGATGATCGAAAGTTGACATCAGGAAGCCAGTTCTCGTGCAATGGTGGCACTGTGAGCTAGAAGAGTTCCAAGCAGACAATAATTGTAGACTCCACCATGAAAGTAGAGTACATCACTACGTCAGAAGCTGCAAAGGAGGCATTCTAGTCCAAAAAGTTTATTGCGGAGCTAGGACTGATGCCGTTCTTCTCTACAACAACAACAATGGTGCCATAGCCCTAGCTAAGAAGCCAAGGCCTTACTAGAAATTCAAGCACATTGAGCAATGATTTCACTCATCCATGATTACCTCGTGTTGGATTCTGGTACCTCTCTGATACCAATTATTGGAGAGAAAAAGAACAAAGTAGATGGCCGACACCTAGGGCTTAAAGTTGGAACCAGAGAGAGAAGAGTAGAGAGTTTTAGGAAAAAAACTCAATTGTATTCCACTCTATTGTAAAGATACAATACCTAAGTTTATATATCCTAGGATTTCTTCTATACCACATGAAACCTAATAAACCTAAACTCCAGTCAAAAAACTTTTCTAGGCTAACCCAATACATGAAATCACTCACTGAGCCCATGTACATATGTCTCACAGGCTTTCATCCCATGTACATATCGACTCTGTGTGCAGGATTTGCTATGCTACTTTCAAAAATTATTTCAAAAATAGCAATGATGCAGTAAAAAATAATTAATCTAATTAATTATCTATTGATCATATTAGATTATTTAATCCTACACATTAGGATCTAAACATAATATGCATGCATACATCAATAGATCTAAAAATAAAACTATGTAATAAACTATTTACTACATCTACGTGTTTAGAATATAATACCTTTTTACGGATAGTCAATCACCATAATTTGAGTCCACCAAATAATGCTCTAGTATCATGTCAGAGCTACACATATGTTCGACCTCTATGGTTGGTCCACATGGAGCTCCTAGTCCCGATCAGCTCCACTGGAGTGCTAGCTCCTCGCTAGGATCTTCGATGGTAAATCATGATTGATCCGATCGATTGTATACTTTCTAATTTTTTAGATATTCTAAAAAATTAGAACATAAATATTAGAGGATTATAAAGATGTGTTTTAAATTTGGTGGTGATCCGATGCTCACAGCACTCGATCTCTCCATCCGAACCCAGATTCCCAAATCAAGATTTCACTCGGCCCAAAAACCCTGACACACTAAAAATCCTATCATGTCCTCTCTTTGTGAAGTTTTTTTATTAAATAAGTTTTCATAAATAGATAACTTTTAGATCTATAATCTCTATTTAAATCATATCTAAAAATAGGATATCCTTAGAGGTGAAAATCATAAGAGAAGAGAGGCATGAGGAAAAAGTAAAGTGTTGTAGGATCCTATTCACCTTCACTCTGAGATTTTTTTTGCCTAGAACTAATGCCCAAATACTCTAAAATTTTTACCACATAATGCAAACCCTCCTTCTACACACACAAAAATTCTCATAATTTATTGACATGAATACCATGGGAAAACTACATGAAAAATGATAAGGATCAGGTGGTTAAGAGGTTTTAACCACTCACTTGATTTCAAAAATTAAATGAGCCTCTTATCCTTATCCAACACCCCCTCCCTTGTCTTAACACACAGAAGGACTCTCCTTCTATGTGCACACATTTTTATTTCTCCAAAAATATTCAACAAACAAAAGGGAGGGCATGGGAAGCAGAGTGGAAAAGTCAAAAATGATGGACGCATGAGAGAATTTGAATTCAAACTTCATTTGACTTGGTCCTAATTGGTTTCAACCAAATCAATTAATTTAGATCTAATTAAACTAAGTTAAATTCAACCAAATTAGGCTTAGCCTAATCTAATAAAATTTTAATTAAATTAGAAATTAATTAGATCTAGGTCCTAATCAAATCAGGATCAAAAATTCCATAGCAATTAGGTCATCTCATGACTTGATCGAGTCAAATACAATCAAATCAAATTTAATCAAACTTGATTGAATCCTCATTGCTCAATCAAATTAAGCTAATCAGCAATCAAATTGCTAATTAATTCTCCAAAAATATCTTAGTCCAAATCAAATGGGTTACTGGGCAAGTCCTATCAACATGAAACTCTTGAAGAGTCCTAAATCAGTAGAACTCTTGAACCCAGTGTTCCAAATGAATCGAACTTGTGATCATAGAGTCCTAGACTAGTGAAACTCTTAATCAAAGAGTTCTAAATGAGTAGGACTCAGGATTCCAGTCTTGTTGGACTCTTGGTCATAGAGTCCCAGTCCAGTGGGACTCTTGACCATAATATCCTAGATTATCATGACTCATGTTCAGAGAGTCTTAGATAAGTAGGACTCAGAGTTTCAATTTAGTAGAACTCTTAGTCATAGAGTTTTAGTCCAGTGGGACTCTTGACCATATAGTTTTAGACCAATGGGACTCTTGATCAGCCATCAGATCAGGTAGAAACTCCTAATGTGTGTGACCCCACAGGTCCGAACCTAAGCCTGTAGCATAGAAATCAATTTCTATACTAATCAAAGTGACCATCTAGCAATGGTACCCAACGTTTGGATAGGTCGAATAATCATAATCGTAATATTCAAAATCTACGCAAATATGGTTACCGTATAATTCATTCTTATGATCTCTGTGTAATAGATGACTCAGGGTTAGACTGTCAACCCTAAAAAATACATCCATGTCGTATCTTAATTAATCTCGTGACTTCACTTATAAGATTAAATTAAAATATAATTGAAGCTCCTAAAATTAGGAGTGGTCAATGTTAGATATGTGTGTCCTAGAAGCTAGAATTGGCTGACACTTGTAATACACTTCTAGGGGCAAAATTGTAATTTTGACTATAATTAATGAAATGGGTTATTTTCTATCACACATGTGTATTTAGTGTCTGTGATACATCCTTTGAGTTAATGGTAATGATAATTCATATTTTCAAGAGTTGAAAATTTAAGACATGAATAATCATTATTAACTCATAAACAGCTCCCGACCATAGGATCATCACGAGGATGGTGATTGATCCGGAAGGTTGGTGTACGATCGCTTCTCTTTAGTAGATGAGTCTTGAGTCTACGGTGTGGAGACACCGGAGCGAGAGTACAGGTACTCGTTAGAGAACGAGGGCACTGAGCGTGACCACCTCGAGTAGTCATTAGGAAGTCTACCTTCTCGTCAATGACTGACTCGATGCTGCAGTAGTGTGTCTGGTTCTTTGACCTGAGATGCATCGGCAGTTCACCTTGAGGGTGTTATAGTTTGACTACACCATTACTCGGTCTCCTAGCCATATGGAACCCTGAGGTGTATGTTGGCTATAGCATGTTCATTGTAGGAACTGGATTGCATCAAGATGGGATCTATCTACCTCGGTGGTAGAGGAGTAGCCCTATGATGATCATGAGAATCAAGTCCAGAAATCCATGGCCATGGTAGAGTGAAATAATAGAAAGAGTTTCTATTTAGATTTTCACATTGGACTCGAATCGAATGATTACATCATATGACAGAGACTAGGGTTTGACGAGTTCACCTTAACCCTAATCTGATCGGGGCTCAAGATAGAAGAACTTAATCACACAGGTAGCTGCACCAAGAGGTTCGCATTCAGCTCTGATGGGTTGCCACCATATACTGCTAGGTGTCACTGGTGGATTTTGGGAGCAATTAGAATGATTTAGATGATCGATCATTCTAGCTGTTCGAATCAGAAGAGTTCTGATCCATCGAAAGGAGTTTCGATGATGTCTATGATAGAGATCATGACATATCCCATTACCATACAGAACTGAACCTAACTGGGTCACACAAACAAGGGTTTGAATCTGGTGATCATCAATTGAACTGATCTAGTTCAATTGATCTGAATGAGATTCAATTAGGTTCAAGGAAATCGTGCTAGCACTCGATTGAACCTAACGTTCTTCTTTTACTATCATAAATAAGTTGTCCTGACTGAGCCAAAGGAGTTTGTGCTCAATCAGAGGCCTTCATATGGTCTGACTGGAGGTTGTCCAAGTCAGAATAGGTTGTCTTATTTGTAAGACATTACCTGCCATTTTTGGTCACCTGCCATTTCTTGTTCTTTGACTTTGGTCAAAAGTCTACCTTTGACTGGTCAAACGTTGACCATTGACCCTTTGACTTTTGACCACATGTCATGCACCTATTGGAGAGCTGGTGGGGGCTTGTCCCCCTGCCAGAACCTGGCAAGGAGAAGGGCGCACGCCAAGGGTGGCGTGAGCCCAAGTAGGAGGCGCCTAGGAGTCCTTGTTGGACAAGGACTCCACCTCCCTTTTAGGATTCCAATCAGAGTTCTACTAAGAATCCAGTTTGACTGGGTCTTAGGCGCCCTCTAAGGAGGAATCCAGGGGTCTCTCTTTTTCAACCAATCAGATTTAGATCTGATTTCACAAAGGGTTGTGATTGGTTGAGAGGAAGAGGAGTTGGATCACGCAAGAGGTCTATAAATAAGACCCTGCGCCCAACCCTAATTCCAAGTGCTTTGAATGCTATTAGATACGCCCCAAGGCTGCCTCTCCCCTCCTTCTCCATGCCATAGTCTCTTCTCCCCTTGCTCTCCACGTCCAAAAGTGTTTTGGACTTAGTTTGGTGCGATTCAGATCAAGGAAAGGCGATCAAAAGCAAGAAGGCTGCGCTGCTGCAAAAGGACGACTGCAGATCTTCAAAAGAGTTTTGAAGATCCTCCAGATCAGATCCAGATCTGATTTTTGGAGGTGTGATAGAGAAGAAGAGGATTCTCCAGATCCAACCCGAGTGGATACCGGTAGAGGCCAGGCGCTTGCGTGGCTAAGATCCAGAACCTTCCGCTGCAATCAGGATCATCTACAGGGTAATAGGATTACCCAAATCAGGTAAATTAAATTTGATTTAATTTATCTTATTTTATTTTATTTATTAAAATAATAAGAATCAGATCTGAAACATATCAAGATCTGATTAAGATCAAGAGAAAATTTTTGAAATATATCTCTTGATCTAATCAGATCTGGACGAACCTGGACCGGGAAATCAGGATTTCCCTTCAACTGGTATCAGAGCCATGGTTCTAAAATTGTTTAGATCTGATTTTAATTTTATTTTAATTAAAAATAATGTGATTTCAGATGTCACATGAGATGTGATCAGATCTGAAATCAGAAAAATTAAAATTAAATGATTTGGATCTAAGAACATGAAGATATGCATGACTAGTTCTAGAATAGAATAGTTCTATAGAATAGTTTTGCATGTCTTTGATTTAATATGATTAAATCATATTTTAGATCTTCTTATTTACTATTTTCTGATATTATAAGTGTTATAATAACATCTGATAAACAGCAAATAAAAATTATTTAATTTTAAATATCATATGAGATATGATAGATGCATGACTAGACTAGTTGTAGAATAGTTCTACATAATTGTCTAGATTAGAATTTATTTTGATTAGATCAATTTAAATCTAATTTTTTAGATTATTATGTGATAATTTAGATCTGAAAACATGCATGATTTGATACATGAGATGTATGCAAAATATGCCTTATGATTAGATCTAAATTTGTATATATGAGATATATGATATAGATCTATAACTGTTTTGTAGATTTACACATGTTCCTGATTAAGGCGTTCCTCTTGGCCGTCCGGTCATAAGAACGAAGAAGGGTTTAAAGGCCCTCTCTTCCCATTCGATGGGGTGTTCTTATGACGTGTAGGGGTGCTGCGTGTTCGTCCTTAATCAGAAACCCAAAACTTACTTTCTGCAAAACCCTAGATCCTGAAACCCTAGGATTTATTGTGCATATTTTGTTTATGAACCCAACTTAATTAAGAATTAAGTTTATGGAATATTAATTAGGTCTAAAATTGAGAATTTCAGATCTAAGACATATTCATAATACTGGGTTCGGGCTTGGGTAGCTCAATTAGGTCTAAGCGGTTGATCAAACCGAATCAAGAGTTGGTTAGATGGGATCAACAATGCTTAAATTGACCAGCCTAATAGGATTAAGTCTGGGTCAAGATCGAGTCACGATCAAGCAAGACCTAATTAGGCTCAGAGGTTAGAGTCTGGATTGTAGGCTAACCCAATTGGTTCTGACTCAACAATTTGGTGTCTAAGGTAAGTTTGGCACAGACGACCGACTGGTTTTTAATTGGAAGCTACTCGACCTGAATGCGTTCTTGTGCGAGTTAACGGCATATTCCTTCCACCGGTCTCACTTACCTGGCCATATCTGTTGACACAGTTCTGATCTGAGGTGGTCAATAATCCGAGCTGACCCATGCCACTAGGTTAGTCATAATTGTTATGACTAAGCCAAGTCTAGTTTAATGAGACCTGAATCAATTCTCCCTAAGAAAAGATTAAGTCCGAGGTCTTCCACCATTGTAGACGTGCGGGCCCTTCCCGGGGTTGATTGTTCTCGGCTGGATACAGTGGCTCAGTTGCACCGGGAAGACGCAACCATGTCTATTAGGCATTGGATGCTATGGGCTGGAGGATGAGTTGGGCTCAATATTTTGGATACGGTGAGAGACCCAATTAGGAACCCAGTCTATGCAAATGGTGGGTCTGACTTAACTAAGGAGTGGATCAATATTCCGGATACGGTGAGATTCATGAATTAGAGACCAAGTTTGGGTGCACCATGATTAGAGAATCATTGAACAAGAGTTGTTCACTCATTGGCTAACCCATCACCAATAACTGTTAGGTGAGGTGATGAGTCAGTTGGTGAGACCGCACCACCCACTAGAAATCATCAATCGCGGAGATTTTCGCATCTCTACAGAGGGAGTGTAGGGATCCGAGAAAATAGTGGGAGCTAATTTGTTTAAAAATAAAATCCCTAAACAAATTGGTCAAGTCAAAATTACAGTATCTAACTAGAATCTTTGACTCTCTACAGGAAAATGTCTGCGTCCAACCCACTGGCACGTATCCTAGACACACATAGACTGACTGGACCCAATTATAAAGATTGGCTCAGGAACTACAAAATTGTTTTGGGTTCAGAGAAGTTAACACATGTTTTGGACCAGGACCCTCCCACCTTACCAGCTCGTCCATCCACTGAACAGAGAGCGTCTCTGGAAAAATGGATTGACGAAGACAATAAGGCCAGATACTACATGTTGGGCTCGATGTCTGATGAGCTCCAGCGCCAACATGAAGATATCGGGACTGCTCGCCAAATGTTGGCTCACCTGCAGGAGATGTTTGGTGAACAGAGTCGCGCAGCCAAATATCAAGTCACGAAATGACTTTTTAAGGCTAAGATGCGTGATGGGCAGTCAGTCCAAGATCACTGTCTGACAATGATCAAGGACATGGAAGAGCTTGAGAAGCTCGGTGTGAAGTTGGACTTGGATCTTGCAGAACGATATTATTCTGCAATCCTTGACTGATGCATATGGGCAATTCATCATGAATTACCACATGCATAAACTTCAAAATTCCTTGGCCGAGTTGATGAATATGCTGGTTACCGCTGAGCTTTCTATGAAAGGTTCTAAAGGCTCAGTTCTTGCTATGGAACGGACTTCTTCCAAAAGAAAGTCTTATGGAAAGAAAAAGAAGTCTGTGAAAAAGCAAAAGGTAGAAGGATCAAAGAAGAAGAAGGCAGAACCGAAGAAGAAGGTCGATGGCAAAGGAAAGTGTTTCCATTGCAACAGCGACGGCCATTGGAAGCGGAACTGCCCTACTTACCTGGCCACCCTAAAGAACAAGAAGGAAGGTCCTTCTGGAGGTATGCTCGTTATTGAGTCTAACCTTACGGTTTTCTTCTGCATCCAGTTGGGTGCTTGACTCTGGTTCTAGTGCTCATCTGTGCACTTCTATGCAGGGTCTTGAGGATAGCAGGAGGCTGAGGGATGGAGACATGATCCTACGCATCGGTAATGGAGCAAGAGTTGCTGCAGTAGCCGTGGGAACATACCCTCTTCGATTACCATCTGGTTTAGACTTAGTTTTAAAAGACTGTTATTATGTGCCTGCAGCTAGCAGGAATTTGATTTCTGTTTCATGCTTAGCACAAGAAGGTTATGTGATCACCTTCTTTAAGGACCATTGTAACATTCTTTATGAAAGAAATAAAATTGCAAATGGTTTCCTTATTAATGGTCTTTATCAGTTACATATTGATGTACCTATTTTTAACTATCGAGCAAAACGTGAATGAAAATCAAAACGACCTAGGGATAGTCCAAACGACAGATATCTATGGCACCTGAGATTAGGTCATATAGCAGAAGATAGGATTAACAAATTGGAGAAAAATGGGCTATTGAGTCCATTGACTTTTGAGTCATATCCAACTTGTGAATCTTGTCTTCAAGGCAAAATGACTAAACTCCCTTTTGTTGGACATGGGGAGAGGGCCACAGATCTCCTTGCCCTAGTACATACTGATGTGTGCGGCCCATTCGATGTGCCGGCTAGAGGCAATTTTGTCTACTTCATTACCTTTACCGATGATCTGTCTAGGTATGGGTATGTGTATCTTATGAGACACAAGTCTGAAGCCTTTGAAAAGTTCAAAGAATTCAGACATGAAGTAGAAAAACAAACTGGAAAAACCATTAAGGTTCTTCGATCAGATCGAGGAGGTGAATACCTTAGCCGGGAAAATTCCTAGACTATCTTAAGGAAAATGGCATAGTCTCTCAATGGACTCCACCAGGAACACCTCAACTCAACGGGGTTTCAGAACGGAGAAATCGGACTCTATTGGATATGGTTCGATCCATGATGAGCTTCACAGACCTCCCAGATTTTCTTTGGGGACATTCATTATTAACTTCAATCTATTTACTGAATAGGGTTCCCTCTAAAACCGTTCCTACCACACCGTATGAGATATGGCACGGTAAGAAACCAAGTCTGAGTCATCTCAGAATTTGGGGTTGTCCGGCTTATGTCAAAAGACAACAAGCGGACAAGTTAGAGTTTAGGTCCTTTAGAGCTCGATTCATAGGATATCCTAAAGAGTCATTAGGATACTATTTCTACATTCCAGAAGACCACAATGTGATTGTGAGTCGACATGCCATATTTCTTGAAAAATAGTTTATTCAAGATAGTGGCATTGGAAAGCAGATTAAGCTTGATGAGAAAGTCTCACAAGCAGAAAGAGCTAAGGACCAAGTGGAACCAAATCAGGTTGAGCCAATAAGAACACTACCTCCTCCACCTCGTAGATCGGAAAGAGTTTTCCCGTCCCCCTGAAAGATACTTAGGTATTATTTCAGAGGACGTAGAGGAAATGTTCCTCATAGGTAATGGTGCTCATGGTGATGATCCCAAAACCTACAACGAGGCGATATCAGATATCGACTCCGAGAAATGGCTTGAGGCAATGAAGTCAGAAATTGACTCGATGCACTCAAACCAAGTCTGGACCTTGGTAGATCCACCAGAAGGTATAGTACCTATTGGGTGTAAATGGATCTTCAAGAGAAAGATTGGTGCAGATGGGAATGTGGAGACATTCAAGGCTAGACTGGTGGCAAAAGGTTATAGTCAACGTGAAGGCATTGACTATCAGGATACCTTTTCCCCGGTAGCTATGCTAAAATCCATCCGCACATTGCTTGCTGTTGCAGCCTATTTCGATTATGAAATATGGCAAATGGACGTGAAAACGGCATTCCTAAATGGATATCTTGAGGAAGATATCTATATGGAACAGCCGCTAGGTTTCACATCCAGTGATACTGATCACAAGGTTTGCAAGCTGCAAAGGTCCATATATGGACTTAAGCAAGCATCTCGGAGCTGGAACACTCGTTTCAATGATGTGATCAAAAAGTTTGGTTTCATCAAAAATGAAGAGGAACCATGTGTTTTCAAAAGGGTCAGTGGGAGCGCTGTTGTCTTCCTCGTATTGTACGTGGATGACATCCTCCTTATTGGGAATGATATTCCCATGTTGACATCAGTCAAGATGTGGTTGTCTAAAGGAATTCTCCATGAAAGACCTAGGTGAAGCATCCTTTATTCTAGGAATTAAGGTCTATAGGGATAGACCGAATAGGATGCTAGGACTTTCACAGAAGATGTACATAGAGGAAGTACTAAAGAGGTTTAGTATGGAAAACTCTAAGAGGGGATTAATACCCTTCAGACATGGTATTCATCTTTCCAAGAAGATGTGCCCCAGCACACCTGAGGAAATAGAACGCATGAGCAAGATCCCTTATGCTTCTGCAATAGGGAGCCTCATGTATGCCATGCTATGTACACGACCTGATATAGCCCATGCTGTGAGTGTCACAAGCAGATATCAGTCAAATCCAGGTGAAGAACACTGGACTTCTGTGAAATGTATCCTTAAGTACTTGAGAAGAACTAAGGATATGATGTTGGTCTTTGGTAATGGAGAACTCCAAGTCCAGGGATACACAGACTCGGATTTCATGTCCGATATAGATGATCGAAAGTCGACATCTGGAAATCTATTTGTGTGTAATGGTGGTGCTATCAATTGAAAGAGTTCTAAGCAAACAGTAATAGCAGATTCCACCATGGAAGTAAAATACATCGCTGCATCAGAAGCTATGAAGGAGGCATTCTGGTACAAGAAGTTTGCCACAGAGATTGGAGTAATGCCATCAGATGCCATTCTTCTGTACTGCGATAATAATGGCACCATAGCCCTTACTAAGGAGCCGAAGGTCTCACCAGAAATCCAAACATATTGAGCAGGCAATACCACCTCATCTATGATTATCTCAAGAAAAGATATGTCGAGGTCAAGAGAGTCAACTCCACAGATAATGTGGCAGACCCACTTACAAAGCCGTTGGGCCAGCAGAAGATCGAAGCCCACCTTGAGAAGATGGGACTTAGACTTGTAGCCAATTGGCTTTAGGACAAGTGGGAGATTGTTAGATATATGTGCCCTAGAAGCCAGAATTGGCTGACACTTGTAATACACTTCTAGGGGCAAAATTATAATTTTGACTATTAATTAATAAATGGGTTATTTTCTATCCAATATGTGTATTTAGTGTCTGTGATACATCCTTTGAGTTAATGGTAATGATAATTCATATTTTCAAGAGTTGAAAATTTAAGACATGAATAATCATTATTAACTCATAAACATGCTCCCGACCATAGGATCATCACGAGGATGGTGATTGATCCGGAAGGTTGGTGTACGATCGCTTCTCTTTAGTAGATGAGTCTTGAGTCTACGGTGTGGAGACACCGGAGCGAGAGTACAGGTACTCGTTAGAGAACGAGGGCACTGAGCGTGACCACCTCGAGTAGTCATTAGGAAGTCTACCTTCTCGTCAATGACTGACTCGATGCTGCAGTAGTGTGTCTGGTTCTTTGACCTGAGATGCATCGGCAGTTCACCTTGAGGGTGTTATAGTTTGACTACACCATTACTCGGTCTCCTAGCCATATGGAACCCTGAGGTGTATGTTGGCTATAGCATGTTCATTGTAGGAACTGGATTGCATCAAGATGGGATCTATCTACCTCGGTGGTAGAGGAGTAGCCCTATGATGATCATGAGAATCAAGTCCAGAAGCCCATGGCCATGGTAGAGTGAAATAATAGAAAGAGTTTCTATTTAGATTTTCACATTGGACTCGAATCGAATGATTACATCATATGACAGAGACTAGGGTTTGACGAGTTCACCTTAACCCTAATCTGATCGGGGCTCAAGATAGAAGAACTTAATCACACAGGTAGCTGCACCAAGAGGTTCGCATTCAGCTCTGATGGGTTGCCACCATATACTGCTAGGTGTCACTGGTGGATTTTGGGAGCAATTAGAATGATTTAGATGATCGATCATTCTAGCTGTTCGAATCAGAAGAGTTCTGATCCATCGAAAGGAGTTTCGATGATGTCGATGATAGAGATCATGACATATCCCATTACCATACAGAACTGAACCTAACTGGGTCACACAAATAAGGGTTTGAATCTGGTGATCATCAATTGAACTGATCTAGTTCAATTGATCTGAATGAGATTCAATTAGGTTCAAGGAAAATCGTGCTAGCACTCGATTGAACCTAACGTTCTTCTTTTACTTATCATTAAATAAGTTGTCCTGACTGAGCCAAAGGAGTTTGTGCTCAATCAGAGGCCTTCATATGGTCTGACTGGAGGTTGTCCAAGTCAGAATAGGTTGTCTTATTTATGAGATAATTTGACATTACACCTGCCATTTTTGGTCACCTGCCAAATTCCTTGTTCTTTGACTTTGGTCAAAAGTCATTGACCTTTGACACTTAGACATTGCCCATGTGTCAAGCCATCATGGAAGAGAGTTCTTGGACTAGTCCACCTACTAAAAAGTAGATGGATAAGGGGCGCACACCTAGCGAGGCGTGTGCCCATGGATAAAGGGCGCCTAGGAGTTTTCATACAGATGGGACTCTGATTGCTTCAGAGATTCTACTTGGATGGCGCCTAGAAGACTACTTTGACAAGGACCAGTCTTGGCACCATCTAAGGATGATTTAGAGGGGCTCTCATCTGATTGGATCCAGATGATGTCATCTTTTTCACCAATCAGATTTAGATCTGATTTCACAAAAGGGTTGATTGGTTGAAAGGAAGATGTTGGATCACTGCATGGTGCAACAGGATCTATAAATAAGACCCTATCTAACGCCTAAGATTCAAAGATGCTTGACCCATTAGATACCCACACCATAAGGCTGCCTCCTCCCCTCCTCCTCCATGCCACCTTCAGGTCTTCTCTCTTGCTCTCCACGTCCAAGAAGTGTTTTGGGCACTTAGTTTGGTGCGATTCAGAAGCAAGAGAAAGGCGATCAGGAAAAGCAAGAAGGCTGCGCTGCTGCAAGAAGGACGACTGCAGATCTTCAAAAGAGTTTTGAAGATCCTCCAGATCAGATCCAGATCTGATTTTTGGAGGTGTGATAGAGAAGAAGAGGAGATCTCCAGATCCAACCCGAGTGGATATCCGGTAGAGGCCAGGCGCTTGCGTGGCTAAGATCCAGAACCTTCCGCTGACATCAGGATCATCTACAGGGTAATAGGATTATCCATAATAAGATTAAATTAAATTAAATTAAATTTATTTTTTATTTTATTTTATTTTTTTATTAGATCAATAATATCAGATCTGAAAAGTCTTAGATCTGATCTAGATCCAAGAGAAAAATTTTTGAAATATCTCTCTTGATCCAATCAAATCTGAATGAACCTGATCCAAAAAACTAGATTTTTTCTTCAGTCAATCCCATCTTGATACACGCACCGACTCCATAAGTACTTGACTGTGCCCATAAATCTTTTCTCACTAAATTAAAAATTTAGATAGTTTGGCACCAAAATATAATAAGTTACTTGAAAGTCGCCATGGTGGTCTCAGGTCAGAGGGATATTTATACCCATATTCCATCGAATCTAATCTTGACAAAAAAAAAATCCTAGAGTTGGTCATGTTCAGTGCATATGTACCCATACATCTCACTTGCATGCCATATCAGTGTCTCAATACTTCTTGGTTATGAGGATAACCAACCTATATGGCACACAATGACCTATACTTGATAAACATTATCGTCTTAAGTAATAACGTATCATTTGATTGTGAACTATTTAAGGACTAAATGACAAATCCTCCTTTGCTGAATGTAGATAGTCCTAAGTACTTCATCACAACACAGGAGTTCATTAGAAGATAATAAAATTTATGATAAAAAATGCTAAAATAATTTTTATTAATTTATAATTCATATACAATTATAAATATATAGCCCAACCATCAATAGACTGATGATTGGCTTTGGAACACATTTCCAACAATCTCCCACTTGAACTAAAGCCAATCGGTGCAGTATCTAATACTTATCTTTGACTTAAAGTCATTGAACTCCTTCACTGCAATAGCTTTAGTGAATGGATCGGCTAGATTCTCCTTTCTATCGATCTTCTAAAGGTCGACATCACCTCAATCCACAATCTCTCGAACAAGATGGTAGCGGTGCAGAATATGCTTCATCCACTGGTGCGCCTTTGATTCTTCGCCTGAGTAATGGCTCCAGAGCTGTCACAATAAAGCAGAACTGGACCATCAAGGAAGGATGCTACTCCAAACTCAGTGATGAATTTTCTTAGCCACACCGCTTCTTTGATAGCATCTGATGCAGCGACATACTCCACCTCACAAACTGAATCGATCATAGTATACTGCTTGAAACTCTTCCAACAAATGGCCCCATCATTAAGGGTAGATATATATCCTGACACACTCTTGCTATCATCATGATCAGACTAGAAACTGAAGTCTATGAACCCTATAAGTTTTAAGTCTGATTTACCATATACAAGCCAATGGTCCTTTAAATTTCTTAAATACTTCAGGATGGTTTTAACAACTTTTTATTGATTCTCTCCTGGATCAGATTGGTATCTACTCACTACACCTAGTGAGTATGCTACATCTGATCGCGTACATGTCATGGCGTACATTATAGAACCCACTATGGAAGCATATGATATTCTATTCAAATGCTCTTTGTCTAGAGGTGTTGTTGGACAATCTTTCTTTGAAAGAAAAATTTCATGGCCTGTCGATAGATAGCCTTTCTTGGAATTTTTCATGCTGAACCATTTCAGCACAATGTCAATGTATGTGGACTGGGACAATCCAAGCAACGTTTTAGATCTATTTCTATAGATCTTCATCCCTAGGATATAAGAAACTTCTCCCAGATCTTTCATGGAGAACTATGATGACAGCTAGATCTTTATTTCTTGTAATGCAGGGACATCATTTCTGATTAAGAGAATGTCATCCACATACAATACTAGCAATACTATTGCTGGACCATTAGCTCATTTGTATATGTAGGACTCCTCTTCGTTCTTGACGAAGGCATATGTTTTGATTATTCTATCAAATCGTATGTTTCAGCTTCGAGATGCCTGCTTTAGTTCATAAATGGACCTCTAAAACTTACACACTTTAGACTCATCTATGAATGTAAAACTTTCAGATTGTATCATATACACCTTTTCATCCAGCTCTCCATTCAGAAAAGTTATTTTCACATCCATCTGCCATATTTCATAGTCCAGATGGGCAGCTATGGCAAGCATTATCCGAATGGATTTGAGTATTGCCATAGGAGAGAACATCTCATCATAGTCAATACCATAACATTGACGATACCCCTTGACAATCAGATGGGCTTTATAGGTCTCCATCTTTCCATCTGTGCCTCTTTTCTTCTTGAAGACCCACTTACATCCTATGGGTTTTACCCCTTCGGGTGGGTCAACCAATGTCCATACATCATTGACCTTCATGGATTCCATCTTGAATTTCATGGCTTCAAGCCATTTCTCAGAGTCAGATCTCTGCATTGCATCCATATAGGTGATTGGATCCTGATCGTTCTCATCGAGTTCGATAGAATCCCCATCCCGAACCAGAAAATCATAGTATTTATCCGATTGACATGGTACTCTATCAGATCTCCTTAAGGATGCTTCTACAATGGGTTCTGGATCTGATCTAATCAGATCCAGCTCAGGTTCAATAACTTGTGTCTATGCTTCCACCTATCGTACTTCATCAAGTTCGACCTTAGAGGCATTAGTTCCTTCACCAAGGAACTTCTTTTCTAAAAAGACTGCCTTAAGACTGACAAACATTTTTTGCTCATCAGCAAGGTAGAAGTAGTACTCTTTGGTTTTTTTTGGATAACCTATAAAACTACACTTATCAAACCTAGGTCCAAGCTTATCTGTCATCAAACGTTTGACGTAAATCAGACACCCCCAAATCCTAAGGTGTGAAAGCATTGGTTTATGCCCTATCCATATTTCATATGGTGTTTTATTAATGGATTTACTTGAAATCCTATTTAGAATGTAACAAGCTAACTCGAGCACATATCCCCATAGGGAGATCGACAAACCAGCAAACCCTATCATGGATCGAATCATGTCCAACAGGGTCTGATTTATTCTTTCAGACACACCATTATGTTGTAGTGTTCCAAAAGGAGTCCATTGGGAGAGAATCCCATTCTCCCCAAAATATGTTACAAACTCATTGGAAAGGTATTCACCCCCTTGATCAGACCAAAGAGTTTTAATACTCTTCCCAATTTGCTTTTCTACCTCATTTTGAAATAGTTTGAACATTTCAAATGACTCCGACTTATGCTTCATTAAATAGATATATCCATACCTCGATAGGTCATCTGTAAAGGTTATGAAGTAGAAATATCTATCTCTGGTACTTGAGCTCATAGGTCCATATACATCTGAATGTACTAAACTCAAGAGTTCAGTGGCTTGTTCATCTTTTTCAGTAAAAGATGATTTGGTCATCTTACCAAGAAAACATGACTCACAGGTCGGAAGTGACTCACAATCACTAACCTCAAGAATTTTTTCTTGAGCTAACCTATTAATTTTATTCTTGCTAATATGACCTAGCCTATAGTGTCAAAGGTAGACATCAGACACATCACTAATTCTAGGGCGTTTACTGGAGGATTGAACCATGTTAATAGGTATAGAAAGTAAATAAATTTTGTTATTCAATTATCCAATCAAAATTATAACACCATTCAAAATAACATTACAAAATTTTTCTTTTATTGATATTTCAAAACCATTCATGACCAATAGGCCTACAGAAATGACATTCAATAAGAAAGTTGGACAATAATGACATTCATTAAGAATAACTTTATTTGAATTGATTACAAGGTTCATGATTTTTAAAGCTAGAATTAGAACTTGTCTTCCATCTCCAACGTTCAGGAATCTCTCGTCTTGATCAAATCTCCTACTGACCTGCAAGCCCTGCATAAAATTATAAATATGATAAGGGCTTTCAGTATCTAATACCTAGGCAGTAGAATCAAATAAGAAAAAATTACAAAGTATTATGATATAATTATCTTGCCCAGCAACCACTTGCTTCTTTCTCGGCCAGTTTGGATCTAGGGAGGCAATGTACAAAGGACAGTTCCTCTTCCAACACTCCTGTTTCTTGTAGAAGAAGCACTCTGCCTGACTTTAGTCAGGCTTGCTCTTCTTGGTCTGACCCTGTGCAGTCATCCCAGCATGCGGCCGCACCTTCTTGTTTTTCTTCTTCTTGTTTTTTTTTTCTTTCTTAAAGGATCAACGATTAGAAGAACACCCTCCCACTACATTCACTATCTCCTTATGGAGTTGGTGATCCTTCTCAAAGTTCTGTAGCAATCCCAATAAGCTATGGTAGTTCACTGTAGGCTTTGTCATTCTAAAATGAGTTAGAAAGGGGAGGAAGGACTTGGGCAAAGAATTAAGGATCGCATCCTTACCAAGCTACTCGTGCAGGGGAAAGTCCAACTTGCTAAGGTGCTCAATCATCTCGATCATGTACAATACATGATCGATGACTAAGGCCCCATCCTTCATCCGAGTGTTGAAAATGACACAACTTATTTTGTGCCTTTCAACATCATCCGACGTACCAAAAGAGTCATTCAATATTTGAAGCATCTCCTATGGTTGGGTGTTTTCAAATCTACGACTGAACTCGTCATTCATTGCCACCAACATTATACATCAAATGGTGGTGCGGTCATTGAGCCACTTCAGTTAAGTGTCTCAAACAGCTCTCCTAGCATTCGGGGCTGGCTCCTCAGGTGCTCAAATCGTTATCACATAAAGGATCCGCTCATGCTCCAGGATGATTTTCAACTTACGATACTAGCTATCGTAGTTGGATCCCATTAACTTATCATGATCTAACAATGACCGGAGCGATAGGTTACTTGCCATGTCCATAAAAAAAGAAAAACCAAACCTAATTAGTATATGAATTATTAATCCTAAAGACTTGGACTTCAATCTAAAGGTTCTCTCACTATTTTATATAAATTGGTAGTCTCTACCTCCAATTCGAGGAATTACTCTAATTTCTTAGTGGATACTAGAATCCACATAGACTATACATGAGCCCAACTTTAGTTGGTCAATCCATATGCACCTATGGGTAGATTCAAAATTAATTATTTCTCTAAACAACTTTTAGTATCATTGATTTTGCCCCATAGACCTTATCAGTCGACTTTAGCCTCCACTGAAAAAGGTTCGGTTAGGTCTAACCATTAACATGACCACATTTAGTCTTATCTAACCAATAAATGATCAGGTTCGACTTTGGTCGGCCAACCTAACCACCATCAGAAAGACTTAACCAAATTATTATTTTATGAATAATAATTTTATTAGTCAATAATCACCAGGCCTTTGGGTCTCCAATGATCATTATACTAATGAACCAATTATCACTCAACTTAATAGGAGGCTATGATTTAGTTATTTATATAACTATTTTATTTTTAAGGACCTAATAATTTTAGAGGATTTAGTTAATCAATTTAAGAAAATTTAGCAAGCCAATTTTGATCCTCCCACTGACTTCAAGTCAGAAAAGAATCTAATCTAAGCTGGAATTAGGAGCACCTAAATCAGTTAGACTGATTTACCTAATAGACATGGATGATCCCGAATCACCAAGTGATCTAATCAAAATCTAACTCACCAGGATGGCTAGGTAAGCAAGATCAGTGAAAGGGATATGTCATTAACTCGTCAAAGATCGAATCAGTGCGAGTAGCTCCCAATTAAAAACCACTGGTCAAACTATCAAATTTATCTTAGACATCATCTGATTCATTAGTTTTAATTTGACCAACCTAGTAATTTCGGATTCGATCGCGTAGCCTTGAATCAAGTCCATTTGGTCCTTGTTAAAGGCATGGACTTGACCAACTACAACTATTGTAATTGAGTCTATAGAGTCCTTGACCTAATCTAAATTAATATTTAATTAGATTTGATCAATTACTCTAAATTAGTCCTCCTTTTAACTAACCTTAGGTCTAACCCAATTTATGGACCTAATTTAGCTAACCCAATAACCCACAAGTTTATGATTAATAACTTAGAGTCTTAATTCATAATTCTAGATACTAAATTATTATACTTAATTTTTAATTAAGTTTATGGGCTGAGGGTTAGGGTTCGATATTTCAAAAATATTTTTAATTTTGAAAGGTTCTTTATAATTTAGCATTGTTCACCAATTGAGTCGACTCATTTCAAAATTAAATCATCTCAATTCACAAACAACACTAGTTGTAGGGTTTAATCTGAAACTATGTACACTACATAATCATGAAATCATAAATCAAATTTTATCTAATTATGCATTCATGATCATAAATCAGATTAAAGCTTAATATAATTAAATTATAAAAATATTAGATCAAATCTAGTAACTTCATGATGAACGATATAGATCAGCAACGTACCAGGATAACTTTTTCACTACAGGGGGTAAACCCTACAGCAGGACAACCTGCAATCCATATGATCTAAATTTTTATTTTTTAGATCTAATTACTATAATTATTAGATTAATATTTAGATTAAATCTAAATTATTAATCTAAATATGTAAGCATATCATGTTTAAAGAGTCTTGCTCTGATACCAATTGAAGAAAATAGTGTAGGATTTGCTATGCTACTTTTGAAAATTATTTCAAAAATAATAATGATGCAGCAGAAAATAATTAATCTAATTAATTATATATTTATCATATCAGATTATTTAACCTTACACATTAGGATCTAAATATAATATGCATGCATACATCAATAGATCTAAAAATAAAACTATGTAATAAACTATTTACTATATCTACGTGTTCAGAATATAATATCTTTTTATGGATAGTCGATCACCATAATCTAAGTCTACCAAATAATGCTCCGATATCATATCATAGCCACACATATGTCCAACCTCTATGGTTGGTCCACACGGAGCTCCTGGTCCCAATCAGCCCCATAGGAGTGCTAGCTCCTCGCAGGAGCCTTTGATGGCTGATCATGATCGATCTAATTGATCATATATTTTTTGATTTCTTAGATATTCTAAAAAATTAGAACATAAATATTGAAGGATGATGAATATGTGTTTCAAATTTGGTGGCGATCCGATGCTCACAGCACTCGATCTCTCCACCCAAACCCAAATTCCCAAATCTAGGATTTCATTTGGCCCAAAAACCCTGACACACTAAAAATACTATCACACCCTTTCTGTGTGGAGTTTTTCTATGAAATAAGCTTTTATAAAAGATAACTTTTAGATCTATAATCCCTATTTAGATCAGATCTAAAAATAGTATATCCTTAGAGGTGAAAATCATAAGAGAAGAGAGGCATGAGGGAAAAGTAAAGTGCTGCAAGATCCTATTCACCTTCACTCTAAGAATTTTTTTGCCTAGAACTGATGCTCAAACACTCTAAAACTTTTATCACATATTGTTAACCCCTCCTTATACATGCACAAAAATTCTCATAATTTATTGACTTGAATACCATGGGAAAACTACATGGAAAATAATAAGGGTCAAGTGGTTGAGAGGTTTTAACCACTCATTTGATTTCAAAAATCAAATGATCCTCTTATCCTTATCCAACGCCCCCTCCCTTGTGTTTAACATGCAGAAGGACTCTCCTTCTTTATGTGCACATTTTTATTTCTCCAAAAATATTTGACAAACAAAAGGGAGGACGTGGGAAGCAGAGTGGAAAAGTCAAAAATAGTGGGTGCATGGGAGAATTCGAATTCAAACTTTATTTGACTTGACCCTAATTTGTTTCAATCAAACCAATTAATTTAGACCCAATTAAACTAGATTAAATCCAACCAAATTATGCTTAGCCTAATCTAATAAAATTTTTATCAAATTAGTAATTAATTAGATTTAGATCCTGATCAAATCAGGGTCAAAACTCCCATAGCGATTAGGTCATCTCATGACCTAATCGGATCAAATCCAATCGAATCAAATTTAATTAGACTTGATCGAATCCTCATTGCTCAATCAAATTAAGCTAATCAACAATCAAATTACTAATTAATCTTTCAAAAATATTTGAGTCAAAATTGAATGGGTTACTGGGCAATAAAGTCCTATCAACATGAAACTCTTGAAGAGTCCTAAATCAATAGGACTCTTGAACCCAGTGTCCCAAACGAATCAAACTCGTGATCATAGAGTCTCAAACTAGTAGAATTCTTGATCAGAGAGTCCTAGATGAGTAGAACTCTTGGTCACAGTCTCAGTCCAATGGGACTCTTGACCATAGTGTCCTAGATTATCAGGATTCATGATCAAAGAGTCCCAGACAAGTAGGACTCAGAGTCCCAATCTAGTAGGACTCTTAGTCACAGAGTCCCAGTCTAGTGGGACTCTTGACCATAGAGTCTCAGACCAATGAGACTCTTGATCAGCCATCAGATCAGGTAGAAACTCCTAATATGTGTGACCCCGCAGGTCCAAACCTAAGCTAATCGCAATCATAATATTCAGAACCTACATGAATATGGTTACCATATAATTCATCTCTATGACCTCTGTGTAATAGATGACTCAGAGTTAGACTATCAACCCTAGAAAATACATCCATGTCGTGTCTCAAAGCAATTAGTCCCGTGACTCCTCACTAAGACTATCCTGGCCAAGATTTTTCTAAACTAAAACACAATTGAACATAGCTCCTGAAATCAAGAGTGGTCAATCCCATCTTGATACATGCACCGACTCCATAAGTATTTGACTGTGCCTAGAAATCTTCCATCACTAAATTAGAAATTTAGATAGTCGGGCACCAAAATATAGTGAGTTGCTTGGAAGTCACCATGGTGATCTCAAGTCGGAGGGATATTTATACCCATATTCCATCGAAGCTAATCTTAATAGGAGAAAAGCCTCGAAGTTGATCAAGTTCAGTGTAGATGTACCCATACATCTCACTTGCATGCCATATCAGTATCTCAACACTTCTTGGTTATGAGGACAACCAACCTATATGTCACACAACGACCTATACTTGATAAATGTTATCGTCCTAAGTAACAACGTATCATTTGATCGTGAACTATTTAAGGACTAAATGACAAATCCTCCTTTGCCAAATCTAGATAGTCCTAAGGACTTCATCGTAATATAGGAGTTCATTAGAAGACAATAAAATTTATGATGAAAAATGCCAAAATAACTTTTATTAATTTATAATTCATATACAATTATAAATATATGGTCTAACTGTCAATAGACTGATGATTGGTTTTGGGACACATTCCCAACATGTCTCACATGCTCTCATCCCATGGATCTAAATCCGATCCATACATGAGTTAGCCCTCTTAAGACCTTATTGGTCTAGCTCTTAAGATCCTAGGATAAAAGCCTATCCTAGATCTAAACAAAAAATTTCATTTAATTCTGTTCGCCACCATCGAGCTGACTCTGTCAGGAGCTGAGCTGGCTCGACTGCATCTCGCTTGAACCCTATCTTCTGTCTATCTGAGACAGCCAGCTCAATTGCACCCCAAGCCAGCTCGATCTCAGTCCAAGCCGATTCGACTGCATATCTGAGCCAGCCCACTTGTGTGTCCGCCCCATGTCTTGGTTGATTCTTCTCCTAGCTTTGGTCCCTTGTTCACCTTATGTCCCAAGTCTTTGGAGCACCTACCAAGCCCCTCAAGATCCTCATACCTAAATCTTGAGTCCATGCAGGGCTACATGCCATCTTTACCTAGGACAACTCTTGTCCTAGCCCTAGAACTCACATCCATCCTAGTCTCTCAGAGCCAACACCCTGACTCCTCTGGTGGCCTTCCAAGGCTTGAGAGCACTACACCAAATCCTACAATCTCCACCTTAATGCATCCAAGCCTTGGCACACCTAGCAATGTTCTCCAACACGAACCCACTGTCGAAGCACGTCCTAACAGCTACTTGTGCACACCTTGCTACCACCATTCTTCTTCAACTACTGAGCTCCCTTTGAAGCCTTTGGGATGACCACCTCTACCGCTTAAGACCTTGACTTGCTTCTATGCACCACCCTTGGAGTTATAAGCATCCTTCTGCTTGTCAGCCGCATCAATAGTTCTGAACTTTCCTTGAGAATTTGTACCAATCCTATGCCAGCACCTGCTGCATAACCTGACATGGTCTTCTCAGAACTTCGCCTATCCTCCCGCACGTGCTGCTCCACCTAGAACTGTGCATCTTCAGCATTGGTGCTAGGATATTAGTCCTCCTACACTCCTTAGCTCTGAACTTGTGTCACATCTCTCTCCATCAATGAAGCCACCTCTATCCGGTACTCCACCTGAAACCAAAGTCTCTCTGATGTCGTAGAAGCCAACCCTATAACCAAGTCCCCCAAGGACAACTACTCAACGCTGCACTACTAAGCATGTCGCTGTGCCTTGGACACTGTCGCTGCCCCTTCAGACCCCCCGCACTCTGCAGACCTGTCCGAAATCGTCTCAGACACACCGCACCCCATGGGCTCCTCCAAGACCATCATGAGCTCATCCGACTCTTCACTTGTAGCGACTGAACTGATGAAATCCAAGTTTTTTCCTTTCTTGCACTTCTTCCAAAGCGGACATTCTCGCTTAAAGTGTCCTGCTTCACCACACTTGAAGTATCTTTTGGACTCCTTACTGCCCCTTCGCTGACCCTTCTTGTTCCCTTGCCTGGGCCACTCTGAAACCATGAGACCCTCATGGAAGAACTCTCTCTTTATCATCCATTTCTGCTGCTCGTTGGACCTTAGCACTGATACGATCTTCTCATACACCAGCGTCTCCTTACCATACAACAACATCGTCACCAATGGATCGAAGCTCCCGGATAGCGAACATAGCAGCAATAAACTTTTGTCCTCCTTTTCAAGATCCACCCCAATGTTGAGCAAATCCATGCTCATCAAGTAGAACCGCTGAATATGCCTCACAACATCCTTGCCTTCTTGCATCCAAAGGCTGTACAGATGCTTCTTCAGCATCAACTTGTTGCACATATTTTTTTTCAAGTACAACTTACATACCTCGACCATAAACCCTTGGGTGTCTTCTCTTTCAACATGCCATATAGCACCTCATTTGCCAGACAAGCCCTAATCATGGCATATGTCCTTTTCTCTAAGGACATCCACTCCTTATTTGTCATCTCCTCTGGCCTATCTTTCAAGGCTGAATCAAGTCTCATCTGAACCAACAGATCCTTCACCCTAACCTACCATATCGTGAAACTTTTCTTTCCATCGAACTTCTCAAATCCTACCTTCAACCCACTATTCTCCATGATCGTATGAATCAAAAATAGCAAACATATGGTTCTAAAAAAATACCTTGACTAGGGATGGTGGACAACGGCCCGGTGATCTCTTTCTTCCTCACGAAGCCTGGAGAAAGCCTTTAGATCTGAATCTCCCTACTGATCTCTATTGAAATCCGATCATCTTCCTCCTCCATGCTCAACTAGGCTCTAATACCACTTGTTGAATCCTGGTACCTCTCTGATACCAATTATTGGAGAGATGAAGAACAAAGTAGATGGCCGACACCTAGGGTTTAAAGTTGAAACCAGAGAGATTTAGGAAGATTTAGGGAGAAAAGCTCCATTGTTTTCGGTCTATTGTAAAGATACAATACTTGAGTTTATATATCTTAGAATTTCTGCTATACCACATGAAACCTAATAAATCCAAACCCAAGCTAAAAAACTCCCCTAGGTTAATCCAATACATGAAAGAACTCACCGAGCCCATGTACATATGTCTCACATGCTCTCATCCCCAAGATCTAAACTCGACCAATACATGAGTTAGCCCCTTTAAGATCTTATTGGTCCAGGCCTTAAGATCCTTGGATAAAAGCTTATCCTAGACCCAAATAGAAAATCCGATCCAGTTCTATTCGCCACTATCGAGCCGGCTCTGTCAGGAGCCAAGCTAGCTTGATTGCATCGCATCCGAATCCTATCTTCTATCTGAAGGGAAATCCTGATTTCCCTGTCCAGGTTCGTTCAGATCTGATTAGATCAAGAGATATATTTCAAAAATTTTCTCTTGATCTTAATCAGATCTTGATAAATTTCAGATCTGATTCTTATTATTATAATAAATAAAATAAAATAAGATAAATTAAATCAAATTTAATTTACCTGATTTGGGTAATCCTATTACCCTATAGATGATCCTGATTGCAGCGGAAGGTTCTGGATCTCAGCCACGCAAGCGCCTGGCCTCTACCGATATCCACTCGGGTTGGATCTGGAGAACCTCTTCTTCTCTATCACACCTCCAAAAATCAGATTTGGATCTGATCTGGAGGATCTTCAAAACTCTTTTGAAGATCTGCAGTCGTCCTTTTGCAGCAGCGCAGCCTTCTTGCTTTTGATCGCCTTTCCTTGATCTGAATCGCACCAAACTAAGTCCAAAACACTTTTGGACGTGGAGAGCAAGGGGAGAAGAGAGTATGGCATGGAGAAGGAGGGGAGAGGCAGCCTTGGGGCGTATCTAATAGCATTCAAACACACTTGGAATTAGGGTTGGGCGCAGGGTCTTATTTATAGACTAAGCTTGTGATCCAACTCCTCTTCCTCTCAACCAATCACAACCCTTTGTGAAATCAGATCTAAATCTGATTGGTTGAAAAAGAGACCCCTGGATTCCTCCTTAGAGGGCGCCTAAGACCAGTCAAACTGGATTCTTAGTAGAACTCTGATTGGAATCCTAAAGGGAGGTGGAGTCCTTGTCCAACAAGGACTCCTAGGCGCCTCCTACTTGGGCTCACGCCACCCTTGGCGTGCGCCCTTCTCCTTGCCAGGTTCTGGCAGGGGGACAAGCCCCCACCAGCTCTCCAATAGGTGCATGACATGTGGTCAAAAGTCAAAGGGTGAATGGTCAACGTTTGACCAGTCAAAGGTAGACTTTTGACCAAAGTCAAAGAACAAGAAATGGCAGGTGACCAAAAATGGCAGGTAATGTCTTACAAATAAGACAACCTATTCTGACTTGGACAACCTCCAGTCAGACCATATGAAGGCCTCTGATTGAGCACAAACTCCTTTGGCTCAGTCAGGACAACTTATTTATGATAGTAAAAGAAGAACGTTAGGTTCAATCGAGTGCTAGCACGATTTCCTTGAACCTAATTGAATCTCATTCAGATCAATTGAACTAGATCAGTTCAATTGATGATCACCAGATTCAAACCCTTGTTTGTGTGACCCAGTTAGGTTCAGTTCTGTATGGTAATGGGATATGTCATGATCTCTATCATAGACATCATCGAAACTCCTTTCGATGGATCAGAACTCTTCTGATTCGAACAGCTAGAATGATCGATCATCTAAATCATTCTAATTGCTCCCAAAATCCACCAGTGACACCTAGCAGTATATGGTGGCAACCCATCAGAGCTGAATGCGAACCTCTTGGTGCAGCTACCTGTGTGATTCAGTTCTTCTATCTTGAGCCCCGATCAGATTAGGGTTAAGGTGAACTCGTCAAACCCTAGTCTCTGTCATATGATGTAATCATTCGATTCGAGTCCAATGTGAAAATCTAAATAGAAACTCTTTCTATTATTTCACTCTACCATGGCCATGGATTTCTGGACTTGATTCTCATGATCATCATAGGGCTACTCCTCTACCACCGAGGTAGATAGATCCCATCTTGATGCAATCCAGTTCCTACAATGAACATGCTATAGCCAACATACACCTCAGGGTTCCATATGGCTAGGAGACCGAGTAATGGTGTAGTCAAACTATAACACCCTCAAGGTGAACTGCCGATGCATCTCAGGTCAAAGAACCAGACACACTACTGCAGCATCGAGTCAGTCATTGACGAGAAGGTAGACTTCCTAATGACTACTCGAGGTGGTCACGCTCAGTGCCCTCGTTCTCTAACGAGTACCTGTACTCTCGCTCCGGTGTCTCCACACCGTAGACTCAAGACTCATCTACTAAAGAGAAGCGATCGTACACCAACCTTCCGGATCAATCACCATCCTCGTGATGATCCTATGGTCGGGAGCTGTTTATGAGTTAATAATGATTATTCATGTCTTAAATTTTCAACTCTTGAAAATATGAATTATCATTACCATTAACTCAAAGGATGTATCACAGACACTAAATACACATGTGTGATAGAAAATAACCCATTTCATTAATTATAGTCAAAATTACAATTTTGCCCCTAGAAGTGTATTACAAGTGTCAGCCAATTCTGGCTTCTAGGGCACATATATCTAACAATCTCCCACTTGTCCTAAAGCCAATTGGCTACAAGTCTAAGTCCCATCTTCTCAAGGTGGGCTTCGATCTTCTGCTGGCCCAACGGCTTTGTAAGTGGGTCTGCCACATTATCTGTGGAGTTGACTCTCTTGACCTCAACGTAACCTTTCTCAAGGTAATCGCGGATGAGATGGTATCACCGTTTGCTAGGAACTCTTCCAGCACAAACAGTCTGCCAGATGTCGACTTTCGATCATCTATATCGGACATGAAGTCCGAGTCTGTGTATCCCTGGACCAGGAGTTCTCCGTTACCAAAGACCAACATCATATCCTTAGTTCTTCTCAAGTACTTAAGGATACATTTCACAGAAGTCCAGTGTTCTTCACCTGGATTTGACTGATATCTGCTTGTGACACTCACAGCATGGGCTATATCAGGTCGTGTACATAGCATGGCATACATGAGGCTCCCTATTGCAGAAGCATAAGGGATCTTGCTCATGCGTTCTATTTCCTCAGGTGTGCTGGGGCACATCTTCTTGGAAAGATGAATACCATGTCTGAAGGGTATTAATCCCCTCTTAGAGTTTTCCATACTAAACCTCTTTAGTACTTCCTCTATGTACATCTTTCTGTGAAAGTCCTAGCATCCTATTCGGTCTATCCCTATAGACCTTAATTCCTAGAATAAAGGATGCTTCACCTAGGTCTTTCATGGAGAATTCCTTGGACAACCACATCTTGACTGATGTCAACATGGGAATATCATTCCCAATAAGGAGGATGTCATCCACGTACAATACGAGGAAGACAACAGCGCTCCCACTGACCCTTTTGAAAACACATGGTTCCTCTTCGTTTTTGATGAAACCAAACTTTTTGATCACATCATTGAAACGAGTGTTCCAGCTCCGAGATGCTTGCTTAAGTCCATATATGGACCTTTGCAGCTTGCAAACCTTGTGATCAGTATCACTGGATGTGAAACCTAGCG
>QRFJ01001516.1:0-50483 GCA_006176705.1 Cocos nucifera | reverse complement strand
ATGATTTCTAGTGGGTGGTGCGGTCTCACCAACTGACTCATCACCTCACCTAACAGTTATTGGTGATGGGTTAGCCAATGAGTGAACAACTCTTGTTCAATGATTCTCTAATCATGGTGCACCCAAACTTGGTCTCTAATTCATGAATCTCACCGTATCCGGAATATTGATCCACTCCTTAGTTAAGTCAGACCCACCATTTGCATAGACTGGGTTCCTAATTGGGTCTCTCACCGTATCCGGAATATTGAGCCCAACTCATCCTCCAGCCCATAGCATCCAATGCCTAATAGACATGGTTGCGTCTTCCCGGTGCAACTGAGCCACTGTATCCAGCCGAGAACAATCAACCCCGGGAAGGGCCCGCACGTCTACAATGGTGGAAGACCTCGGACTTAATCTTTTCTTAGGGAGAATTGATTCAGGTCTCATTAAACTAGACTTGGCTTAGTCATAACAATTATGACTAACCTAGTGGCATGGGTCAGCTCGGATTATTGACCACCTCAGATCAGAACTGTGTCAACAGATATGGCCAGGTAAGTGAGACCGGTGGAAGGAATATGCCGTTAACTCGCACAAGAACGCATTCAGGTCGAGTAGCTTCCAATTAAAAACCAGTCGGTCGTCTGTGCCAAACTTACCTTAGACACCAAATTGTTGAGTCAGAACCAATTGGGTTAGCCTACAATCCAGACTCTAACCTCTGAGCCTAATTAGGTCTTGCTTGATCGTGACTCGATCTTGACCCAGACTTAATCCTATTAGGCTGGTCAATTTAAGCATTGTTGATCCCATCTAACCAACTCTTGATTCGGTTTGATCAACCGCTTAGACCTAATTGAGCTACCCAAGCCCGAACCCAGTATTATGAATATGTCTTAGATCTGAAATTCTCAATTTTAGACCTAATTAATATTCCATAAACTTAATTCTTAATTAAGTTGGGTTCATAAACAAAATATGCACAATAAATCCTAGGGTTTCAGGATCTAGGGTTTTGCAGAAAGTAAGTTTTGGGTTTCTGATTAAGGACGAACACGCAGCACCCCTACACGTCATAAGAACACCCCATCGAATGGGAAGAGAGGGCCTTTAAACCCTTCTTCGTTCTTATGACCGGACGGCCAAGAGGAACGCCTTAATCAGGAACATGTAAATCTACAAAACAGTTCAGATCTATATCATATATCTCATATACAAAGTTTAGATCTAATCATGGCATATTTTGCATACATCTCATGTATCAAATCATGCATGTTTTCAGATCTAAATTATCACATAATAATCTAAAAAATTAGATTTAAATTGATCTAATCAAAATAAATTCTAATCTAGACAATTATGTAGAACTATTCTACAACTAGTCTAGTCATGCATCTATCATATCTCATATGATATTTAAAATTAAATAATTTTTATTTGCTGTTTATCAGATGTTATTATAACACTTATAATATCAGAAAATAGTAAATAAGAAGATCTAAAATATGATTTAATCATATTAAATCAAAGACATGCAAAACTATTCTATAGAACTATTCTATTCTAGAACTAGTCATGCATATCTTCATGTTCTTAGATCCAAATCATTTAATTTTAATTTTTCTGATTTCAGATCTGATCACATCTCATGTGACATCTGAAATCACATTATTTTTAATTAAAATAAAATTAAAATCAGATCTAAACAATTTTAGAACCATGGCTCTGATACCAGTTGAAGGGAAATCCTGATTTCCCGGTCCAGGTTCGTCCAGATCTGATTAGATCAAGAGATATATTTCAAAAATTTTCTCTTGATCTTAATCAGATCTTGATATGTTTCAGATCTGATTCTTATTATTTTAATAAATAAAATAAAATAAGATAAATTAAATCAAATTTAATTTACCTGATTTGGGTAATCCTATTACCCTGTAGATGATCCTGATTGCAGCGGAAGGTTCTGGATCTTAGCCACGCAAGCGCCTGGCCTCTACCGGTATCCACTCGGGTTGGATCTGGAGATCCTCTTCTTCTCTATCACACCTCCAAAAATCAGATCTGGATCTGATCTGGAGGATCTTCAAAACTCTTTTGAAGATCTGCAGTCGTCCTTTTGCAGCAGCGCAGCCTTCTTGCTTTTGATCGCCTTTCCTTGATCTGAATCGCACCAAACTAAGTCCAAAACACTTTTGGACGTGGAGAGCAAGGGGAGAAGAGAGTATGGCGTGGAGAAGGAGGGGAGAGGCAGCCTTGGGGCGTATCTAATAGCATTCAGGAATTAGGGTTGGGCGCAGGGTCTTATTTATAGACCTAAGCTTGTGATCCAACTCCTCTTCCTCTCAACCAATCACAACCCTTTGTGAAATCAGATCTAAATCTGATTGGTTGGAAAAAGAGACCCCTGGATTCCTCCTTAGAGGGCGCCTAAGACCAGTCAAACTGGATTCTTAGTAGAACTCTGATTGGAATCCTAAAGGGAGGTGGAGTCCTTGTCCAACAAGGACTCCTAGGCGCCTCCTACTTGGGCTCACGCCACCCTTGGCGTGCGCCCTTCTCCTTGCCAGGTTCTGGCAGGGGGACAAGCCCCCACCAGCTCTCCAATAGGTGCATGACATGTGGTCAAAAGTCAAAGGGTGAATGGTCAACGTTTGACCAGTCAAAGGTAGACTTTTGACCAAAGTCAAAGAACAAGAAATGGCAGGTGACCA
Organism: Cocos nucifera; assembly: GCA_006176705.1. Lineage (NCBI taxonomy): Eukaryota > Viridiplantae > Streptophyta > Magnoliopsida > Arecales > Arecaceae > Cocos > Cocos nucifera. The sequence goes on along the minus strand of QRFJ01001516.1, from coordinate 47,787 downwards.
AAAATGGCAGGTAATGTCTTACAAATAAGACAACCTATTCTGACTTGGACAACCTCCAGTCAGACCATATGAAGGCCTCTGATTGAGCACAAACTCCTTTGGCTCAGTCAGGACAACTTATTTATGATAGTAAAAGAAGAACGTTAGGTTCAATCGAGTGCTAGCACGATTTCCTTGAACCTAATTGAATCTCATTCAGATCAATTGAACTAGATCAGTTCAATTGATGATCACCAGATTCAAACCCTTGTTTGTGTGACCCAGTTAGGTTCAGTTCTGTATGGTAATGGGATATGTCATGATCTCTATCATAGACATCATCGAAACTCCTTTCGATGGATCAGAACTCTTCTGATTCGAACAGCTAGAATGATCGATCATCTAAATCATTCTAATTGCTCCCAAAATCCACCAGTGACACCTAGCAGTATATGGTGGCAACCCATCAGAGCTGAATGCGAACCTCTTGGTGCAGCTACCTGTGTGATTCAGTTCTTCTATCTTGAGCCCCGATCAGATTAGGGTTAAGGTGAACTCGTCAAACCCTAGTCTCTGTCATATGATGTAATCATTCGATTCGAGTCCAATGTGAAAATCTAAATAGAAACTCTTTCTATTATTTCACTCTACCATGGCCATGGATTTCTGGACTTGATTCTCATGATCATCATAGGGCTACTCCTCTACCACCGAGGTAGATAGATCCCATCTTGATGCAATCCAGTTCCTACAATGAACATGTCATAGCCAACATACACCTCAGGGTTCCATATGGCTAGGAGACCGAGTAATGGTGTAGTCAAACTATAACACCCTCAAGGTGAACTGCCGATGCATCTCAGGTCAAAGAACCAGACACACTACTGCAGCATCGAGTCAGTCATTGACGAGAAGGTAGACTCCCTAATGACTACTCGAGGTGGTCACGCTCAGTGCCCTCGTTCTCTAACGAGTACCTGTACTCTCGCTCCGGTGTCTCCACACCGTAGACTCAAGACTCATCTACTAAAGAGAAGCGATCGTACACCAACCTTCCGGATCAATCACCATCCTCGTGATGATCCTATGGTCGGGAGCTGTTTATGAGTTAATAATGATTATTCATGTCTTAAATTTTCAACTCTTGAAAATATGAATTATCATTACCATTAACTCAAAGGATGTATCACAGACACTAAATACACATGTGTGATAGAAAATAACCCATTTCACTAATTATAGTCAAAATTACAATTTTGCCCTTAGAAGTGTATTACAAGTGTCAGCCAATTCTGGCTTCTAGGGCACATATATATAACACTATCTGCCCGAGACAACCAGCTCAACTACATCCCGAGCTAGCTCGATCTTAATTCGAGCTGGCTCAATCTCAGTCCAAGCCAGCTCGACTGTGTATCCGAGCCAACCCACCTATGTGTCAGCCCCTTGTCTTGGTTGATTCTTCTCCTAGCTTTGGCCCCTTGTTCACCTTATGTCTCAGGTCTTCAGAGCACCTACCAAGTCCCTCAAGATCCTCACACCTGAATCTCGAGTCTGTGCAAGGCTACACACCGCCTTTACCTAGGATAACTCCTATCCTAGCCCTAGAACTTATACCCATCCTAGTCTCTCAGAGACAACACCCTGACTCATTCTGTGGCCTTCCAAGGCTTGGAAGCACCATACTAAATTCTACAATCTCCACCTTGGTGCACCCAAGTCTTGGCACACCTAGCAATGTTCTCCTACATGAACCCACTGTCGATGCATGTCCTGACAGCTACTTTGCACACCTTGCCACCACCATTCTTCTTCAACTGTTGAGCTCCCTTTGAGGCCTTTGGGATGACCACCTCTATCGCTGAAGACCTTGGCTTGCTTCTATGCACCACCCTTGGAGTTGTAAGCATCCTTCTACTTGTCAGCCGCATCAATAGTTCTGGACTTTCCTGAAGAATTTGTAGCAATCATATGCCAGCACCTGTTGCATAACCTGACATGGTCTTTTTAGAACTTCGCCTATCCTCTCACATGTGCTGCTCCACCTAAAACTATGCATCTTTGGTATTGGTGCTAGGATATTGGTCATCCTACACTCCTAAGCTCTGAACTCGTGTCACATCTCTCTCCATCTATGAAGCCACCTCTGTTCGGTGCTCCACCTGAAACTAAAATCTCCCTGATATCATAGAAGCCAACTCTGTGATTGAGTCCCCCAAGGACAACCACTAAATGCTGCACTACTGAGCCTGCCGCTGCATCTCAGACACCATCGCTGCCCCTTCAGACCCCTCACACTCTATAGACCTGTTCAAAACTGTCTCAGATATACCGCACCCCATGGGCTCCTCCGAGACCATCAAGAGCTCATCCAACTCTTCACTTGCAGCGATTGAACTGATGAAATCCGAGTTTTTTCCTCTCTTGCACTTCTTCCAAAGTGAATATTCTTGCTTAAAGTATCCTGCTTCACCACACTTGAAGCATCTCTTGGACTCCTTGCTGACCCTTCCTCTTTTCTTGCCTGGGCCTCTCTGAAACCATGAGACCCTCCTAGAAGAACTCTCTCTTTATCATCCATTTCCACTGCTCATTGGACCTTAGCAATGATATGATCTTCTCGTACACCAGCGTCTCCTTACCATACAACAACATCATCACCAATGGATCGAAGCTCCTGAGTAGCGAACATAGCAGCAATAAATTTTTGTCCTCCTTTTCGAGATCCATCCTAATGTTGAGCAAATCCATGCTCATCAGGTAGAACCACAGAATATGCCCCGCAACATCCTCATCCTCTTGTATCCAAAGGCTGTACAGTTGCTTCTTCAACATCAACTTATTGCACATATTTTTTTTCATGTACAACTGGCATACCTCGACTATAAACCCTTAGGTGTCTTCTCCTTCAACATGCCATATAGCGCCTTATCTGCCAAACAAGCCCTAATCATGGCACATATCCTTTTCTCTAAGGACATCCACTCTTTATTTGTCATCTCCTCTGGCCTATCTTTCAAGGTTGAATTCAGTCTTATCTAAACCAGCAGATCCTTCATCCTAACCTTCCATATCATGAAACTTTTTTTTCCATCAAACTTCTCAAATCTTATCTTCAATCCACTATTCTTCATGATCGTACGAATCAAAAATAGTAAACAGGTGGATCTAAAAAAATACCTTGACTAAGGATGGTGGACAGCAGTCCTGTGATCTCTTTCTTCCTTATAAAGCTTGAAGAAAGCCTTTAGATTTGAACCTCGCTACTAATCTCTGCTGAAATCTGATCTTCTTCCTCCTCCATGCTCAACCAGACTCTAATACCACTTGTTAGATCTTGTTACCTCTCTGATACCAATTATTGGAGAGAAGAAGAACAAAGTAGATAGCCGGCACCTAGGATTTAAGTTGGAACCAGAGAGATTTAGGAAGATTTAGGAAGAAAAGTTCTATTGTTTCTACTCTATTATAAAGATACAATACTTGAGTTTATATACCCTAGGATTTCTGCTATACCACATGAAACCTAATAAATTCAAACCCAAGCTAAAAAACTCTCATAGGCTAATCCAATACATGAAAGAACTCACCGAGCCCATGTACATATGTCTCACATGCTCTCATCTCCTGGATTTGAATCCGATCCATACATGAGTTAGCCCCTTTAAGATCTTATTGGTCTAGACCTTAAGATCCTAGGATAAAAGCCTATCCTAGACCCAAACAAAAATTTTCGTCCAGTTCTGTTCGCCACTGTCGAGCCGGCTCTGTCAGGAGTCGAGTTGGCTTGGCTGCATCTCGTCCAAATTCTATCTTCTATCTACCTGAGATAGCCTGCTCGACTGCATCCTGAGCTGGCTCAATCTCAACCCGAGCAGGTTTGACTGCGTATTCGAGCCGGTCCGCTTATATGTCAACCTCTTATCTTGGCTGATTCTTCTCCTGACTTTGATTCCTTGCTCCACTTTATATCCTAGGTCTCTGAAGTATCTACCAAGCCCCTTAAGATTCTCACACCTAAATCTCAAGTCTATGCAGGGCTACATGCCGCCTTCACCTAGGATAACATCTGTCCTAGCCCTAGGACTCACACCCATCCTAGTCTTTTGAAGTCAATATTTTGACTCTTCCTATGGCCTCCCAAGGCTTGGGAGCACCACACCAAATCCTACACCTTGAGAAGGGATACGTCGACGTGAAGAGAGTTGATACTGTGAATAATACAGCTGACCCACTGATGAAGCCTTCGAGTCAACAAAAGACTGAAATCTATCATGAGAAGATGGGACTTGGATTTATAACCAATTGGCTTTAGGTCAAGTGGGAGTTTGTTAGATGTATATCCTAGAAGCCAGATGGGCCAACACATGTAATACTTTCTATGGGCTAATTTATAAATTTTGACTTAAAAATAAATTTTAGATTATTTTTTTAATCATATTTGTGTTTAATTGTGTCTATGATTCATCTATTGGGTTAATAGGTATGATAATATATACTCTCAAGAATTGAAAATTTGATATATGTGTTATCATAATTAACTCATAAACTGCTTCAAATCATAGGATCATCATGAGGATGGTGATCAATCTAGAAGATTGATGTACGATCGCTTTCTTAGGATAGATATATCTTGAATCTATGGTATAAAGATACTGAAGTAAAAGTATAGGTGCTTATTGAGAATAAGAGTACTAAGTGTGACCAACTTTAAGCAGTCATAAGAAAGTCTATCTTCTCATCAATGGCTTGCTCATTACTATAGTTGTATGTCTAGTTCTCTGACCTGAGATGCATCGACAGTTTATCTTAAGGGTGTTATAGTTTGGCTACACCATAACTCAATCTCCTAGTTATATGAAATTCTAAGATGTATGTTGACTATAGCATATTTATTGTACTAATTGGATTGCACCAAGATGGGATCTATCGACCTCAATAGAGGAGGAGTAGTCCTATGGTGATAATGAGATTGAGTCCTAAAATCCATAGCCATGGCATTGTGAAATAATAGAAAGAAGTATCTATTAGCATTTTACATCGAATTCAAATTGATTGATTCTATCATATGATAGGTGTGAGGTTTGACGAGTTGACCTTAACCTCGATCCTATTGAAACTTATGATAGAAGAACCAAATCACACAATACTACACTGAGAGATTCTTATTCAATTCTAATAGGTTGCCACCACATACTCTAAATGTCACTGATGGATTATGGGATCAATTAGAATTATCTTGATGATTGATAATTTTAATTAGCTGAATTAGAAAGAGTTTTGATCCATCGAAAGAGTTTTTCGATGATATCGATGATGGAGATTATGACATATCCTATTACCATACAAAATTGAACCTATGGGGTCATACAAATAACGGTTTAGTTTTGGATGTTTTCAATTAGAGTCTGATTAATTTGGATTTGATCACATTACGTTCAAGAAAATCATGCTAGTAGATGATTGAATCTAATTTTCTCCTGCATTGGATTTTCTGTTTGATTGGGCTTAGCCAAATTAGATTTAGTTCACCAGGATACCTTGAATTGGCCTTGTCCTGATCTCCTGAAATGGATAAGGATGAGGGGGCGCCAAGAGTGGGTGCCCCCCAGTTTTGACTTGGTCTTTACATAAGGGGAGAGGGGTGCATGCCCCCTAGAATTTCTCTAGGGGTGTGTGCCATCTCATTTCTGAGAGAGAGAGGGCATGCGCCCCTTCCTGGCATGTGCCCCTCAGAGATAAGCATAAAGGAGAGTTTATTTTGGGAGGCTCCAGTTTGAATAAGTCAAAATAGTTTAAATCAATTCAAATTAGAGGAGATTTGTTTGTGGCACCAACTACCTTATCAGATAAGGTGGCGCGTGCCCCATTTGAGTTTTGTTCAACAAAATGCATGGAGAATTGAGGAAGGGTGCCACATCTGATTTCAGAGAGTTCTTTTGCTTTAAGGTCTTTGATCTAGTCAAAGACTTAAAGTCCTAGGACTCTAGGCTTCCTATTTCTATAATTAGGAAACCTGCTAAAAGCTTTTATATTGCAATTTGAGAAATAGCGAAGCCCTATACCTCTCCTCCTCCATACCTCCTTCCTCCTCTCTAGTTTCTCTCTCTCTCTCTCTCTCTCCTCTATGTCCAAGGGTTGGGCTGATCCAAGTACTCGAAGGTCGAGTGCTGCTTGCGTAAGAGAAGGAGATCCAATCATGCGCCGATCGAAGTGCTGCCGATGATTTGATCGAAGGCAGATCTAGGTGATACAAATTTAACTTGCTGAAGCTAAATCAAGCTGGAGAAGATGTCCAAATTTGAGCCCGAGTGGATATCGACAGAGGTCGAGCACATACACGGCTTGAAGGTGAACCTCGATCAAAATTCAGATTATCAAATTACGGAGATTGTCCACCTGCACAAGGTGATATGATCACTAACCCTTTCGTATGCATGCTTTAAATTCTAGATTTTGTAATTAGATCTATGAACCCTAAGCTAGATCGGATCTAAAAATTTTAAATTTCGCTGCATCTGATCCGATCCGATCTAGCCAGCATAAAAGTTCCTTCAGTCATGACCATTTTCTTAAAAAAAAAAAAGTTAATTTCTTTCACTAATGAGATTTGTAGGATAAATTAATTCATGGACTAAACCTGGTCCATAACATTTTGGGCTGAAGACCTTGGGTGATCAAGAAGTGACGGGTAACCTTATAAGAGGACCTTTAGAAAGCCCTTCATCTATAAGAGGAGTTGAGCTAAAAATCTTGGCCATATGAGAAGTGAGAGATAGCCCCATAAGAGGATCGTTGAAAGCCCCAAAATCTTATCTATGATGATTTATGCTAGAAACCTCGAGCAACCAAAAAGCGAGGAATAATCCCATAAGAGGATCCGCACCTCATTCCTGAGACGAGTTAAGCTAAAAATCTTGATCGTTCAGGAAGCAAGAGGTAATCACATAAGAGTACCCTTAGAAGCCCCAAAACCTCATTCACGATGACCTGGGCTGAAAGTCTCTAGTAGCCAAGAAGCGAGGAGTAATCCCATAAGAGGACTCTTGGATAGCCCCTCGTCCATAAAATAAGCTTAGCTAAAAATCTTAGCCATTCGAGAAACGAAGGGTGATCCTATAGAAGGACCCTCAAAAGCCCTAAATTTGTAATGATCCAGGCAGAAGTGTTTCCTAAAGGTGACAATCCAAGAGAGGGGATGAATTAGATTTCTTAAAATTATTTAAAGAACTCATGCCCAATAATAAATTTAAGAGTGTTTATAGAGTGCTAAGTAGAAGATAAATATGTAGCGAAAGATAAAATATAAATACAAATGTATGATCATAAATATTCAAGATTTATAATGGTTCAGTGCTCAACTCAACACCTACATCCACTCTCCAAGTCAACTTGGGAATTCCAGCTATAATCCTTCAAGATTGTACTTTGATTATTTTCACGGGCTCACAATCTGACCCAATTGGCTTTTCCTAGCTCACCAACCAAATCCTACAATCAATTATTTTTTTGGACTCGCAATCGACCAAACTAATTTTTTCTAGCTTACCAACCAAAATCTTTTGATATCCAACTTATGGCTTGGACCAACCCCAAGCTTCTTCCCTAAAAGGCTTATCACAATAGTCAAAGAAAGATGTACAAATTTAAAGTTCAAAATAATAAAACTCTTTAAACTCTTACAGAAGTTAAAGTTGTCGAGCTATTGAATTGCTTGATTTCTTCCTTAAATACTTAAGAGAGGATTGATAAAGACTTGAATCCATTCATTTGCTTGTTGGTTGTTGGCTAAATTCAATGCCCTCTTCCTCTTTTTTAGTTAAGTAAATATTGAAAAGTTTGAATTAAAAGCTTTTCTTAATATTCTTCCACTATTTCTCTTTTGTTCCACTCAATCACTTAAAGAATTAAATCAACAAACTTCAAAAGTTAGTTCCCCATTTGAATTCTTCATTTTTATGGCTTTAAAAATATCTACAATTGATGCTCTAGCTATTAAAAGCTTATAAATAACCATTATAAATAAAATATGGTTGTTTGAAAATGTCTAAAAAATTAGTCATTATTCTATCAGAATTATATGAGTTGACTCACATAAGAACACAACAACAGAGATCACTTTTTGTAGCGACAATTATTGCTGTTGTAGCCTACATGTCATTGCAATAGACAACTTTGGCAGCGATAGGAAGTCACTGCAAGTCATCGCAATAGGTGCTGTAGCCAAAGATATTTGCAGCAACAAGATGTCGCTGCCATAGATTGCCTATGGCAGCAGCAATTGACGTTGTCAAATGATGAAATCTCGCTGCCTTAGAGTTGCAGACACCTATATTGTTTTGACTATTGCAACAACATAAAGTCGCTATGAAAGGTTAAACTCTTTTGGCATCGAGACAATGTCGTTGCTATAAGCCCTATTCTTGTTTTTGGCTGCGATATTTTGTCACTACATTATGTCTTGTTGTTCATTTTTGTAGCCACATTTTGTTGCTGCCTCAAGTTTTTTTCTTTTTTTAAATATCATTTCTATCCTGTTATCTGCTTTCCACCTAGATCCTGTGAGGTACATATTACAGAATATCAACATTAATCCAAAAGGACAATTTAGCAGTAAAATATCATATGTATCCAACATGATCCAAAATAATATAACAAAAGCCATCCAATTCATAGCAAATTCTAAGCCTATAATTCTATATAGAAGATGTCGTCATTCAAAATAATTTCAGTCAGCAACATCAAAAGTCTTCTAATTGATAGAAAATTCCAAAGTCTTCAATATTCTCCTTTCAAGAGCTATTATCCTGCATATAAACAACAAATAGTTAAAAAAAAAATGAGATGTCATTAGTAAAAATTTTAGAGCACTTTACTAAAAGCATATAAACAACATGCAACAACAAATATAAGAAAAAAAATATACAACAGCAAATTTTGTTATGCAGAAGGCTATATAGCTCAAAGTTACTGAGCTAAGCACCAGATTTGATGCACTAATTAAGTTTATACTAGAATTATCACATTGCTACAAAGGAGGGCAGCAACAACAGCACAAGATTTACAATTAAACAAAGCAAATACTGTACAAAGACAGAGATATATGTTACCATAACATAGAAATAAGAATTTTTATGGGCAGTTACTATTTGAGATGGAAGATAGAGCTTTTTTAATTCTAAATTCTAATAATTCTTGATTACCAAGCATCTTTCTGAGGTTTAATTGGATCAACTTCAAGAGTTTTCCTCAAATCATGAATTGACTAGCACCTTAGGCCACCATATGAATCAGCTGATTTTCTTTTGCAAGTGCATAGATAATTGAGAATGCCATATTAATTGCAATAACTATAAGGTGATAATGACTAGCACAAGTAGGTGATCTACATAGTTTTTCTTTTCTTCCTATTTCCCCTCCTAAACATACAATCTTGTATGGATAAAAATTTCTGAAACAATTGACTCAAAAACTGTAACTCAATGTATCAAAATTGTGAGAAAGAAGGAAACAAAAAAAAAATGCAAAATAGAGAAACATATTGTGCTCCTTTTCTCTATATGCCTTTCTCTCTTTCCTTGTTAACTAAAGGTACGAGATAGAATAAAATCTTTTTAAGAATGCATTTTGAAGATTGTTGTAGCCACACAATATAAAATATAATTAAATATATTGTAAGACTCCATCAAAGCCCGCTATGCATTTTACAGGCCAAACAAGTAGCAATCGAAGTCTTCAACATTTTACAAGCACAAACAAGTAGCATGCTGACAAAAAAAAAACAAAATAAAACAAAACAAAACAACAACAAAAACATAAAACCAGCTCTTAGAAACAGAGAACACAATTCCCCACCTCAAAAAAAAAAAAAAAAAAACAAACAACAAGAAGTGATTGGAATGATAGAATGCGGGTCTCCTAATGATATATACATAAGTGATCTTTAGTACCATCAGATGAAATGGTCTGGGATAATTAGACTCAGACATAGCTAATCTAGTTTATTTCATTGGCTGCAACATGGACATAATTCATTAAAGATCAATAGAGAAATTTCTTCGTACGCCATACATTTAACACCACATGCAAGATAAACATTCTCATTTGATGCCTGATATGATTGATAACTAAATTGATTAAATTAATAGAAACACCAAAATCTTATACTCCTCAATAAATGAGATCCAAGCAGTTCAGGATATCAATGCCACAGAAGTTTAAGACTTCCAGCTTTTAGAAGTACTGAGTACAAGTGTACAGCTAGTGAGCTACCTTATTTATTTTTATGCTTGTTAATTTTTATGGTGTGTAATTCAGGGAATGACTATCTGACTCTGTATTTTTCACTCAATGCCTCTACTTCACAAATCACCATTTTTTACTTAGCCCTTTATACTATAGCATTCTATCCCTGTCTATCTCTATCATAGGTAACCCTCTCACTTTCCTATCAAATTTTTTTTTTTTATCATAGCTAGTTCTCACCAATAATGCAGACTAATAGCTCCTTCAATATACTCTTATAATGATTAGTAGTTTTGAAATTTATAACACCAATGATATTAACACTTAGTAATACTGTGTATAACCTTTGGATTTGCGAAACAACCCAAAGGAATTCCAGATCCATAGTCTATAAAACATACTCCACCACCTGGGCAAACAACGGAACTGCATGGTTTTATAACTTAGATAAATACTGAAGCTTATAAGAAAAAAAAATAGTTACTTAATTACACCCTCTCATTTTCGTAAAACCATAACATCTTTTAGAAATTCATCACAATGACCCCACAACCACTGGAAACGGATGTATCTTACCAGACTCTGCTCCCCATCTTCTATATTCCTAATGCTCATCTATTACTGCAACTCTCCTATCTTGATAACTTCATGACTTGCTACAAGGATGCAGGGAAATTATGAGTTCTACCTAGAAGAAAAAATTTGGAACTTCATTTGGGAAAACAGATAAGGAACAAGGACTGATAACACCTTTAATGACTATTAATTTGCAGGCAGAGATGTGTCTATAGCAAACAACATATTAAATTCAATTTTAGAAAAAAAAATTAGGCATCAGGTTCTGGCCATTCTTTTCTTCAAAAATTTTAAAAATACCAAATATTTCTGAAATACTCATTCCAGCTCTATACAGATCACCCAATTACAATAGAAGACATAAAACATTGACATATAATGTGCATGCAATACTGAAGAAGTGGGCAAAAGAAAACACTTAGGGGCTCTAAACCTAATATTTTAGAAGGACTTGAATCAGAGAAACCGTAAACCTAAAACCAGAGATTGAATGGAAATTAGAGAGATTTGTTCTATACCCTAACCCAAATCAAGAGAGATAATAAGAAATCAGAGAACATAATCAGTAGAGACACTCACCTCAACCAAACAAATGCACCCTAGGAGATACCAGAGAGATTGAAGGAAAGACGAGCTTGTAATCAAGCTGGAGCAGACGAGATAGAACCGACATTTTCGATTCCTTTGGGTTTTTGTTTTCTGAGTTAAGATGAAGTCATGAAACAAAAAAAAAAAAAAAAAAGGAGAAAAAGAGTTAACCTGGGAAAAAAGTTCGTGCTTTTTTTCTTCGGGACTTATCGCACCTTGCGTATTTCTTTATTGGCTACAAAAATATTATTTTGTAGCCAAAGAGTCACTGCCTAAAATATACTTTATTATAGTGGAACTAATTTAAAGCATGAGTTAGCTAGATGAAATTATGAGATAACTTAAAAATAGATATAAAGTTTTTAACTATCTATCTATTTTGTTAATCTGAGATTAGGTTGGCTTAGATATCTTTTTAGTCGATTAATATTTATAACTTGGTCAGCTAACTAATTTTCTGAGTCGACTCAGAAAATTTATAAATTTATACTATTTTCTATATTATTCTTTCTTAAAGAGTGAGTCAGCTATCTCATTCTTCTGAGTCAGTTAAGTTTCAATTAGGACTGAAAGTGGGCTCAGGCCGGCCCGAGACCCATCGAGTTAGGTCGGCTTTGGATCGAGCTTTGAGCTCGGTCCGAAACTATTCAGGCTGGGCTCGGATCAAAAAAAGTAGAGCCCATTTTATTTTTGGACCAGGCTCGGGCCTATCTTTGGCTCGGCCTGAGCCCAGCTCGGGCCCGAGCCCTATTACAATTCAAACCCAAACCCACCCACCCCCCTTCCACCCTCCCCTGATCCCCGCAAAACCCCCTCCACCCTCCCTCCCTCGCTCGCGAACCCCTACTCCGCCCTCCCCCGATCCTTCGTCCCTCCCTCGTGAACCCCCCTCCTCCCTCCCTCATGAAACCCACTCCGCCCTCCTCCCTCACGAACCCCCTCCGTCCTCCCCCGGTCCATTCCCCCCTCCCCGGTCCATTCCCCCCTCCCTCATGAAACCCCACCTTTGCCCTCCCCCGATCCCCCACGAAACATCGCACCCCAGTGCCCCCCGGCCCCCTGGCTCCCCCAGCACCCTCCACCTTCGCACTACACCCCCGCGCTGTCGCCCATAGCCATCGCACCCAGCGCCCCCTACGGGCCGCAGCTCCCTTGGCACCCCTCCACCTTCGCACCGCACCCCCATGGCTGCTGTTGCACCCCAGTGACCCCCTGTGGGCCGCGGCTCCTTCGCACACCTTCCGCCTTCGCACCGCACCCCACGGCCGCCGCCCATAGTCGTTGCACCCGAACGCCCCCCGTGGGCTGTGGCTCCTCCAGCACCCCTCCACCTTTGCACCGCACCCCCGTGGCCGCCGTTGTTAGACTATCACACCCCAGCACTGCGGCCACTCTCCACACCCAACCCCCCTCCCCCCAGTCAGCAAGGAGGCCTAGCCCAATCGGGTTCAGGCCGGGCCTGAGCTCGGGTCGGGCTCGGGCCTGAAAAAATTTTTTTAGAAAATCTTGGGCCTAAGCCCGGCCCAAAGCCTAAAAAAAATTTTGGACCGGGCTCAGGTAGGGATAAAACCCGACCCACTTTCAACCCTAGTTCCAATCTTGGTCAACTATGTTATTTTCTAGATTGGCTTAGGAGAATTTCTAAAATCATCAGTCTTTTGTCTTCACCCTGAGTCTGAGATTGAGTTGGAAATGTATGAGTCAACTAAGATCCTATCTTGGTCGGCTAAGATGAAAATATAATTGGCTAAGGAAAAATAGTTTGAATTTCATTTTTTCTATCTTTTCCTTTGAACTAAGACAAGGTTGGCTAAACTCCTTTCTTGGTCGATTCAAAGGCATGCCAAGTATGCCAAAAATTAATTTTAAGTAGCTTTCTTTATTCAAACATATTTTAGGCTAGATTTTTCTTCTCAAACTTAATTTATAAATAGATGAACTTGGTGAGAGATCTTTCTAGGCTAGACTTTTCTTTTATCATATTCTTTTCATGCTAAACTCAATTCTTTACTTCCAAAACTTAAATCTTTGACTTGGGAATATAAATTTACTTAAATCTGAAAGGACTTTTTAAATAAATCAACCATTGAGTATTATGAGGAATCCTACAATCATTTTCAAAAGTATTATTAGTAATTATAATTTGTACTCAAACTCTTTTGATATCATCAAAATTAATTCTAAAGCTAACATAAAGACCTCGAGCGACCAAGATAAAAAAAACCCCTCATCCACAAGATGAGCTGAGTTGAAAACCTTGGCCATTCAAAAAGCAAGGCGCAACCCCATTAAAGAACCCTTGGAAGCCCTAAATATATGATGATCCAGGTTGAAGACCTCGAGTGGCTGACATCGAAAAGCCCTTCGTCTATAAGATGAGCTAAGTTAAAAATCTTGACCATTCAAGAAGCGAGAGATAACCACATAAGAGGACCTTTGGGAGCCCTAAATCTATGACAATTTGGGCCAAAGAGCTTAGACAATTAAGAAGCAAGGGATAACCCCATAAGAAGATCCTCAGATAGCCTCTCATCCCTGAGATGAGTGGAAATAGAAAAAAAAATCTTGGCTGTTTAAGAAGTGAAAAGTAACCTCATAACACGATCCTTAGATAGTCTCTCTTTCCTAAGATGAGCTGAGTTAAAAATCTTAATCATTCGAGAAGTAAGGGGTAACCCCTTAATAGGACCCTCAGAAGCTCTAAATATTGGCAAAGCCAACTCAATCCATAGGCCTAAGATGAGTCAAGCAAAACACTTAACTACCTAATGAACGAGGATAAACCATTGAATGGGAATCTTGGAAGTCCCGAGCATCGGCAATGCCAACCTAATCCAAAGCTGTCTTTGGTCTTGATGATATGAGCCGAATGCCTTGAAAAGTTGCGGAGCTAACCCAAGTTGAGCTGAGCTGAAGGTCTTAAATTTTGCCAGCTATGGTCAACCCCATAAAAGGAAGTTCGAGCGATTCAACTTTGATGACCTAACAGTCGCTCTCTGATTGGCTGGACCAACATTCTACAGATAAGCAATCTGGAGACGTGATGCTTCATCTAGTATGGGGCAGAAACATGATGCTTCATATGGAGCAACAAGAATGCGACACATATCCCTAGTAAAGCCAAGGAAGATGGACTAATGTACTCTCTTCATCTAATTCTAGCTTAAATTTGAGAGTAGAAGGCATATGATACGGATAGAAAAATCTTACTTCAGTTGAAGTCGACGTGTTGGGTGCTTCATCGTCTCGACCTTCATCTTGATTGATCCGAACTATCCTCGAGACCAACCCAAGCAAGTATTTCAAGAAAGTTTTATACTTGATATTATTTCTCTGCATGATAGCCTATCATAGACAAATACGAAAGAAGATAATAATATACCTTTTCAGATAAAGCAAAAAATGACAAGCATATCTCGTTCAATAAGATAAAACTAACAATCTAATTCTCTTTCATTCTTATGCCACTTCTATCTTCATCTATAAATAGAAGGTCAAAGAAAACCCTCAAGGTCCATACTCATGTCTCTTCTAATACTTACCCCTTCTCCTCTATTTTCTAGTTTTCTGACTTGAGTATCGGAGGATCTCTATTGGAGTTAATTTTGATCAAAAATTTATTTTGTAGATTAAGTCATCACGATCTGGTATCAATCACATTTTTTCTCCAATCGATCTGGTCTTGATCAAAAGACTAATGGCAGCAGGGCTTATGCTAGAGTCACATTAGGAACGAACGGCTGCTCTCTTCCTGCCAAAAGGAAAGAGCCTTTAAAATCTACGGAGGGGACCACTCAACTATCCTAGTTAAAGCTAAGCCGTATAGTGGGTGGAGATGAATGACCCCATGAGAGAGAGCGATGCCCCCACGTTTCACAGGCACCGTCTACAAATCTTTGTCATGAGATTGAACTATTGGGCCAGATCTTATCAACAAACTATCAGCAGGCCAATAATATACTGCCACTGATAGATTATGCCAAATCCAATGTGAACTAACCTGACTTCCCACAAAGGCTACGGAGGGGACCACTAAACCATCCTAGTTAAAGTTAGGTCGTCTAGTGGGTGGAGATGGATGGCCCCATGAGAGAGACCGATGCCCCCACGTTTTACGGACACTGGCTACAAATCTCTGTCATGAGATTGAAGGGTCAAGTATTGGGCCAGATCTTATATCAACAGGCCAATAATATACACCCACTGATAGATTATGCCAAAGGGAAGTGCTTTCAATTCCACCAGCCATTTAGCTTGACGAACATCGCCCATGATGATTAGCAAGTGCATAGGTCTAAACAAAAAAAAAAATTATAAAATTTTATGCACCTTTTCCATTCGAACCTATATGCTTGCCTATCATTATGGACGGTGTCCATGGAGTTATACTTCTCGTGGTATAGAAAGTATTTTTCTTATACCAAATCCAGTGTGAACTAACCTGACTGATATGTGGAAGTCGTTATCTTTCTAAATGTTGCTGCATTAAATGATTATACAACTAGTTAAAGACTCATGTATTGCACCAGATAGATAATTATAGTCTATAATTTTAAAATTTTTAATAATAAATATTTATAATAAATATTTTTATTTTTTATTTATTATATTTTTATTATTTTATAAAATAATATTTTATTATTTTTTTTCTTCCTTCCTGTTCTCATACCTTCTCTACACTCACCGATGCCGTCCCACCCCTCCTGCTATCCCACCATGACTTTCTTTCTCTCTTGAAAAATGTCGATCCCTATTGCACCCCTGTCCTCTCTTTTCTTCTCATATTTTCTCCACGCCCGCCAGTGTCGCCCCATCACTGCTCCCCTTCTTTTTCGGCAAATGTCGATCCCGATTGCACCTCTGGGCCTCTATTGGTATCGTCACCCTCGGCACCACCATTGCCTCTCATTTCTCCTCCCTTAGGTCCTGCTCGGCCCCCTTCTTGCCGCTTTTATCCAAAAATTATTTTTCTATAAGATTAGTAAAAAAAAAAATAATAAAATATAAATTATCTTCCCTATAAGATCAAAGGCTTAATCTTCTACTTTTTTTAAAATTTATTTATTATCATACATACAGCCTATAATTATTAAATTTTTTAATAATAAATATTGATAATAAATATTTTTATTTTTTTAATATTTTTATTTTTTATTTTTTTATTATATTTATATTATTTTATAAAAAAATATTTATTATTTTTTTTTCTTTTCTATTCTCATATCTTCTCTACGCTCGTCGATGTCATCCCACCCCTCCTATCGTTCCACTATGGCTTCTCTTCTCTCTTTATAAATGCCGATTTTGATTGCACCTCCGCCCCCTCTCTTCTTATATCTTCTTCACGCTTATCGGTGCCACCCCATCAGTACTCCTCTTCTCTCGGGAAAGCATGGAGAGAAGAGGAGTAGTGATGGGGCAGCACCATCACTGTCCCTCCTTTCTCCTCTCATGGCTCCTGTCCGGTCTCCTTCTTGCCACATTTTTTCAAAAATTATTTTTCTATAAAATTAGTAAAATAATAATAATAATATAGATTATCTTTTCTATAAGATCATAGGCTTAGCCTTCTAACTTTTTTTAATTTATTTATTATCATACATATCTTGATATTTCTTGATGGAAAATATGCAGGATTTTATGCATGAATTTTAAATTTTTTTTGAAATATAACACAGCGAAAGTTATAAATTAAATTATTTAATTTATAAATACATGTAATCTAATTACTAAATCCTACAACATGTCATAATGCATTCTTAAATATGAAAATAAAAGACTTTGATATTGATCAAATCAATACCCTAATCTAGAACGATTCTAAATCTAAAATCTAGATTGCATCTAGGTGAGAGAAGAGATCAAATCTCTTATCTTTGTGCGGGTCAAGAACTTCATAGTTGATTTTCATTATTGTCTTTGAAGCTGCACACGCGTCTGGCCTCTACAGGTGATTCACACGAGGCTGCAACAAAATTGAAAATTCATCGAATGATGTTCCACTCGAAGTGCTAGCTTCTCGTGGATCCCTCTAGATAGTTAATTTAAAATTTATTCTTTGGATCTCTTGGACACTCCAAGAGATGAAGAATAAGAGGAGGATTAAGGAAGAAATCCAACTCTTAGATCTTCCAAAAAAATTAGAAAATAAATAGTTCAGAAAGATCCTAAGAGAAGACACATCTTCTCTTTTTAGGACATCAACCGTTAATGTCCTAAATGGATCTCCATACTTGGACAAGAGGAGACCTTCTTCTCTAAAAAATTTTCATGCTTTTAGATCTCTTTCTTTCCAACTTTTCTCATAGAAAAATTATATTAAAATTGAGAAGAAAGGATTCTCAAAAGAATCCTAAGAGAAGACTATCTTTTCTTCACTTTTCTCTCATCAGGATATGATCAAATCATGTCCAAAAAAAATCATGATGCCCCAACTCCTTGGAGCATCCATTCCCATGCCCTCTTCCTCTCTCTTTCTCTTATATTTTTATCATATAAAAAATTATAAAAAAATTAAGAAAATAAATATTGAAAGAGAAATAGATGAGAAGACATTTTTCTTACCTTTGTCTTCATCAAGACATGAACCATTCATGTCTTAATGAAGAGTTTTTCTCCAAGGAAGTAGGTGCCCTTAATCCCCATGCCCTCCCTTCTATTCTTCTGGTTTTTACCATGGAAAACAAGAATTTTTTTGATGCTCAAAAACTTAAAAGGAGGCATCCCAAATCAACCCCCTTTTTGACTAGGTCAAAACTTTATTTTTAGGAGGATTATATGGAATCCTATGGGGCGTCCAACTCTTGGACGCCCCTTCCACAAAATTTGGTGTGACTCCTTTTTATTTCATGTACAAGAAACAAAAATAAAAAGGGTGACAAAAATAGAGACAGCATGGGAATGTTGGCACAAGAGAGGGAAGGAGTTTGAGAGATCTTAGACTCTATCATATAAAGTTCTAATCACAACAACTTTCCTATATTTGATCAAGTCAAATATTAAATCAAATCATCTGATTAAGTGGGTGTGGGGACCTTTCTTAACGTGAGAAAGCTTACATAAATTTTAGAAATAAAATCAAAGAAGGCGTGGGATCTTAGGTGGCACAAGGGAGAAATATGGAATCCTAGTCTAACTAGGATTCTCATATAGACTAGGTTAAACCCATTTGGATCCAGTCCTAAATTTGATTTAAGTCAACCTAATTAATAGAGAATTCTAATTTAATTAAAAACCTAATTAAATTAGATTTAATTAAATTTAAATCATATTTAACTTTTAAATAAATTAGAAATTATGTACACTCAAATCCTAGACGAACAGGAACTTGTTCTTCCTTACAATTGGCTTATCTAATAAACTAAATAGACTTAATCCAATTAAGTTCAAACTAATTTAAATTTAATCTAATTTAATTAGACTTGATCTTAGCTCGATTGCTTAATCAAATTGAGCCAATTAGCAATCCAATTGCTAATCAATCCTCCTGCAACACTTGCATTAGGTCAAACATCAATCGCATTGAATGTTTGACCAACTCAATCATCGATTAACTATCTAATTAGGTTACAACCTCTAATGTATATAACTCTATAGATTCGAATCTAAGCTGGTAGTACAGAAACTAATTTCTATACCAGTCAAAGTAACCATCTAGCAATGGTTTTCGATATCCGAATAGGTCGAATGTATGCAAAGCAACATTCTTAGAACCCTGGCCCATGCTTATCGTATAATTCATCCCTTTAACCAATAATGCTTAAGATGACTTCGAGTACACTGTCAAACACTCATACAAGTCATCTCTATTGTATCTCAAAATTTTGCAAATCCCTGACTTCTTACAAGGATTATCCAGGCCTAGGTTTTGCTAAATCAAAATCCAACAAGACATTCTCTTCTTGAAGCTAATCAGAAGTGGTCAATCCCATCTTGACTCACACACTGACTTCATAAGTACTAGACTGTACTCAAAAAATTTTTGAACCTATATTAGAAATACAGGCAGTCCGACATAAAAGTATAGTGAGTTGCTTGTAAGTCACCATGGTGATCTCAGGTCGGAAGGACACTTATATCCATTAGCCTTAGCTAGCTACTCTTGACAGTAGAGTGCTACATTGGTCACGTTCATTATAGATGTACTCCTACATCTCACCTGGATGCCATACCAATGCCTCCACACTACTTGGTTATAAGGATAACCAATGCATATGGCATACAGCGACCCATACTCGATAAGTTATCATCCTAATTAATAACTTATCATTTAATCATGAACAATTTAAGAACCATCCGATAAATCCTCCTTTATTGATTGATTATGGTTCTAAGGACTTCATCATAATTTAGAAGTTTATTTAAGAATGATAGAATTTCTATGACGAATCAGCCAAATAACTATTATTATTATATAATTCATATACTAATTTCAATCATCTACCACTTAGATGACTGACTTTAGGACATATTTTTCAATAAATTCCACTTGGACTAAAGCCAATCAAAATGATATCAAATATCATATCTTTCACTTATGTTCGAGAACTCCTTAGTTTCGAGTCCTTAGTAAATGGGTCAATCAAGTTCTTCTTTTTCATCGATCTTCCAAATATCAACATTATCCTGATCTAAAATCAAAGATGATAGCGATGTAGAATATGTTGATTCTTTGATTCTTTAGCCTGAGCTATGGCTTCAATGCTACAATAGAACTGGACCATCGGTAGAGGGTGCCACTCTCAACTTGCTAATAAACCTCAGCAACAATACAGCTTACATGGCAGCATCATATGCCACGATGTACTCTATATCACTAACTAAATTGGCTAAATTATCCTGCTTGGAATCTTTCTAGCAGATTGCTCCTACAATTAGGATATGACTCGATACTTTCTTGTTGTCATCTTGTTCAGATTGAAATTAAAACATCCATATATTTTAAGTCGGTATTTTCATATTTGAGTCACTGGACCTTAGTATTTTCTAAATATATGATGATTGTCTATACAATCTTTCAGTGATTCTCACTTAGATCAGACTGGTATTTACTCACTACCATTAGTGAGTATACTATATCTGATTTTGAACATGGAGAAATTAGATGATTGTCAAACCTTTATTTCTTGTAATGCTAAAATGCCATTCTTGATTAAGAGAATTTCATCCTTAGATAATACAAGAAATAACACTACAAAACATTTTGCCCAACTACAAATACAGGATTTGTCTTTGTTCATAACAAAGACATACGTTCAAAACGTATGTTCCAAAACTGAGATAATAGCTAAATGGGCTTTACAGGATCTTTACCTTCCCATCTGCGCTACTCTGATCCTTTTGAAAATTCATTCACACCCAATTAGTTTTATCCCTTCAGGTGAATCATCTAGTGTCTACACACTATTGATTTTCATGGACTTTAATTTGGATTATGTGGCTCCAAGCCACTTCTTAGAGTTAGACCACTGCATTGCATCATTATAGATGATCGAATTCTTGTTATTCTCATCGAGCTCAACAGGATCACCGTTCCAAATCTAGGTACTGAAGTATCTATCTAGCTAATGCGGTACTCTACCAGATCTCCTAAAATATGCCACTTTAATGGGCTCCAGGTTTGATCTGATCAAATCCAGTTTTGTAGGTTTACTAGATTATATCGGTTTATTTCTATCAGTCAAACTTTTCAAGTTCAACTTGACAGGTATCAATTTCTTCTCTAAGAAACTTCTTTCAAAAGAAATACCCTTTTGCTAATGAACATCTTATGTTCTTCAACATGGTAGAATTAATAACCCTCAAACACCTATTGGACCATGATCTAAGTTTATCTGTATGCAAACCTTTGACATAGGCTAATCAACTCCAAATCCAAAGGTGAGAGAGTCTAGGTCTACACCCGATCCATATTCCATATGGAGATTTATAATAGATGTACTCAATATATTTTTAGAGTAAAACAAGTAGTCAAAAGAGCACAACCTCGAAACAGGCAGACAAGTGAACTTTATCGTAGATTGAATCATGTCTAACAAAGTTCAACTTCTTCCTTCAGATACACTGTGTTCCAAAAAGAAATTCATTGAGAGAGAATCCTATTCTCTCCTAGATATGTCACAAACTTACTAGATAAGTATTCGTTTCTTCAATTTGATCGAAGAGTTTCAATACCATTTTTAATTTATTTTTCTATTTCATTATTGAATCATTTAAACATTTCAAATGATTCAAGCCAGATGCACCCATGCCTAGATGGGTCATCTGTAATGAAATATTAATATCTTTCTTTGGCACTTAAGTTCATAGGTCCACATACATCACCATATATGAGACTTAAAACTTTTATCAGCTCCTTCACCTTTTTCAATAAAAGATGATTTTGTCATCTTTCAAAGAAGATAAGATTTACATGCTATTAATGATTCACAATCATTGAAGTCGAGGTTTTCCTCTCAAGCTAACCTGTTTATCCTATTCTTGCCAAGATAACTAAGCCTATAATGCCAAATGTAGACATCCATGACATAATCTAACTTGGGTGTTTATTAAATGTATACATTATACTTAACAGGCTGTATAAATGTTAAATATCATTTTTATTGTTCATGTATTATTATAACATTATTCGTAATAATATCACAATAATCTTCTTTATTGATAAATGATAATCATCTCTGACCAAAAGGCCAATAGAGATCATATTTATCATAAATGATGGACAATGGTGACAATCACTCAAAATGACATCTTTTGAAAATAAGCTTAACAATTCCTAAAGCTATAATTGGAACAAGACTTTCATCCTCAATGTTTAGGTATTTCTCATTATTTTCAAACATTCCACTTACTTAAAATTCTTACAATAAATTACATAGGACTACCGGTATCCCATACCCAGATAGCAGAATTACATATAGAGAAACTTCAAGATGTTATCATATAACATTCTTGATAAGCAACTCTTGCTCCTTTCTCTTGTTCAGCCTTGTTGTGGGTAAGCCTCACTCCCGTCGAAATTTGGTTTGGTGCTCAGCCAAGTGTAACTCATAATCACAGAAGAGCTTCAATCACGAACTTCTCCTGGAGTTCTCCAACAGCCAAACTCCTTCTAGATTCCTCTAGCAGCCAAACTTCTCTCGGAGTCCTCTAGCAGTCGAACTTCTCTCGGATTCCTCTACTTTTGAATTCCTTCAGTAGTCAATCTTCTTCTGGATTCCTCTAGCAGTCAAACTTTTTTCGAAGTCCTCCAGCAGTCGAACTTCTTTTGGAGTCCTCCAGCAGCTAAACTTCTCACAGTCGCTCAAGAAGGTCTCCATATGAACTCAGCTCCACACACAAATCAACTCACCCATAGACTGCCTAAGAGAAGTCTGAACTCCTTTGGTATTGATGTAACTCAAAGATTCATCACCAACTGATGCCTGCTCCTTCGAACTTCGACTATTAAATCTCAATGGACTGGCACACCATGACAACGGACACTACCTCCTATAACAAACTTCATGTGGTTCCGAGCAGCCCACCACCTGATAGTTATGGCTGTCGCTATCAGTTTGTTACAGGCTCCATCTATAATAGAGATCCTTCAGATACATTTTCTCTAAGCTCTCTTCTCCTTCTCGATATCCTAAAATTTTCTATCCTGAGTACTCCATTTCTGTTGGCCTAAACAACTGATTTAATCGTCAGAGGATCTTGTCGGAGCCACCCACCCTAGGCTCTGGATGAGACGTATCTTGTAGGTCACCGATGGTGACCTCATCTTTTTCGACTCTGGTGCTCCTCCGACGGCGATTAGATTTCACACTAACAAGATTGGCGCTAAAAGGAGGGCACTGAACCTTCGTTTCTGAGGTTTCCTTATTCTTAAAGGAGCACTCAGTAGAGACTTCTCTTCTTCTTCTTTGAGGTCATCCTTCCCAAAAAAGATGCCTCCCAGGAAAGCTTCTATCCAATGATCGATGGCCTCTGCGGTCAGATCCCATCCAGATATGCCTGCTCCTATTTCATCCTCGGTGACTCAAGCTCAACCTGTAGCAATGGTGGACGTGGAGCAGTTCAACCTGCTAGTGCTGTAGGTTTGCGGTCTCACGAAAGAGATGCAGGCCATGCAGTAGCAGCAACCTCTGGTGTCGATTCAATCAGAATAGACTTCTCCAGAACCCCATGATCTAATCTGGGGGTGGCTGACTTGGGCTAGTCAGTCGGTAACCTTTGAGAAGGGAAAGCAGAGGGCTGAGAGCCCCTACTCTAATCATGACTCTACCCTTGGGTGGACTTTGCCCTCATTCAGCCAAATAACCTTGGAGATCCACGATCGAGAGGATTTAGATCGAAAACTATAAGAGATAAACCAATGGATCGAAGAACTCCGCCATGCACCCCCATCCTACAGTAACGATATCTGTATCGATCCTTCTTTCTCTCACTGCATCATGCAGAAATCGATCCTACCGAACTTTAAGCTCTCCTAATTTGAGAGCTACGATGGGACCTCCAATCTAGTTGACCATCTAGAGGCCTTCCAGACAATGATGCTGCTCCATGGCACACCCGACGCCAACTTATGCCGAGCTTTTTCATCTACTTTGAAAGGAGAAGCTAGGAATTGGTACTCGACCCTCAAGCCAAATACCATCTTCTCTTTTGACTAGATGAGCTACTAGTTTGTGACTCATTTTATTAGTAGCCACCATCTCAGGCGAGGCTCGGAATCCCTCATCAATTTCAAGCAATAAGAGGGAGAATCCATCCAGGCTTATGTCAACCGCTTCAATGCAACTACTCTGAAAGTTTGAAATCTAAGCCAGTCTATTGCTATGGCCACACTAAAAGATGGTCTTCAGAAGATCAATCTACTGTTCTCCTTGGAGAAGAAATATCCCAGAGTTTTGCCAAGATGCTGGCTCGGGCCGAAGGGTATACCCGAGCGGAAGAGGCCTTCAAGGTTAAGAACAATGAAGCAACTAGGGAGCGGCGAATTGGCGAGCCGGGCAGGCCCACTGAGGAAGAAAAGATGAGTGAAGCTCGATCGCGCTCTCGAACTCCTCCTAAGCGCAAGCGAGTCCGAACTTCTCCCCAGGCTCAGAAGGAAGGAAGCCCTAACAAAAGGGCACAGCGGGGCTCCCCCCTTCGAAGGTTCCACAATTATGCCCCCCTTAATGCTCCAAAAATGCAAGTACTGATGGAGATCAAGGAGCAACTACCTAGATCGGAGAGGATGCACTCTCACTTCGGCAAGCGTAATCCTAACAAGTACTGCCTCTATCATCATGACCATGGTCATGATACTGAAGAGTGTATCCGCTCCAAGATGAGATCAAGGAGCTCATCAGATGGGGCAAGCTCGGCCGATTCCTATGATGTCGGCCCAAAGGGCAAAAAAATCGATCGAGGGCACTGCCATAGCTAGAGCCACCAAGAAAGAAGGAGTAGGAGCTAGATTGACCACCCCTCGATATCTTTAACACCATCTCTAGGGGCCTTCGGTGAGGGGAGGCTAGCAGATCAATAGAGCCATGGAAGAGGTGGAGAACTGAGGAGCCCATTGCTTTCACCAACGAAGATGCCCAAGGAGTTTGATTCCTGCATAATGATCCGATTGTAATCTCTTTAAACATTGCTGACTATAATGTGCGCCATGTTCTGGTAGATAATGGAAGCTCTACTGATGTTTTATTTTACAATGCTTTCTCAAAAATGTCTTTGCCTAATAATCATTTGGGACCTATAAATTTCCCATCGGTAGGCTTCACTAGCGATGCCGTGCCAATTGAGAGCATAATAACTCTGACTGTGGCTGTAGGACAACGCCCGAGGTTGGCCAGAGCGTAGGTCAATTTTCTAATCATAAAAGCTCCATCTAATTACAACGCTATTCTTGACCGACCTAGCTTGAACGCACTCCGAGCTGTGGTATCAACCTATTTCCTGAAGGTGAAGTTCCCAATGAGTTATGAAATTGGAGAGATTAGGAGAGACCAGGTCTTGGCAAGGTACTGTTACTCCATTGTCTTATAGAAAAATATCCAATCCAACCTTTGTCTTGTTGATGGGCTAGATATCCGCGGTAACCTTACGGAGGAGTGGGGCGAGCGAGACGAGCCTATGGAAGATTTTGTAGCCGTGTTCTTGGATGATGGGAACACAAAGCACACTATGTAGATTGGCTTAAACTTAGGGAGCGAGGTTCGAGAATAACTCATCACCTTCCTTCGAAAGAACATGAACGTCTTCGCCTAGGTCCTAGTGGATATGCCTGGGATCGATGCCAAAGTTATGAAACATCGACTGGCTACTGATCCCAAGTGTCGGTCGGTAAAAGAGAAGATGCGTAGCCATGCTTCGGAAAGGCAGAAAGCAATTACAGAAGAAGTTGACAAGCTCCTTAAGGTTGGATTCATCCAAAAAGTTAACTATCCGAACTGGATCTCAAACGTGGTGCTTATCAAAAAGGCAAACAGCAAGTGGAGGATATGTATAGACTTCAAAAAGTTGAACAAAGCCTACCCAAAAGACAGCTATCCCATATCTAAGATTGATCAACTGGTGGACGCAATCTTGGGCCATGAGCTCCTCACCTTTATGGATGTCTTTTTTGACTACAACCAAATTCGGATGGCACCAGAGAATGAGCAGAAAACTACTTTTGTTACTAACTGTGGTCTTTACTGTTATAGATTTATGCCTTTTGGACTAAAAAATGTAGGAGCAACGTACTAGTGCTTGGTAAATAAAATCTTCAAGGAGCAGATCGATCGCAACATGAAGGTGTATGTGGATGATATGCTCATCAAAAGTCGAACTTTAATGAACCACGTTGCTGACCTCGAAGAGATCTTATGTGCAGTTAAGAAGTATAAGATGAAGCTGAACCCAACAAAGTGCATCTTTGGAGTAATTTTGGAGAAATTTTTGGGATTCATGGTGTCGAGATGTGGGATTGAAGCAAATCCAGAGAAAATCAGAGCTATTCAAAAAATGATTGCTCTAAAAATAATTAAAAAAATTCAACGCCTAACCAAAAAAGTGGCATCCTTAAATCACTTTTTTCAAGATCGATCAAGCGATGCATGCCCTTCTTTTAAGCTCTCAAGCAGTCAAAGAACTTCTGCTAGACAACAGAATGCTAACAGATGTTCGAGGAGCTTAAAAACTACCTCAGCTCACCCCTATTACTGGCAAAGCCTGAGCCCGAAGAAGAATTATTCTTGTACCTAGCAATCTCCCCAGTAGCCTTGACGGCAGTCTTGGTCAAGAAGGAAACGAAAGTGCAGCGGCTGATCTACTACATAAGTCAGGTCTTGAGGGATGCAGAGATCAGGTACTCTAAATTAGAAAAATTAACTTACGCTCTTCTAATTGTTGCTAGAAGACTCCGACCTTACTTTCAGGGTTACTCCATAATGCTTCTCATGGATCAACCAATTAAGGCAGTCCTTCATCGAATGGATACCTCCGAAAGAATCACAAAATGGGCGATCGAATTCAAAAAATTTGACATCAACTATCGACCTCGGTCATCGATCAAATCCTAAATATTAGCAAATTTTATAGTGGAATGTACCATCCCAGATGAAGCTGAGCTTGAACAGGATGAAACCAATGTTCCATGGTTGCAGCTGGGCTTCCTTGAGGAAAGGGCCAACCTCCCTAAAGATTTTTGGGCCCTACATGTGGATGGCTTGTCCAATGCTTTTAGAGTGGGCGCAGGGTTGATCTTGAAAATCTAGAAGGCGTCATCACCGAATATGCATTGCGCTTTGAATTTTCAGCAACTAATAATGGGGCCGAATATAAAGCTTTAATTGCTGGATTAAAAATAGCAAAAGAGTTAGAAGCAGACTAGCTCCAAGTCTATAGCGATTTTCAATTGGTGGTCGGACAGGTCAATGGTATTTTTGAAGCTCGGAAGGAAAGCATGATAAAATATCTTAAGAAGGTGAAAAACTTGACTCCGACCTTCAACGATTTTTGTATTCAATAGATTTCGAGGGTAAAGAATATAAGAGCCAATCTTCTCTCTAAATTGGCCACTTTAGCCTCGGTCGAACTGCCCAAAAAAATATTTTTTAAAATCCTAAAGTGCCCAAGCTCAAAGGAGTCGTAGCCTGTTATACAAGTTGAGCGCGAACCAAGCTGAATCGATCCTTTAGTTTCCTACCTTAAGGATGGAGCTCTCCCTCATAATCCAAAAGAAGCTCGGAAGCTCAAAAATTAGGTTTCCCAGTATGTTCTATATGAAGATAAGCTATATAAAAGGTCATATTCTTTACCGCCCTTAAGATGTCTCCGACCTTCGGAGGCCGACTTCGCATTATGGAAAGTGCATGAGGAAATTTATGGAAGTCATGTTGGAGCCAGATTTTTATCACAAAGTCTACTTCAGCAGGGGCACTATTGGCCGATATTGTACCAGGATTCCATAGAGTATGTCAAGAAATATGATCACTGTTAGAGAAATGCAAACATACAAAGACAACCAACCTTCAAACTTACTCCACTAAGCGCACTATGGCCATTCACATAGTGGGGAATGGATAAACTTGGCCCCTTTCCAATGACATCTGGGCAATGAAAGTTCCTCCTAGTTGCAATCGACTACTTCACCAAATCGGTCAAGGCCGAACCATTGGCAAAAATTATTGAAGCCAAGGTGCAGGATTTCATCTAAAAGTCAATCGTCTGCTGGTTTGGTCTGCCCCAAACTCTCATAACTGATAATGGATGATAGTTTACTGGAGCAAGATTTGCTAAATTTTACAAAGATCTGAACATCTCCCATCATTTTACATCAGTCGCCCATCCACAAGCAAATGGAGAAGTCGAAGTGCCAAATAGGATCCTGCTACAAGGTATCAAAGCAAGACTTGAGAGAGCAAAGGAGACTTGGATAGATGATCTCTATCATGTGCTCTAGGCATACCAAACTATCAAAAGATTGTCAACTAGGGAGATTCCATTTGCCTTGGCTTTTGGAATGAAAGCGGTCATCCCGATAGAACTTAAACTTCCATCAGCACGAGTCATGAAATTCAATGAGTAGCAAAACTCACCAGACCTTAGGGCTAACCTCAACTTGTTAGAAGAAAATGAGAGAAAGCCCAAGTTTGAATGGCAGTCTACAAGCAAAAAGTAGCTCGCTACTATAATTCAAAAGTCAAAGGCAAGATATTCAAAGTGAGGGACTTGGTACTTTGGCGAGCGACTGTCTCACAGTCCTAGAATCAAGAAAAACTTGCTTCGAATTGGGAAGATCCATATGAAATAGAGGAGGTTATCCGATCCAAAATTTATCGCTTGAAGGAGCTCGGAGGAACAACTCTCCCATGGCCTTAGAATTTAGAGAACTTAAGAATGTACTATCAATAATTTTTCTTCAACAAAACTTTTCTATTTTAACATTACTATTTTTTGGTGCAAAGATCGTGTAATGACTAATAACTTTCTAAAGCAACCTAAAGTAGCTCATTAGGAATAGGAGGAGAACCACATCCCAACGTGAGCAAAGTCGAAGACCTCGTTGAACTAAGATGGGATGATGGGAGAGGCCCTACCCACAGCCTCAATGCACCCCTACAGCCCATTAGGAATAGGAGAAGAACCTCATCCTAATACGAGCGAAGTCAAAGGCCTCATTGAATTAAGATGGGATGAGGGAAGAGGCCCTAATGCATCCCTATAGCCCATTAGGAACAGGAGGAGAACCTCATCCTAATGCGAGCAAAGTCGAAGGCCTCATTGAATTAAGATGGGATGAGGAGAGAGGCCCTACCAACAGCTCTAACGCGCTCCTACAACCCGTTAGGAACAGGAGGAGAACCTTGTCTTAATGCGAGCAAAGTCGAAGGCCTTATTGAACTAAGATGAGATGAGAAAAGAAGCCCTAACGTGCCCCTATAGCCCATTAGGAATAGGAGGAGAACATCATCCTAACGCAAGCAAAGTCGAAGGCCTCATTGAACTAAGATGAGATGAGGGGAGAGGCCCTACCAACGGTCCTAACGTGCCCCTACAGTCCATTAGAAATAGGAGGAGAACCTCATTCTAATGTGGGCAAAGTCGAAGGCCTCATTAAATCAAGACGAGATAGGGGGAGAGGCCCTACTGACAACCCTAATGCACCCTCACAAGCCATGTTAAAAATAGAAGGAAAGCCTCATCCTAATGCGAGCTAAAGTTAGAACCTCGTTGACCAAAGATGGGGGAAAGGAAGAAGCCCAGTGGAGGATCCTTACACGTATTTTTCCACGATGACCTGACTATGTTAAATCTGAAAGGCGGGACCTTATCCTGGTGTGTGGAAGAGGTTCTAGCTCGGCGTCCACAACAAGCATTCTATGAGAAGGCAATGTAGAAAAAAAAATGAGGTAAAGAAGGTAAGGCCACAAATAGGCCTTGAATTCATGCGAAACAAGAATAATGAGAAACATATTATTTCATTACAAAAATAAGTGCATTACAAGAAAAACATAGGCCGACAAGGTCGATTACACTGAAAGAAAGAAAAAGAAGGGAAAGAGGCCAAAGCCCTAAGGCGAACCAAACTCCTCGAACTTCAGGCTGCCGACCCTGGCCATCACCAAGGCTTGCTTTAGCCTAACGATGTCTTCCTCAAGCTCCTTCTTCTTGTAGAGACCATCTAGGTACATTCTATTGGCAAGCTGAAACTTATCCTCCAGCTCTCAACACTATCTCCTCAAAACTTCAGACTCGACCTCTGCATCCTTGATAGCCCAATGTTCATAGGTAAGCTGAAGCTTTCTTCGCTAAACCTCGACCTTTTCTACCCTGATCGACTCCCAGAGCTCACCAATGGTCCTCTTCAAAGAGATGACCTCCTCATCCTCCTTGCTCGTACCAGCCCGAAAACCATCATCGAATTGCCACTGGAGTCGAGCTACTTCATTGTTGGAGCCATGAAGCTTTTGTTCTAACGTGCACATCCTACCACTCCAGCCCAATCGATAGGTCTGATATGTGAGCTTGACATCGTGCAGCTATTTTTGAAGTGCGAAGAACCTCGTCGACCAATCCCACTCAAACCATGCCTTATCGGAGGACCACGACGAGCTCTCCTCTAGAAGTTGAACTTTCTCATTTGCCACCTTGAGTTGAGTCTCGAGAGAGCCGATCTTCACCATCAATGCCTAGGATTTATCGCTCGCACTCTTTCGAAGTTCGGCTAGCTCTCTCTCGAAGCTTTCCTTCCAAATGTTGGAACTAGTAGTGTCTTTCATGTTCAAGTTCTGAAGGCGAGTAATCTCTTTGGTCGCCTCCGAAGCATTCTTTTGCGAAGCTCGAAGGTCGTCCTCTATCTTCTTTAACTGCTTCTTCAGCTAATGGACTTTCTTCTTCAGGCTTTTTATTAAGGGTTTTAGGGGAACCCCCTGAGATAGTGGGTCAGCATCGATGGAAGACTATATTCAAGATATGAAAAATATTCAAAGATATGGATAAAAAAAGAAATCCACCTTCATTTAATCAAAAATTTTGAGTACAAAGCGAAAAAGGATCAAAAAAGCAAAATATACAACTATTCGAGGATTTCAACCTCGAAAAGGGCGACGAAAGATGGAACCGGAGTGCTCTCCACTACCTCGAGTGCCCGAACTAGCTTGAGCACTTCTATGGTAGACTCGGGTGGATTAGATGCAAGCTCGACGAAGGAAGGATCGACTATGGCATCGGATGGTCCCATGTCTACCTCATCTTCCTCCTCCTCCAGAAAGTTGAGGTCGAGTTCAGAGAACCTCCGAGCCACCCTACCTTCATAGAGCTTGAAATCCTTGATAAATGCCTCCTGGCCGAACTCGATATTCAGTTTCCTCATCTCGGGAGAGGTCATGAACTCTTCCATGGCCCGGGTCATCACCTCCAAGATTAATTTCACCATTTGGATCTCTAGTTCAGTGACCCTATTCTCGGCTTCCCTCTTTCTTTCCCCCTCCAAGGCCAATGTAGCCTTTAGTCCGGTCGAGACTAACTCCTCTTCGCGAAGCATGCCCTGGAGACTTTCAATGTCCACCACCTTCTCCTCGGCATGGTGGTCGACCTCATCAACCCTCTCTTGAAGATGGTGGATCTCGACTCAAAGGTCCTCCTAGGCCTTCGGTGCCTCCACCTCCTGACGACGCACCCTCTTGATGTAGGTGAGCATCTGGTGACCCAACTGCAACAAACGATTAGTGTTAAAAAAAAGAGAGCAAAATAAAGAAAGAGAATAGAAGAGAAGAGAAAGAGTTGAGCAACGAAGCAATCATCTTAAGAATGATTTTGAGAGAACCCTAGATGAGCTACCATGGGTCAAGGTCGGCCATCTAGTCCACCACCTCTGGCATGGCGAACCTATCAGTTAGATCCCGAATGATCTTCGGATTGTCGAAGGGATCCTCCCCTCGTTCATCGCTGTCACCATCCGTCCCGTTAAGGCGAGCCTTGCGGGACATCTTAGCGATGGCCTTCTTCTTTTTTCTTCCTTCACCTATCTCTTCCTTGGTAGAAAAATCTAAAGTCCGATCCCCGCTGGAGGGACTTGAGGGCATGGAAGGCACTGGGCCCACGCCAGCAGTGCAGGCCTCGGTAGTTAGGGTAGTCTTGGCACTGGCAATGACCTCGGATGCAGCGATAGTGGGGATGGAGACTTTGGAGCTAGAAGCACCGACCTTCACCCTCTTTGAGCCATCACTTGGTGCCTTCCTTTTCCTCGTTTTGGTGTAGAGCCCTTTGGTAAGCATCTTGGTAGCTTGTGTGTCCGTTTCTGTAACAAAAAAAAAGAGCAAAAAAAGTGTAGTCAGTAGCAATATATGTGTGTAAAACCGTGTGGATCCAAAAATCAAAAGATGTACCTATAAGGTCATGGGGACTCAGACCCAGGTTGAACATGGTCTGCTCCTTTAGAAGGTCAGAAAGAGGAGGAACTCGATACGCCTTAAGTTTATTGAAGGAATCAAGGTCGGCTCCGTCTAAGCTAGGAGCTTGGCAAACTGACTCTCTAATATAACCCCATGAAGGAAGACCTAATGGCAGGGTCGGGCAATGTACAAAAAAAAACTTTTTCTTCCAGTTTGAATGAAAGAAGGGGCACCTTTCAATAACCCCTTCTTGCCGACCTAGGGGGAAAAGTACCACCAATCCTTTGTGGAAGGATGGCGTTTGAAAGTGTAGAAATTCCTAAAAAGCAAAATGATCAGCTGGACTTTGGCTAACTGATAGAGGAAGAGAAATCCTATGACAAATCGAAAGGAGTTTGGTATGATAGATATAAAGAGATATTTAAAAATTAGAAGAGGGCGACTATAAAAGGGGGTGGTGAGAGCCTAAGCCTAGCATGCAAAGTTTCTAAGTACAAGCAAAACTGACTGGTCGGAGGAGAACTAACTCGATCATCAGAGTTAGGGAGTTCAAGGTTGTATTCCAAAGGGATTTTATATTGGATTTGGATCAGAGAAAGATCGTCTGGGGTAAGAACAGACGGGATGGTGTTTGAAGTGAAAGATGAGCGGGACATGTTCCTGGTTCTACCTCGACCAGGGGTGTAGGGTCAAAGAAGATTGGTCCAGATGAGCCCCATGAACCGATGGAGTGGAAGGTTTTGGAAGACATTCGGATCGAGTTTAAACCCTAAGAAAACCCCCAAAAAAAGAATAGTAAGAAAAAATACGAGACAAAGGTCGCCACCAAAAAATTAGGAAAGCAAGAAAGTCAGAAATGAAAGGCACGAATAACCTAAGAAAAGGGTTAGAAAACTGACCTAAGCCGTCTGGAGAGAATGAAAGGACGATGGATGCGGTGAGGACCAATCGAAAGGGTATCCGGAGCTCAGGAAGGCGAGGGAGAAGGTTAAGATCCTTAGGAAGAAGGTGGATGGGGCTGACGAAGGGAGAAGACTCAGGCAGAAATGACTTCCAGGCGAAGGGAGAACACCTTAAATAGTTAGAAGTAACCCGAGATAGTTATGATCGTGGATCAACTTCGGTCAGTCAGCGTGCGTCGCGTGTCCCACTCATCATGATAGAAAGGCTGCCGCAGGCTGGGTCTTTATAGAGCCATTCCTGGGGTAGAGTTTCCATGGAAGAAATGAAGGGCCGTCTTTTTGGACTCATTTTAGATTTGAAAAGTTTTAATGCCAGCATGGTAAATGCCAAAATGTATCATCCCGACAAGGCGGGAGCCCGGGAAGGAACTTCAGTAGTCGTCTTTTTACTTCCTTCCTTTGAATCTCAAACTTGAAAGTAGGGGGACTATTGTTAGGGGTAAACCTCACTCCCATCAAAGTTCGGTTTGGTGCTCAGTCAAGTGTAACTCATAATCGTGGGAGAGCTTTAATCACGAACTTCTCACGGAGCCTCCAACAGTCGAACTCCTTTCAGATTCCTCTGGCAGTCAAACTTCTTTCGGAGTCTTCCAACAGCTGAACTTCTCTCAAATTCCTTCAGCGGTCGAACTCCTTCCAAATTCCTCCAGTATCCAAACTTCTCCCAGATTCCTCCAGTAGTCAAACTTTTCCAAGAGTCCTCCAGCAACCGAACTTTTTGCAGTCGCCCAGGAAGGTCTCCGCACAAACTCGGCTCCACACACAAATCAACTCACCCACAGACTACCTAAGAGGAGTCCGAGCTCCTTTGGTATTGATGTAACTCAAAGATTCATCACCAACTGATGCCTATTCCTCCGAACTTTGACTATTAAATCCCAATGAACTGGCACACCACAACAATGGACACTACCCTCCGTAACAAACTTCACATGATCCCAAGAGGCCCACCACCTGATAGTTACGATTGTCGCTATTAGTTTATTATAGGCTCCGTCTATAAAAGAGACCCTCCAGGTATGTTTTCTCTAAGCTCTCTTCTTCTTCTTAATACCCTACAATTTTCTCTCTTGAGTACTTCATTTCTGTTGGCCGAAAGAGCTGACTTGATTGTCGGAGGGTCTTGCCGGAGCCACCCACCTCGGGCTCTGGATGAGACTTATCTTGTAGGTCACCGACGGTGACCTCATCTACTCTGACTCTATTGCTCTTTTGATGGCGATCAGATTTCACACCAACAAGTCTATTACGGTCAAGAAAAGCAAGACAATTCTTCTTCCTAAGACCTACTTCTAACATTAAAAGCACTATACCTGATTTGGATCAATTTTGGACTAATTATTTTGATTAGGCTTAGAAGCCCCATCAACTTTCGATACTAATTATTGAAGTTGGATCTCATAAGTCAGAATGATAGGAGTAATTATGGTTTAGCCTTATTTTGAGAAAAGAGAATAATGACCTAAGTATATGAATTATATTAAGCCTAGAGACTTGGATTTTAGTCTTAAGATTCTCCTACTATTTTATTTGAATTGGTAGCCTCTACCTCTAATTTAAAAAATTACTTTAATTTTCTAGTAGGTACTAGAATCCACATAGATTACACACGAGCCTAACTTTGGTTGGCCAATCCATGTACATCTAAGGATATGTTTATAACCAATTATTTCTCCAAACAATTTTTAGTAATTTAATTTTATCCTAAAAACCTATTCAATAGGCTTTGGCCTCCACTGTAAGGATCCGGTTAGGTCCAACCATTAACATGACCATACTTGGTGCATCTAACCAACGAATGATTAAGCCCAACTTTGGTTGGCTAACCTAACTACTATTAGAAAGATACTTCCAAGTTATCATATTATGAATGATAATTTCATTAGTCAATAAGCACCAGACCTTTGGGCCTCCAATGATTATTGAGTTAATGGACCCATTATCATCCAACTTAATGGGAGGCTATGACTCAGTCATATCCATAACTTTATCATTTTAAGGATCTAATAATTTTTGAGGATTAAAATTATTAGTAATTTAAGGATAGAAAGGACATGGATCAATTTGCTCCCACTGACTTCACCAAGTCAAGTCCTCCCACTGACTTCTCAAGTCATCGGCAAGGACTAGGATCAATTTCAGTCCATCGACACCTAGATCAGTCTCACTGAATGAAATCAATCTCACTGATTTTTTATATGACATGGGTTAGCATGAATCAATGAGCAACCTAATCAAGACCTGATTAACCACATTGGCTAGATAAGTGAGATCGGTGGAACGATCTACCAAGACTTGCCTTAGACACCATTAGAAATGGCCAGGTAAGCGGGTTGCCAATTAAAAACCACCGATTTGGGATGTCAGACTTATCTTAGACATCAATCGATTTATCAATTTTAATTTTGTCTGCTAAAGACTCGAGCTTGACCACTGAGCCACGATCAGTATCTATTTGTTAGATGTATGGACTTTGATCAACTACAACTATTGAAGTGATCTATAGAAATGACCTAATCCTAATTAACTATTAATTAGGTTTGATCAATTTTTTAATGTTGGAGATAAATCCATGCCTACCGAAGTTCAGCTAAGATTTTGGTCAAATCTCCAACACCTGTGCATCCCGTTCGATTGAACATCTTTCGGATTTTCCCTATAGGCGAAGTCCTTTAGCAACCGAGCTCCTTTTAGACTACTCCAACAAGCACACTCCTTCCAGATTCTCCCAACATATGAACTTCTCTAGCAGCCGAGCTCCTTCCGAACTCCAACAGGCACATTCCTTTCGGATTCCCCCAATAGGCAAAGTCCTCTAGCAGCCGAGCTCTTTTTGAACTCCTCCAATAGGCACACTCCTTCTGGATTCTCCCAACAGGCAAACTCTCCTAGTAGCCTAACTCCTCTCGGACTCCTCCAACAAGCAAACTCCTTTCGAATCTTTTCAATAGTTGGGTTCCTCCATCAGGCGAATTCTTCCTCAGGTCTCTCCTCCAGAAGAGCTGCGCGCAGATCTCTCCAATGGATCTACTTCTTGATTCTAAAAGAGTCTTTTCTCCTACACAAATCCGACCTCGGACATGGCATGAACTGACCCACACCCGAACCATCTTGGAGGAGTCTGAACTCCTCTAGAATTGATATAGCTCAAAGGTCATCACCAATTGACGCTTACTCCTTCGAACTTTGACTATCAAATCTTAAGTGGACTAGGCACCTTGCGACAATAGACACTATCCTCTGTAACAAACTCCACGTGGCCCCGAGCGGTCTACTACCTAATAATTATGGCTATCACCATCAATTTGTTATAGGCTCCATCTATAAAAGGGATCCTCCAGATGTATTTTCTTTAGGCTCTCTTCTTCTTTCAAAAACTCTACTGAATTCTTTCTCAAGCACTCCATTTCTATTGGCCAAAAGAGCTGACTTAATCATCGAAGGATCTTGCCGGAGCCACCCCCCAGGCTCTAGACAAGGCTTGTTTTGCAGGTCACTAACGGTGATCTCTTCTTCTCTAACTCTGGCATTTCTTCAATGATGATCAGATTTTGCACCAACAAGATTGGCGCTAGAGGAAGGGCCTCTATTCCTGAGGTTCTCTTATTCTTAAAGGAGTGCTCAGTAGCAATCTCTCTTCTTCCTCTCTAGAGTTCTTTCCAAAAAAATACCTCTCAAAAAAGCTTCAACCTGGTGGTCAACGGCCTCTGCAGCCAGATCCCATCCAGATCTATCCGCTTCTACTTCAGCTTCGACAACTCAAGCTTCACTTGCAGCCATGGTGGATGCGGAGCAATTCAACCTGCTGGTCTAGCAAGTTCATGGTCTCACGGAGGTGGTGCAGGCCATGCAGCGGCAGACTTCGATGCCAATTTGATAGGAGTAGGCTTCTCCGAAGCTCCATAATCTGGTCTGGGGGTGGTCGACTTGGACTAGCCGGTTGGTGACCTCCAAAAAGAAAAAGCAGAGAGCTGAGAGCTCCTGCTCTGATCATGACTCTACTCCTAGATAATCCTAGAAAAACTTTATCCCCATTCAGCCAAAAGATCTTAGAAATCTACGATCGAGAGGATCTGGATCAAAAACTATAAGATATGAATCGGTGGATCGAGGAACTCCACCATGCTCCCCCCTCTCATGGTAGTTATATCTGCATCGATCCTTCTTTCTCTCAGCACATCATGCAGGAACCGATCCTGCCGAACTTCAAGCTCCCTCAATTTGAGAGCTATGATGGGACCTCCAATCTGGTTGATCACCTAGAGGCCTTTCAGATGATGATGCTGCTCCATGGTGCGCTAGACGCCATTCTCTATCAAGCCTTCCCATCCATCCTGAAGGGAGCCGCCAAGAACTAGTACTCGGCCCTCAAGCCGAATACCATCTTCTTTTTTGATCAGATGAGCCACCAGTTTGTTGCTCATTTTGTTAGTAGCCGACATCCTAGGCGGGGCTCAAAATCTCTCATCAACATCAAGCAACAGGAGGGAGAATCCATTTGAGCTTTTGTTAATCAATTCAATGCCACTGCATTGGAGGTCCAAAACCTGGACCAATCTGTTATGATGGCCGTGCTAAAGGGCAGCCTTCAGAAGAACAATCTGTTATTCTTCCTAGAAAAGAAGTACGCCAGGAATTTTGCTGATATACTAGCTCGGGCTAAAGGATATGCTTGAGCAGAAGAGGCCTTCAAGGTCAAGGACAATGAAGCCATTGGAGAGCGGCGAATCGGCGAGCTGAGCAGGCCCACTGAGGAAGAAAAGTCAAGTGAAGCTCGGTCGCACTTCCGAACTCTCCCTGAGTATAGGTGAGCCCGAACTCCTTCCCGGGCTCGAAAGCAGGGAAGCCTCGACAGAAGGGCACGGTGGGATTCCCCCCTCCAAAGGTTCCATAATTATGCCCCCCTCAATGCTCCAAAAATGCAAGTGCTGATGGAGATTAAGGAGCAGCTACCGAGGCTTGAAAGGATGCACTTCCATCCTAGTAGACGCAACCCAAACAAGTTCTGCCTCTTTCATCATGACTATGGTCATGATACTAAAGAATGTATTCAACTCTAATATGAGATTGAGGAGCCGATCAAGTGAGGCAAACTCGGGCGATTCTTGCGATATCAGCCTGAAGGGCGGGAAGATCAACCAAAGGCATTGCCACAACCAAAATTGCAAAAGGAGCAGCAGAAGGATCTACCACCCCTTGGTATCATCAACACCATCTCTTGGGGACTTCAGTGAGGGGAGGCTAGCAGGCCGGCTGAGTCTGGGAAGAGGTAGAGAACTGAAGAACCCATCACTTTCACCAATAAGGATGCTCAAGGTGTCTAATTTCCGCACAATGATGCGGTTGTAATCTCTTTAAACATTACCGACTATGATGTGCACCACATTTTGGTAGATAATAGAAGCTCTGCTGATATTTTATTTTATGATGCTTTCTCAAAAATGTCCTTACCCAATAACTACTTGAGACTTATGAACTTCCCGTTGGTAGGCTTCACTGGTGATGCCATACCAGTTAAGAGCATAATAACTTTGGCTATAACTATAGAGCAATGCCCGAAGCTGGTTAAGGCATAGATCAATTTTTTAGTCATAAAGGCTCCATCTGCCTACAATGCTATTCTCGGCCAACCTGGTTTGAATGCACTCTGAGCAGTGGTGTCAACTTATTATCTAAAGGTGAAGTTTCCAATGAGCTGTGGGATTGGAGAGATCAGGGGAGACCAGGCATTGGCAAGATGCTGTTACTCCATTGGCCTACAGAAAAACATCCAGCCTGACCTTTATCTTGTTGATGGGCTGGATGTCCGTGAGGACCTTACCGAGGAGCGGGGCAAGCCTATGGTGAAGGAAAATCCTAATTTCCCAGATCAGGTTCGTTCGGATCTGATCGGATCAAGTGATATATTTTAAAATTTTTTTTCTTTAATTTGAATCAGATTTGAGATGTTTCAGATCTAATTTTTATTATTCTAATAATTAAAATAAAATATAGATAAATTAAATAAAATTTAATTTACCTTAATGTAGGATAATCCTATTACCCATTGATGATCCCGTAAGCAGTGGAAGATTCTGGATCTAGCCACGCAAGTGCCTAGCCTCTACCAGTATCCACTTGGGCTGGATCTGAAGATCCTCTTCTTCTCTATCACGTCTCCAAAAATTAGATCTGAATCTAATTTAGAGGATCTTCAAAATAGCTTTCAAAGATTAGCAGTTGTCCTTTGCAGCAGCGCAGCCTTCTAGTTTTCTGTCGCCTTTCTCTCACCTAGATTGCACCAACTGAGATCCCAAACTTCTTTGAGCATGGAGAGGAGAGGGAGAAGATGAATTTGGCATCGAGGAGGAAGAGAGAGGCAGCCCTAGGCATAGAGAATTGTATTCTTCTTTGAGTTGGGCGCAGGGTCTTATTTATAGACTATGAGTGATCCAACTCCTCTTCATCCCAATCAATCACAACCCTTTATGAAATCAGATCTAAATCTGATTGGTGAAAATAGAGTCCCCTGGATTCCTCCTTAGAGGGCACCTAAGACCAGTCAAAGTTGGTTCTTAGAAGAACTCTAATTGGAATCCAAAAGGAGATGGAGTCCCTTGTCCAACAAGGGACTCCTAGGCGCCTCCTAAGCTTGGGCTCACGCCACCCTTGGCGTGCGCCCTTCTCCTTGCCAGGTTCTGGCAGGGGGACAAGGCCCCCACCAGCTCTCCAATAGGTGCATGACATGTGGTCAAAAGTCAAAGTGTCAATGGTCAACATTTGACCAGTCAAAGGTCAGACTTTTGACCAAAGTCAAAGGAACAAGAAATGGCAGGTGACCAAAAATGGCAGGTAATGTCTTACAAAATAAGACAACCCTTTTCTGACTTGGACAAGCCTCCAGTCAGACCATAGTGAAGGCCTCTGATTGAGCACAAACTCCTTTGGCTCAGTCAGGACAACTTATTTATGATAGTAAAAGAAGAACGTTAGGTTCAATCGAGTGCTAGCACGATTTCCTTGAACCTAATTGAATCTCATTCAGATCAATTGAACTAGATCAGTTCAATTGATGATCACCAGATTCAAACCCTTGTTTGTGTGACCCAGTTAGGTTCAGTTCTGTATGGTAATGGGATATGTCATGATCTCTATCATCGACATCATCGAAACTCCTTTCGATGGATCAGAACTCTTCTGATTCGAACAGCTAGAATGATCGATCATCTAAATCATTCTAATTGCTCCCAAAATCCACCAGTGACACCTAGCAGTATATGGTGGCAACCCATCAGAGCTGAATGCGAACCTCTTGGTGCAGCTACCTGTGTGATTAAGTTCTTCTATCTTGAGCCCCGATCAGATTAGGGTTAAGGTGAACTCGTCAAACCCTAGTCTCTGTCATATGATGTAATCATTCGATTCGAGTCCAATGTGAAAATCTAAATAGAAACTCTTTCTATTATTTCACTCTGCCATGGCCATGGGCTTCTGGACTTGATTCTCATGATCATCATAGGGCTGCTCCTCTACCACCGAGGTAGATAGATTCCATCTTGATGCAATCCAGTTCCTACAATGAACATGCTATAGCCAACATACACCTCAGGGTTCCATATGGCTAGGAGACCGAGTAATGGTGTAGTCAAACTATAACACCCTCAAGGTGAACTGCCGATGCATCTCAGGTCAAAGAACCAGACACACTACTGCAGCATCGAGTCAGTCATTGACGAGAAGGTAGACTTCCTAATGACTACTCGAGGTGGTCACGCTCAGTGCCCTCGTTCTCTAACGAGTACCTGTACTCTCGCTCCGGTGTCTCCACACCGTAGACTCAAGACTCATCTACTAAAGAGAAGCGATCGTACACCAACCTTCCGGATCAATCACCATCCTCGTGATGATCCTATGGTCGGGAGCTGTTTATGAGTTAATAATGATTATTCATGTCTTAAATTTTCAACTCTTGAAAATATGAATTATCATTACCATTAACTCAAAGGATGTATCACAGACACTAAATACACATGTGTGATAGAAAATAACCCATTTCACTAATTATAGTCAAAATTATAATTTTGCCCCTAGAAGTGTATTACAAGTGTCAGCCAATTCTGGCTTCTAGGGCACATATATCTAACAATCTCCCACTTGTCCTAAAGCCAATTGGCTACAAGTCTAAGTCCCATCTTCTCAAGGTGGGCTTCGATCTTCTGCTGGCCCAACGGCTTTGTAAGTGGGTCTGCCACATTATCTGCGGAGTTGACTCTCTTGACCTCAACGTAACCTTTCTCAAGGTAATCGCGGATGAGATGATATCGCCGCTCAATGTGCTTGGACTTCTGGTGAGACCTCGGCTCCTTAGCAAGGGCTATGGCGCCATTGTTGTCGCAGTAAAGAGGAATGGCATCTGATGGCATTACTCCAATTTCTGCAGCAAACTTCTTGTACCAGAATGCTTCCTTTGCAGCCTCTGATGCAGCTATATATTCTGCTTCCATGGTGGAATCTGCTATCACAGTTTGCTTGGAACTCTTCCAGCTGACAGCTCCACCATTGCACACAAACAGACTTCCAGATGTCGACTTTCGATCATCTATATCGGACATGAAGTCCGAGTCTGTGTATCCCTGAACTTGGAGTTCTCCATTACCAAAGACCAACATCATATCCTTAGTTCTTCTCAAGTACTTAAGGATACATTTCACAGAAGTCCAGTGTTCTTCACCTGGATTTGACTGATATCTGCTTGTGACACTCACAGCATGGGCTATATCAGGTCGTGTACATAGCATGGCATACATGAGGCTCCCTATTGCAGAAGCATAAGGGATCTTGCTCATGCGTTCTATTTCCTCAGGTGTGCTGGGGCACATCTTCTTGGAAAGATGAATACCATGTCTGAAGGGTATTAATCCCCTCTTAGAGTTTTCCATACTAAACCTCTTTAGTACTTCCTCTATGTACATCTTCTGTGAAAGTCCTAGCATCCTATTCGGTCTATCCCTATAGACCTTAATTCCTAGAATAAAGGATGCTTCACCTAGGTCTTTCATGGAGAATTCCTTGGACAACCACATCTTGACTGATGTCAACATGGGAATATCATTCCCAATAAGGAGGATGTCATCCACGTACAATACGAGGAAGACAACAGCGCTCCCACTGACCCTTTTGAAAACACATGGTTCCTCTTCATTTTTGATGAAACCAAACTTTTTGATCACATCATTGAAACGAGTGTTCCAGCTCCGAGATGCTTGCTTAAGTCCATATATGGACCTTTGCAGCTTGCAAACCTTGTGATCAGTATCACTGGATGTGAAACCTAGCGGCTGTTCCATATAGATATCTTCCTCAAGATATCCATTTAGGAATGCCGTTTTCACGTCCATTTGCCATATTTCATAATCGAAATAGGCTGCAACAGCAAGCAATGTGCGGATGGATTTTAGCATAGCTACACTGGGAAAAAGGTATCCTGATAGTCAATGCCTTCGCGTTGACTATAACCTTTTGCCACCAGTCTAGCCTTGAATGTCTCCACATTCCCATCTGCACCAATCTTTCTCTTGAAGATCCATTTACACCCAATAGGTACTATACCTTCTGGTGGATCTACCAAGGTCCAGACTTGGTTTGAGTGCATCGAGTCAATTCTGACTTCATTGCCTCAAGCCATTTCTCGGAGTCGATATCTGATATCGCCTCGTTGTAGGTTTTGGGATCATCACCATGAGCACCATTACCTACGAGGAACATTTCCTCTACTTCCTCTGAAATAATACCTAAGTATCTTTCAGGGGGATGGAAAAACTCTTTCCGATCTACGAGGTGGAGGAGGTAGTGTTCTTATTGGCTCAACCTGATTTGGTTCCACTTGGTCCTTAGCTCGTTTCTGTACTTGTGAGACTTTCTCATCAAGCTTAATCTGCTTTCCAATGCCACTATCTTGAATAAACTATTTTTCAAGAAAGATGGCATGTCGACTCACAATCACATTGTGGTCTTCTGGAATGTAGAAATAGTATCCTAATGACTCTTTAGGATATCCTATGAATCGAGCTCTGAAAGGACCTAAACTCTAACTTGTCCGCTTGTTGTCTTTTGACATGAAGCCGGACAACCCCAAATTCTGAGATGACTCAGACTTGGTTTCTTACCGTGCCATATCTCATACGGTGTGGTAGGAACGGTTTTAGAGGGAACCCTATTCAGTAGAATAGATTGAAGTTAATAATGAATGTCCCCAAAGAAAATCAGGGAGGTCTGTGAAGCTCATCATGGATCGAACCATATCCAATAGAGTCCGATTTCTCCATTCTGAAACCCCGTTGAGTTGAGGTGTTCCTGGTGGAGTCCATTGAGAGACTATGCCATTTTTCCTTAAGATAGTCTAGGAATTCCCGGCTAAGGTATTCACCTCCTCGATCTGATCGAAGAACCTTAATGGGTTTTCCAGTTTGTTTTTCTACTTCATGTCTGAATTCTTTGAACTTTTCAAAAGCTTCAGACTTATGTCTCATAAGATACACATACCCATACCTAGACAGATCATCGGTAAAGGTAATGAAGTAGACAAAATTGCCTCTAGCCGGCACATCGAAATGGGCCGCACACATCAGTATGTACTA
Source organism: Cocos nucifera (assembly GCA_006176705.1). Lineage (NCBI taxonomy): Eukaryota > Viridiplantae > Streptophyta > Magnoliopsida > Arecales > Arecaceae > Cocos > Cocos nucifera. Next base: position 3,966 of record QRFJ01001516.1, on the reverse strand, counting down.
GGGCAAGGAGATCTGTGGCCCTCTCCCCATGTCCAACAAAAGGGAGTTTAGTCATTTTGCCTTGAAGACAAGATTCACAAGTTGGATATGACTCAAAAGTCAATGGACTCAATAGCCCATTTTTCTCCAATTTGTTGAATCCTATCTTCTGCTATATGACCTAATCTCAGGTGCCATAGATATCTGTCGTTTGGACTATCCCTAGGTCGTTTGGCATTCACGTTTTGCTCGATAGTTAAAATAGGTACATCAATATGCAACTGATAAAGACCATTAACAAGGAAACCATTTGCAATTTTATTTCTTTCATAAAGAATGTTACAATGGTCCTTAAAGAAGGTGATCACATAACCTTCTTGTGCTAAGCATGAAACAGAAATCAAATTCCTGCTAGCTGCAGGCACATAATAACAGTCTTTTAAAACTAAGTCTAAACCAGATGGTAATCGAAGAGGGTATGTTCCCACGGCTACTGCAGCAACTCTTGCTCCATTACCGATGCATAGGATCATGTCTCCATCCCTCAGCCTCCTGCTATCCTCAAGACCCTGCATGAAAGTGCACAGATGAGCACTAGAACCAGAGTCAAGCACCCAACTGGATGCAGAAGAAATCCGTAAGGTTAGACTCAATAACGAGCATACCTCCAGAAGGACCTTCCTTCTTGTTCTTCAGGGTGGCCAGGTAAGTAGGGCAGTTTCCGCTTCCAATGGCCGTCGCTGTTGCAATGGAAACACTTTCCTTTGACCATCGGTCCTTCTTCTTCGGCTTCTGCCTTCTTCTTCTTTGATCCTTCCACCTTTTGCTTTTTCACAGACTTCTTTTTTCTTTCCATAAGACTTTCTTTTGGAAGAAGTCCGTTCCATAGCAAGAACTGAGCCTTTAGAACCTTTCATAGAAAGCTCAGCGGTAACCAGCATATTCATTAATTCGGCCAAGGAATTTTGAAGTTTATGCATGTGGTAATTCATGATGAATTGCCCATATGCATCAGTCAAGGATTGCAGAATAATATCATTCTGCAGATCCAAGTCCAACTTCACACCGAGCTTCTCAAGCTCTTCCATGTCCTTGATCATTGTCAGACAGTGATCTTGGACTGACTGCCCATCACGCATCTTAGCCTTAAAAAGTCATTTCGTGACTTGATATTTGGCTGCGCGACTCTGTTCACCAAACATCTCCTACAGGTGAGCCAACATTTGGCGAGCAGTCCCGATATCTTCATGTTGGCGCTGGAGCTCATCAGACATCGAGCCCAACATGTAATATCTGGCCTTATTATCTTCGTCTAATCCATTTTTTCCAGAGATGCTCTCTGTTCAGCGGATGGACGGACTGGTAAGGTGGGAGGGTCCTGGTCCAATAACATGGGTTAACTTCTCTGAAATCCAAAATGAATTTTGTAGTTCCTGAGCCAATCTTTATAATTGGGTCCGATCAGTCTATGTGTGTCCAGGATACGTGCCAATGGGTTGGACGCAGACATTTTCCTGTAGAGAGTCAAAGATTCTAGTTAGATACTGTAATTTTGACTTGACCAATTTATTTAGAGGATTTTATTTTTAAACAAATTAGCTTCCCACTATTTTCTCGGATCCCTACACTCCCTCTGTAGAGATGCAAAAATCTCCGCGATTAATGATTTCTAGTGGGTGGTGCGGTCTCACCAACTGACTCATCACCTCACCTAACAGTTATTGGTGATGGGTTAGCCAATGAGTGAACAACTCTTGTTCAATGATTCTCTAATCATGGTGCACCCAAACTTGGTCTCTAATTCATGAATCTCACCGTATCCGGAATATTGATCCACTCCTTAGTTAAGTCAGACCCACCATTTGCATAGACTGGGTTCCTAATTGAGTCTCTCACCGTATCCAAAATATTGAGCCCAACTCATCCTCCAGCCCATAGCATCCAATGCCTAATAGACATGGTTGCGTCTTCCTGGTGCAACTGAGCCACTGTATCCAGTCCGAGAACAATCAACCCCGGGAAGGGCCCGCACATCTACAATGGTGGAAGACCTCAGACTTAATCTTTTCTTAGAGAGAATTGATTCAGGTCTCATTAAACTAGACTTGGCATTAGTCATAACAATTATGACTAACCTAGTGGCATGGGTTAGCTCGGATTATTGACCACCTCAGATCAGAACTGTGTCAACAGATATGGCCAGGTAAGTGAGACCGGTGGAAGGAATATGCCATTAACTCGTACAAGAATGCATTCAGGTCGAGTAGCTTCCAATTAAAAACCAGTCGGTCGTATCTGTGCCAAACTTACCTTAGACACCAAATTGTTGAGCCAGAACCAATTGGGTTAGCCTACAATCCAGACTCTAACCTCTGAGCCTAATTAGGTCTTGCTTGATCGTGACTCGATCTTGACCCAGACTTAATCCTATTAGGCTGGTCAATTTAAGCATTGTTGATCCCATCTAACCAACTCTTGATTCGGTTTGATCAACCGCTTAGACCTAATTGAGCTATCCAAGCCCGAACCCAGTATTATGAATATATCTTAGATCTAAAATTCTTAATTTAGATCTAATTAATATTCTATAATCTTAATTCTTAATTAAGTAGGGTTCATAAATAAAATATGCTTAATAAATTCTTAGGGTTTCAGGTATCTAAGGTTTGCAGAAAAGTAAGTTTTGGGTTTCTGATTAAGGACGAACGTGCAGCACCCTTACACATCATAAGAACACCCCATCTGATAGGAGGAGAGGGTCTTTAAAACCCTTCTTCATTCTTATGATCGGATGGCTTAAGAGGAATGCCTTAATCAGGAACATGTAATACTACAAATAGTTTTAGATCTTATGTCATATATCTCATATACAAATTAGATCTAATCATGGCATATTTTGCATTAACATCTTCATGTATCGAAATCATGCATATTTTTTAGATCTAAATGATCTTATAATAATCTAAAAAAAAATTAGATTTAAATTGATCTTATCAAAAATAAACTCTAATTTAGATAACTATGTAGAACTGTTTTACAACTAGTCTAGACATGCATCAATCATATCTCATATGATGTTAAAATTAAATAATTTTTATTTACTATTTTTTAGATGTTATTATAATAATTATAATATTAAAAAATAGTAAGTAAATAGATCTAAAATATGATTTAATCAAATTAAATTATAAACATGCAACACTATTCTATAGAACTATTCTATTTTGAACTAGTCATGCATATTTTCTAATCTTAGATCCAAATCATTTAATTTTAATTTTTCTGATTTCAGATCTGATCACATGTCATGTGACATCTAAAATCACTTATTTTTTAATTAAAATAAATTTAAAATTAGATCTAAATACTTTAAAACCTTGGCTCTGATACCAGTTGAAGGGAAATTCTGATTTTCCATACCAGGTTTGTTTAGATCTGATCGAATCAAGAGATATATTTTAAAATTTTTTCTCTTTGATTTAAATCAGATCTAGAATATTTCAGATCTAATTTTTATTATTTTAATAATTAAAATAAAATATAGATAAATTAAATTAAATTTAATTTATCTTGATGTAGGGTAATCCTATTACCCATTGATGATCCTGTAAGCAGCGGAAGGTTTTGGATCTAGCCATGCAAGTGCCTGACCTCTACTGATATTCACTCAAGCTAGATCTGAAGATCCTCTTCTTCTCTATCACGTCTCCAAAAATTAGTTCTGAATCTGATTTGGAGGATCTTCAAAATAGCTTTCGAAGATCAGTAGTTGTCCTTTGTAGCAGCGCAGCCTTCTAGCTTTCTGTCGTCTTTCTCTCGCCTAGATTGCATCAACTGAGATCCCAAACTTCTTTGGACATGGAAAGGAGAGGGAGAAGATGAACCTGGCATGGAGGAGGAAGAGAGAAGCAGCCTTGGGGTGTAGAGAATGTTATGCATTCTTTTTGAGTTGGGCGCAGGGCTTATTTATAGACTAATCTCTCTCTT